>JAYESA010000008.1:29764028-30080759 GCA_036927795.1 Iris macrosiphon | reverse complement strand
AATTACAGAACGATAGGAGTCCAACCCGAAAAAGTCTATGCTAATGGAATAAGAAGACACACACGACTCCTTACAAACTTGTCCTCTACGAAAGAGTCTCTTTTCGAAACAATTCCCGAATCTCTGAATCTTTCTCTTCCTCTCTTAGAAAATTACAACTCTTAAGAAAACTCTCATTTTGATCTCTCTTGTAGATGATAGTGGAAAACACTTAATTTTGACTTCAGTCCCAACACATGTATAATCGGTTGCAAGTATACTGATGGTACACGGAAAAATGTCCTTCTTCATGTTAGAACCTATTCTGGAATAAACTGCTATCAAACTGGTATACATATTGAAGATATACTTTTCCAATAGCTCTGATATGCTCAAATCAAACCACCTTTGTCGTCTTCGACTTTTCGAGTTTGTCCGATACACGAATGGTACCCGTCTCATTTCGGAGTGTTCTCCACCACCAACACCAACAGACATTGGGGTTAAGGGTGCAAGTATGATCAAGTTCAAGCCGAATCTCATCCTAAATTTCAAATAGCATTATTTTCAAATTTGGTTGAACTTTCTGTTTTCTTATCGCTTGATGTTTTTTTTTTTTTTGACTAAGGACTAGCATTAAGTTTTATCGGAGAGTCCAGTTGGTGAGATACGTAATGGAGAACCAAACGAGTTATTTTCTGGATGGATGCTTGCTTAAACATGTCATTTATTTGGGACTCAAATGGGCAATTGAGCAACTCTTCATCCTCCAAACTACAATCCAAACGAGTTTTATTTCCTACAAATTTAATATTAAAACGAATCAACAATATTTATTTTATTATTGGATGATGTAAAAGGTCATACAACTACAATATATTATATATATATATAGAGAGAGAACATATCCATATACGGATAGGAGTAGGAAAAGAAATATGTATCCATATAGGAGGAAAGAATCTAAACCTAAATCAAATTAATATAAAATCATAAATCTAATTATTCTTAAGATGCCCCTTTCAAACTCATGGTGGATCAAACAACATGAGTTTGCTCAACAGAAACTGAAATCGCGGTGTGGGATGTGACTTTGTAAAAAAAAAATCTACCAATTGATCAACGAACGTCACATGTGGTAGGGAAATAGTGCCAGCCAAAAATTTCTCATGGACGAAATAACAATCAATCTCAATGTGCTTTGTCCGCTCATAAAAATCGGATTATTTACGATCTGTATAACACACTTATTGTCACAGTGAAGCGGGTGTAGGTCCTGTAGGAGCAATCCTGTCACAGTGAAGCGGTGTAGGTCATGTAGGAGCAATCCGGTCACGACCCGCACCCGTGTAGGGGCACGAGTACGTGAGCCACGGCCCAGCCTACATCGTAATAACGACGTAGAACGTTGTCTATGTCACAATACTATCTAATCAATCTCACAGGAATATCCAACTACATAAGGAGACACAGATATAACAATATAATATGAAATACTCAATCATAGGCACAATAAGATATCGAAAGAATAATCGAAACACAACCACAAGTCTAAACAACAATATAATCTAAACTTCAAACAATAACATCCAAGTCTCAATTTATGCCGGAAACAAATCCGGTACTAAATGAAAATAAAGTCTAACTAAGATACTAGTGATTCCGGCTAGACCTCCCGGCAATCACTCCTGAACTAGTGGATCCATGTATGTACCATCAACAGGCTGAGGTCCGTAAAACGTCGGACACCAATCTCGCGGATCCTCTGAAAAATATTTTCAGTCAGGATTGGAGCGAAGTACATCTCTAACAGCAGTTTCAATTAATTGACAAGAACTATAAAACTGTAATAGAGAGTACGATAAATGATGAAAGAATAGAACTAACAATAAATATACATGTCCTGGCAATGGTACTATGAGAAACAATACTATGAGAGTACGATATACAAAATGGAATAAATGAATAGAGCAGGAAAGGTACAATTTAAGCAATATGGAGTGGACAATAAATACTATAACTATAATGTGTTTAAAATACTAGCTTCGAGATGTGATCGGCTTGGGAACTTGTACAATAGCTAGGTGTCCTGGTTAATCACACGTGGATGTACGATTAACACTGACAATGTTTACAATTACATTTACAATAGAAAATTGATCACATCTCTCACTAGAATTTCTCCCGCCCCAACTAGTATAGTGGATCCAACCATGACACGTTACAATACACGATCAGTGTTACTATACTATCATGTACGATAACTAATGTCCATGTCGTGTACAAATTTAATATGACAACCATTGTAACATCTCATGACTGAAGATCCAACTATATACCAGTCCGTATACCATCATGTCAGAATCAAATATAACATCGCTATATTCAAGAATCATAGTAGACATCAAATAATGGAAACTATCAGATAATATACTTGCATCTGGTCCGGAGCAAAAGATGTCACTAGGTATCCGAGCTGGTGTCACACAATCCTATATAGGAAATATCAAGTTAATAGGTGTAATGGATGAGAAAAGTTAAAGAACGCACAAAATATATTTCTAGGCCAATATTAGGTCATACTAGTCAAACTTTGTCAAACTAGCTATTTCTAGGTTGTATGAGTCCATCTCTAGGTTATTCGGTCCATACACTACTTATCTATGCTATACTAGCTATATTAGGATACTAGAGTATCACAGCTAATAAGTATAAAAAGATACACAATATATATATATATATATATATATATATATATATATATATATATATATATACAACACTAGTTATTTCTTAGCTAATATAACTCTCTATGGTTACCTTGGCTTTGAGCCATCTTGGTATCACACCCTAACTACTTGTAACACCCCATTTCGCTCAAGTGGACTGCCGATTCAAACGGCAAAAGTGCAACGTCCCGAACCGCTTTGCTCAGGCGAGGATACTCGTTGAGGCAAAGGATATCCAGACTTGTCTCTTCGGGAGAGTTCGGCTTAGGCTTTCAGAGGCTCGTTCGGAGTACCTCTACCGAGGTGAATCATCGCTAAGGTGGGTGGCTACGGTGAACTTGTCTTTGCTTAGCCAGCACACTTAAAATATGGAATGATACATGCTAGTCGCTAGGTGAATCACCCTCTGCATGCTAATAAGAATATAACGCACCTAGCTAAGGGAATAATTCCAACTTTGATTGCTTATGCTAGAACATGGAAATGAAATATTATTTATATTCAGGCCCTTGCATGCTACCTTTGCCTTGTGCAACTAGACTTCGCTATGCCTCGAATAGAACGACATACATATACTCTTTGGATTGCACTGCTTTACTTGCTATACACTGCACGACCCTAGATCATGTCACTCTACGGTTCATTACTCGGCTTACCTTCGGGCCCAAGTTAACGTGAATGCTTATGTTTATAACAAATGCATGCTTGCCTACTTATATGTTAACTTGTAAAGTTCCCTTGCCTCAATATTTGCCACACAAAATGTATGCCACAATCAAGTAACACCATCGCGTATCGTGCATGCATCCGAGTTAACCAGAAGACTATCAAATAGCTCTTTTGTGTAAATGAACCTGAAAGTATCCGGGACCGTTCGGTCACCAAGGCAGTCCCCGCACCAGGGGTACGCATCAACGCAAGTTGGATAATAAACTGAAGAAATCATGTCAAGTTTACGTCTGAATGATAATCATATCAAGTTTACATCTGAAAAGAATCGTGTCAATCCAAACAAACAATGCTCGTTGATCAGGGAGACTATGCAAGACAGATCATGCTATGTGATTGTCTCATGCTCGTTGATCAGGGAGACTATGCAAGATAGATCATGCCATGTGATTGTCTCATTCTCGTTCAGAACAAGAACTATGGATTATCATGTCAAGTTATAGATTTGGATGACCCACGACTGTATGTCGCGAACAACTTGGAATCAAGGGGGATCTACGAATCTCGTTCCACGGGCAGTCACCGGGGCACTGGGTCGATCCGATCTGGATGGAACTATCGAATAGTCTCTGACTGGGCGGGATGATGGAAGCGACACATGCACCTTCGTCATCTGCTCCCCAAGACTATTAATTGGTCCTTTATGGCTATGCCAGCGACAATTGTTCATATAGATAAGTCATCCTCGCTCAGCGGCAATCCATGTGCGAGTCATTGCATCGCATCGAGATTAATCTGAAATACCTGAACGACCATGGTATAATAA
The DNA here is from genome assembly GCA_036927795.1 of Iris macrosiphon. Classification (NCBI taxonomy): domain Eukaryota; kingdom Viridiplantae; phylum Streptophyta; class Magnoliopsida; order Asparagales; family Iridaceae; genus Iris; species Iris macrosiphon. The sequence continues at coordinate 30,076,556 of JAYESA010000008.1, read as the reverse complement.
TACTTGTGCATAAAGAGAACTTGAACGTCTTATCTAACACACCTGATCAACTGAGTAATTCGTGCACCCGATAGCGTAATCTTGCTCACAACACAATGTTTGCATATGTTATTGCCTCCTGAATGTTTATACATGCTCGTGCTTGAATTAACCTTGTTTGCCTTGGACAGGGAAGGATAAGTGGTAAGTTGGTAAGCCTCGCCGTGTTTCCTCATATATTGCATGGCGCACTGCCATACGAGTTAGGCTATTCAATATTGCCATAAAACTGATTCTAAGGCAACTAGAAAGACAACATAATAGTTGGTGCACGAAACCTATATTACGTATTTGAATTTGTCGAGCAGGCGAGTAGCCTCTCCACCAGTGCATTCGTGTACTGATAATCCACCAGATTGTTTGCAGGGTACGGAAGAACCTCGTTCGGTGCGGATGCCTCCTTCGTACGTGCTAAGGCGTGGAGTAAATCTGAAGCCTTGGAACGTTGCGTCTGGAACTGAAGCACATATACAAGACATAATGTTGGAACATCGCCTATACATCATTCCATAAATATAGCCACTTGGCACACTTTTATTATTTCAAAGAGAGAGGCTTGAGCGACTTGTAATCTCGGCTATACGCCGCTTGTAACACTTGTTCAATATCAATAAAGAGTTTTTTTTACTTCTACTTGTGTTATTCAATGCTTTCGCTATTGACGATTCAGTGAACTGGTTACCAAATCGCTTATGCGTTTATAATTTTGCTGCACTCGGACAATCTGTGCGACTCTGTAGCTTAAGACTCTTACCGCCAGCCAATGAACCACAGCCTTGCACGGACGCGGTTCACGCTCGTGCGGCATCACGCCCAGATGGGTTAAGCGATCATCCCGCGGAAGCGCTGGCGCGATGATTCTTGCCTAGCGGGGACGGCCGATTAGCCTGCAGGAGATCGGGGCGTGACAGATTGGTATCAAAGCTTGGCTATACGCCTTTGGACTTTGTTTCAATTTTCTCAGTTTTGAAAGCTCGTTCGTGGGTTATGTACACACTCTCTCTCAATGTCCCAAACGGAATGTTCCAACAATGAGTCTAAATACTTTCAAAAATGTGCATTGAATGATATGATTGCTTGTACAAATTGTGATACGATTGGTCTTTGTGCCAACCTGTGCTAGACCCTTTGGGATAGACTCGTGCTAAAATCGTGACTTATGTGCAAACCCGAATTACCTATACATGTTTGCCCAACTGGTTTGTACGAAATTGAATATAGTCCCGAACGGTTAGCTTCATACACAGCCTTTCAGCTAAGTTGTGTAGAGTATCGCGCGCCAAGACCTTTTGGTGCAAGCTAAGTTGCAAACGAGATTTGGATATCGTTCAGAAATAAGAAGAATCAGACTTAGAATGCTAACCGAAAGAAACATTCTCGAATTTATCGCTTAGGTGAATAAAGAGAACCGTGCTTGGATTTCGGGAAATAGCTCGAACGGTATTTTATGTCGAAAGATATAAATCGATTATAGATTTAATTGGATGACTCAATTCCGAGTGGTGTATGAATCATTAGAAATGTCCCCAAAGGATTCATAGGTCTCGTGCGATAGTTGGATTGAACGATTTCATAATGTCTCGAATAAACAAATGGATTAAACTTGAATACAATATCACTTGAATAGAAGTTAGCCAGAAAATGAAAATCTTGGTTCGATGAAAGAGACGAACGATAATGGATTTTGCTTGGAGTTTGGAAGAACGATCTTAAAATCAAGTTCAAAATAATAACTCTCAAAATTAGTCATAACGAGAACGATTATCCTGCGGGAGCGCCGACGTGGTGATTTCATGTACGGCGATGATGATCGAACTCACGGGAACATGTTCGGTGATTATTCCAAACGAACTCGATGAATGGAACGTATCAAAATAGAATAGACTTGGGCTTGAATATTTGAACCTGGTTGCTTAAAGAATACTAGAAGTAGACTATGGAATTACCGAACGGTAACATTAAAGCTGGATAATTTTGCTAGACGAATTATAATCACTGCATGAACGGACTTGACTAGATGGATTTTATAACTTGGATGGAGCAAGATAAAAATATAAGGTATCTCGATCGTGTCGAAGATAACCATAATGTTCAAACGTCCTTGCCTTGTGCGAGCGTAACTTTATGCCCGTACATGCGTCACGTCTGGATTAGGACGATTATCTAGCGGGAGCGTTGGCGTGATGATCTCACGTCTAACGAGGGTGATCAAACTTGCGGGAGACCGGAGTGTGACAACTTATGGATCATCTTGACTTTTGGTTCGACACGATAAGACGAACTTGGAATGCAAGTAGATCGAAAATGTTTCGATAGATAAGTTAGCCTAGAACCTGAAATAAATCACGCTTGATGGTTTCGTGAATGGATACGTGAATCAGGTTGGATTACTTGAAGTTATAACTTAAGGTTTAGAATTGAATCTTGGCTTGGTGGTTTAGACTTGAAATAGATAGGGCTTATATCAAACATATTTGAAGAGATAAACTATGCAAATCGTTAGGCTTTTCCTGCATCTCGAATATAGTAGATTTTACTGAACGGACTCGTCCCCCGTACTAACGAACGTGTTAATGAGAGTAGGGAAAATCTGTGCCCGATGTTTAGAAATCTGAGTGAAACGAGCTTGGGTAGGATACCCCGTGCAAATGAATAATGGTCTCACCCTAGGAATTAGGGCGAGCATAGTGCGACAAATTTGCACGATAAATCACAATATACTTGAACTTGTACCTATGATCTTATGAGTTGACCTTGCAATTAGGCAGACAGCCCTGTGCCGAGTGAACGAACCTGTGTTACCAACTTTAGCATATTGCTTGAACAAGCTATATAACTAGGGCAGCAAGACTTAGGGTTAGACTTGGGAACGATAACGTGTGCTAAGTTGACCCGAACGAATGAACGCTAGTCGGTAAAATCAAATAGATCGTGCTTAATGGAGTACAAATCTAAATTGAGTTAGAAAAGAAGAAACTTGGAATTTGATTCACCCTGTCGGAAGTATCCTTGTGAATCATAAAATAAACCCTTAAGATTTTCGTAAGTAGCTTGTCCGATTTTACTATCTCTAAGTTTGGATGAATGCATATGTTTGAGGGATACCTTGAACGTGTGCACGATCCAAGACTCAACGAGAAGTAAAACTCGAGTGCTAAGACTTCGCTATCACTAAGTTGGTTGGCGTGCTCATGCTAGAGGTGCACTTCGAATATGCGCACGATCTAGACTCGCGATATGCTGATCTCGATGCTAGTGCAAGTGAATATCCTCATGGACAAGTACAACGACTTGTATAAGTTTACCTCAGCCTTAGATCGTCAATCAAGATCGTTGAAATATACTCCGTATTAAGCAACATGTCATGCGCTAAGGCACAAATGAGACTGACTCGGCATACACGCAATACGGCGTAAGGATCGAGTAGGAGATTGTGAACAAAAATTGGATTTAGTGGTACCGATTGCTACGTTTGGAATAGATTCGATAATGCGATAGAACGACCTTCACTCAGTAAGTCTCGAGGACGAGACTTTTTCTGAGTGGTGTATGATGTAACACCCCGTTTCGCTCAAGCGGACTGCCGATTCAAACGATAAAAGTGCAACGTCCCGAACCGCTTTGCTCAGGCGAGGATACTTATTGAGGCAAAGGATATCCAACTTGTCCCTTTAGGAGAGTTCGGCTTAGGCTTTCAGAGGCTCGCTCGGAGTATCCCTCTACCGAGGCGAATCATCGCTAAGGTGGGTGGCTACGGTGAACTTGTCTTTGCTTAGCCAGCACACTTAAAATATAGAACGATACATGCTAGTCGCTAGGTGAATCACCCTTTGCATGCTAATAAGAATACAACGCACCTAGCTAAGGAAATAATCCTAACTTGTATTGCTTGTGCTAGAACATGGAAATAAAATATTATTTATATTCAGACCCTTGCATGCTACCTTTGCCTTATGCAACTAGACTTCGATATGCCTCGAATAGAACGATATACATATACTCTTTGGAGTACACTACTTTACTTGCTACACTGCATGACCCTACATTATGTCGCTCAGTAAGCCCTTTACGGTTCACTACTCGGCTTACCTTCGGGCCCGAGTTAACGTGAATGCTTATGTTTATAACAAATGCATGCTTGACTGCTTATATGTTAACTTGTAAAGTTGCCTTGCCTCAATGTTTGCCACACGAAATGTATGCCACAATCAAGTAACACCATCGCGTATCGTGCATGCATCCGAGTTAACCAGAAGACTATCAAATAGCTCTTTTGTGCAAATGAACCTGAAAGTATCCGGGACTGTTCGGTCATCAAGGTAGTCCCCGCACCAGGGGTATGCATCAAGGCAAGTTGGATACTAAACTGAAGAAATTATGTCAAGTTTACGTCTGAATGATAATCATATCAAGTTTACATCTGAAAAGAATCGTGTCAAGCCAAACAAACAATGCTCGTTGATCAGGGAGACTATGCAAGACAGATTATGCTATGTGATTGTCTCATGCTCGTTGATCAGGGAGACTATGCAAGACAGATCATGCCATGTGATTGTCTCATTCTCGTTCAGAACAAGAACTATAGATTATCATGTCAAGTTATGGATTTGGATGACACTTGACTGCGTGTCGCGGACAACTTGGAATCAAGGGGGATCTACAGATCTCGTTCCACGGGCGGTCATCGGGGTACTGGGACCGATCCGATCCGGATGGAACTATCGAATAGTCTCTGACTTGGCGGGATGATGGAAGTGACACATGCACCTTCGTCATCTGCGCCTTGAGACTATTAATTGGTCCTTTATGGCTATGCTAGCGACAATTGTTCATATATATAAGTCATCCTCGCTTAGCGGCAATCCGTACGTGAGTCATTGTATCGCATCAAGATTAATCTGAAATATCTGAATGATCATGGTATAATAACAACTTGTGCATAAAGAGCACTTGAATATCTTATGCAACACACATGATCATCTGAGTAACTCGTGCACCCGATAGCATAATCTTGCTCACAACACAGTGTTTGCATATGTTATTGCCTCCAGAATGTTTATACATGCTCGTGCTTGAATTAACCTTGTTTGCCTTGGACAGGGAAGGACAAGTGGTAAGTTGGTAAGTCTCGCCGTATTTTCTCATACATCGCACGGCGCACTGCCACACGAGTTAGGCTATTCAATATTGCCATAAAATTGATCCTAAGGCAACTAGAAAGACAACATAATAGTTGGTGCACGGAACCTATATTACGTGTTTAGATTTGTCGAGCGGGCAAGTAGACTCCCACCAGTGCATTCATATACTGATAATCCACCAGGTTGTTTGCAGGGTGCGGGAGAACCTCGTTCGGTGTAGATGCCTCCTTCGTACGTGCTAAGGCGTGGAGTAAATCTGAAGCCTTGGAGCGTTGCATCTGGAACTGAAGCACATATACAAGATATAATGTTAGAACATCGCCTATACATTATTCCATAAATGTAGCCACTTGGCACGCTTTTATTGTTTCAGAGAGAGAGGCTTGCGTGACTTGTAATCTCGGCTATACGCCGCTTGTAACACTTGTTCAATATCAATAAAAAGTTTGTTTACTTCTACTTGTGTTATTCAATGCTTCTGCTATTGACGACTCAGTGAACTTGTTACCAAATCTCCTATGCGTTTATAATTTTGTTGCACTCGGACAATCTGTATGACTCTTTGGCTTAGAACTCTTACTGCCAGCCAATGAACCACGGCCTTGCATGGGCGTGGCTCACGCTCGTGCGTCATCACGCCCAGATGGGTCAAGTGATCGTCCCGCGGGAGCGCTGGCACGGTGATTCTCGCCTAGCGGGGACGGTCGATTATCCTACGGGAGATCGAGGCGTGACAACTACCCTCTTGATACTCAAAACCAATACATAGAGTTAAGACCCATATTCTTGTTATTACCTTGTGTATCATAAGGTAATACTAGACTAACATTACTAACACTAAATCTACTCACTAAGGTATACATATATACCAATCCTATATATATTAACTTATATTAAACGCTAACTAACATGTTATATCTAACCATTAACATACATAATACTAACATCACTTATACTAACTGCTTATCAACTAATCAAACCAAGTAACTAACATTACCATTATAACTTACACTAATCATTCACAAATACTAATACTTAACTAACATCTAACATTATATCTAATTACGACATAGCTTACCATCTCACTAAAACTGGGATACACCACGGCGTATCACCGCACACAGTGTTGCAACCTCTCTTCCCTCTCTAACACTCATACACACTCTAAAGTTAACACTCTTGTACTGAAACTAATCCCAGGTACTTGTTGTTCAGTTACTGGACTATAGCAAGCACTCCCCTCATGCAACACTCCACAGTACCCGACCCCTATCTCCACCACTGTTGATGTCCTAATTAATGTTGCATTGTTAACATATGCAGGGGTAAAATTCTAAGTCACCTAGATTCCCTCACCCTCAATTATTTCACACTAACACTTGATATGCCTAAGGTGTTCTCCTAAGTGGTACGCTACCTAGGATACATTCTAGGACACTCATCTAACACTAAGATACATATACCATGGTACCTACTACATTGGATAGTCAAGTATACACCACCAGATATTCTAACATAAGGATACTGGCCTACTGCTACACATTCAGTCCCCAATGGACTGCACTTGCAGCTTGCTAAGGAACATAATGTTCCTGCTAGCAATACTCTGCAGTCCCTTTCTTCTTACCTCAGCTAATTGTTGATGTTGGCTCTAACTAACACTAAAGTCTCACTTAATATTCAAGTAGTGTTTGCCCTATGCTAACTTACCAACACTACTATATCTTACACCTAGATACACATTCTTGCTCGAGTTCACTGAACCCAACTCCATCTAACACAGTTACAACTAAGTGACTGATACTCTCTCAAACACCTACTGAGACACCTACCTATACTCACACACACTCACACATATGTGTGTATGAACACATACAGGTATCCCAGATATCATTGATACCTACACATTGAACTCACTGCCAAACTTTCCACTGATCCTAAATGAATTCACTACCCTTAACTAATCACTCAACTATCCCCATCACCTTTAATGATCTGCACACTGATTTGCCTTAAGGAAACACATACACATATACACATTAAGTGGCATTGATGCATACAAGCACATCCCTGTGATACTGAAACTAACACACACACACCAATACGAATGTCCCCGTGATTCACACTCACCTGGACACTCCACATCCTATCTCTTAGCCTATCTCTGATCTAAATTGAGCCTCCGTTCACACAAACTCACACAACACTTACAACTGAACACTCAATATCCCTAATACTGCTGCTACTTCCCCTTATAATTCTTATGTACACACTAGAAACTATAATACACATATTCACTCAACTATACAGATTTCCTTCATACTCTTCTAACATGAACACTCGACCCTTCATTCCCCTCCTTAGTTCATAGCACACTCCACTCTCCTCACAGGAATCCTCACCACACACACATGCCACAATATATGCATACAGTGCACACATGTGTGCACACAAGTACACATACTCCCCCCTGTATTCCAAGTCATGCACAACAACACACTTCCTAGTCTGCACAATTGGCAGTGATATCCTATTGATGTTGCTGCTGCTGTATATGCTTCATAACTCGATCCCCTTCACTTATCTATAAACACACCACAACATCAAATACCACACTACCACCATCACAACAATGATACAATATATATAGTTCATAAATTATTGATATATCATATATATCTCTAATACTGTAAATGTAAACACACCCTCACATCCCAATGGCATTTCACCAAGCACTTGTGATGCACACTTTGTGATACTCATGATACACACTTAAATAAGTGCCAAAATCTATAATTCTCCACTAGTAGCAATAATACACATCAAATATATATAATAATAACTAATATAATTATTTACAATAGATATTTGAAAAGAATTCATACAACACACTCAAAATGGGTCGCGTATCACACCGTATCGTGATACGGCCTACTCATATCCATTTGTGGATACGTAGCTAGTCTTCCAACCCTGATCTAAGTCTAATTAGACTAAATTGGTCTCATGACATACACTTGATGTGTCATCTCGTAATTCCCCCAAAATACACACAAATCACTATGTAACATTTATAATACACAACCAATTAGCCTAGAACTTGTTCCTATAGATAGCCCTGTGCTATTGGCGTGTTCATAGGAGTCAAATGCATGATTTAGAAGCTAGAATGGAGGAGAATTCAGATCTATACCTATTGGGAGATAGATTCTCAATAAAAAAAGTATAATAGACACGATTCAGACACGATCTCCTCGCCACAAGCTCCTCTTCCAAATGCTCATTGCAGATCCAAGCTCTTCAATTGATGGAAAAGAGAGTGAATGAAGGTGAATTAGGTTGAATTTGGTGGAGGGATAAAATAAATCAGGAATGAACTAAATTGGGGATCTAGGTGGAGTGAAATGAAATAAAGAGAGAGAGAGAGAGAGAGAGAATTTTCCTTATGTATGGCCGCCTGTAAACCCCCATTCCTGAAAACTGTATTAGTTATTATTTAAATATTTATTTAAATTATTTATTATGTATAATAATAAGGAAAAGAAAAGAAAAATAGAAATTTCTATTGGACCAAACCCACAACCCCTTAATTATCCCTGTGTAAAACTCGTGAAGCAAAAACCCTGTAGAAACTCTTTATGCGTAAAAACCCAACCCGCCTAAATTCCTTCTCTACGCACAAAACCACTTCTATGCGTATAATAAAAGCAGCAGTATACCCGCGTAAACTCTTCAGTTTTTGTGCGTAAAACCAGAATCATACGGTTAACTCTCCGCCGCTTTCTATTTCCTCTGACGCGTATAAAAACTACCCTGCGTATACTACCTTCTCCGCGCGTAGTATCAGTAGCAGAAGCAAAACCCAATTTTGCTTTGCTTTGCCATTCCACACGTGTAAGAATTTTATTCCACCACTCTTTAAAAGATCTTCTCAACCGCACACATAACCAATAAGAAGAAAACAACAGCAGCAGTAGTTTCTTAATCACTAAGTAAATTCCACCGCCTCCTTATTTCTATATATAATTACAACTTCCAAACACTAACCTTCTTCCAATCACACTTAACATTTATGTGGATGAACACTTTACAGGACTTTACTCGGCAAGTATACCTTGCCACTGTACATTTATTTTACATTCCAAAATAATACATGCATGTTTAAATCTGCTTCTATATACATTTATTTTGTAGACTTTGGACCTGTTTTATAAGACTACCCTAGAATTTTGGAGCATCTATAGATTCATTGGCCGTGACACAGTTGTTACACGAGTTGTGAGTCTCATATAGATTTTCGGACTTCGTATTGGGTTGGCCGCTTGTACGTAAGGGCCGTGCATCAGGAATGACTGCTAATAGAAGCTTTGTATGCTAGTAGACCTGGCAGTTATTAGAGGTATTATCGTGTCATGTATATGACATGCTTAGAGCATGGGACGGGAAGAACAATAAGTAAAGCATTTGGGCTCCTTTGCACTTTTTCTGTAATGCCCGGATTCTCCGTCGGAGAAAGGGTGATGATGACCACTACATATTACTGGCAGCCTCTGTCGTTCAAAAGACGACATGCTTTGAGGCCTATGATTCTCCAAGAGAGTCACGCCAATCCCATATTTTGAGCCAGATAGCCCACTTGGTGGAAAGTTATTCTCCAATTGTATTCACTTAAATGGTTAGGCGATCCGATGGATGTTTATATTTTAGTACCTATGGGAATGTTATTATGTATCTTGTTATGTCCCTCTGAGGACCTAGTTCCTTTCCAGATGTGGAAGAGCAGGAGCTTCCACAGGAGTATGGGCTTGGGCCGGATGCTACTTACGAGACTGAGGAGACCTTACCCTCAGAGTATCTGTGATTGTTGTCACTGTTCAGAGATTTTGTTGTTTCTTAGTATAGTCATTTTGTAGTGGATTTGTTTCCACCCGACTATCAGACTCGATACCTCTCTTGGATATTCAGTTATACTATTCAGCACATATTTCTTACCGAGTATTTGTGCTGTGGATGAGATATAGATTGTGTGTGACTTGTTGTGACAGTATATTGCCACTGAAGGATTGTATATTCATTTACAGCGTACGTGTGTATATGGTTTCCATATATTGGAGTTCATATACATACGGCTGGGCGTGTTACGTATTCCTAGTCCTACATATTTTGGGACTGGGGCGTGACAACTAGCTCTCAGGTACTGATCCTCCTGGGTAGGTAGTGGGAGTCCTCGCTGAAATCCTCCTGCTGCTGGAGGTCGAGGTGCTCCTGGTCTAGCTATCTGTTGAATTGGCCTTTGTGCTGGAAGTGCTAGCCTCTGTGCTGGTGGTGGAAGTATCGATGCTTGTTGCATAGGACAGTCCTTCAATATATGTTGTCCAGAACCATATCTCATACACTGTCCTAGACGGACTCGACAGTCCCTCGAGATATGCCCGCGTCTCCCACAGTAATTGCATTAAGGTTTCTCGAGAATCTGGTACGGTCCTGCTCTATGTTGGTACTGCTGCTGCTGAGCTAAAGGACGTCTGATAGGTCCTCCTTGTTGTATTCTTGTTGGTCCTGGTTGTGCCCTCAGCTGACTTCCTTTTCCCTTGCTGATGGTTTCTTGTAATCTGGCTTCTGTTAGCAACTCGGCATAAGAGATTCGGGACTGGGAGCTAGTATAGTGTTGGAGCTCTTTAGTCAATCCACGATGAAAACTCTTAGCCTTGGCCAAGTCATCTGGTATCAGAGTAGCGCCATATTTGCTAAGGCGGCTAAATTCAGCATCATACTCATCCACTGTTCGGTTCCCCAGCTCCAGGTGGAGAAACTGGTCGTATAATACATCTCTGACAGTGTTCGGGAAATACTTTCTTTCAAAGCTTTCCAGAAACTGTTTCCATATCTGGTATATACCTAGATGGCGCTCCATGGATTCCCACCAGTGGTGAGCATTACCATCTAGAAGCATCCTTACACCGGTCATCCACAGGTCTGTAGGTAACTACGATGCTTCTAATAACTTCCGAGCATGAGTAATCCAGTTAGTAGTTTCCTCTGGACTCTCAGTACCTTTGTACGGCCTTGGTCCCATTTGTACAAAGTCCTTTACTGAACCAACTCTAGCTTGAGGTACTGGAGCTAGTGCTTGAGCTGGTACAACAGCCTATGCAGTCATCCTTTCAAGTGCTGCCAAAAATTCTTATCGTTGCTCGGCTGCCTATTGTCTCTGTTCCTGCATCATCATCTAGAAGAATTAGAATAGTGGAGCCTGGCCATCTTGCGGTATTGATGATACTGGAAGAGTCCCGTTAGGTGGAATAGGAAAGTTAGATGGAGCTGGATTATGAATCTGTCCATTTGGTCCTGAAAGTCTAGGGTTCGTTGAGGTCCCTCCTTGAGTCTGACCATTGACTCCAGGAGTTGTGTCACCATCAGTGATAGTACATTCTTTCTGCTTATCCATCTTTCTGCAGTTAATGTACACAATTGTTTAGGCAAAGTATGGGAATAAAACATGGTACAAGTATTAAATAGGATGTAGAAGTATGAAATACGCTGGAGAGTTGTCCGCGTATAGCATAGCTTCAGAGCTAGCTGCATAGAGCAGGGCTCCAAGGAGTTTGGCGTAAAGTAAGGATTTCAGATTGTCGGCGTAAAATATAGTTCACGTGTTTTACGCAGGGATGATTAACGGGTTATGGGTTTGGTCCAATAAAAATTTCTGTTTTTCTTTTCTTTTCCTTATTATTATACATAATAAATAATTTAAATAATAACTGATACAGTTTTCAGGAATAGGGGTTTATATTCTACCCAACTTATAAGAATTTTGTCCTCGAAATTAAAACTAAGCCAAGTAAAATAAAAGTCAAGGATTGGTAGATATAAATTAAGAAAGTAATTCATACCTTGGTTTATGAATAGGTTTGGAAAATGTTGGCGCATGTCATCTTCGCGTTCCCAAGTAGATTCTCCTGGCGAGCCGTGTTTCCATGCTACGCGGATCAAGGGAATAGACTGGTTTCTTAATACTTTCTCTCGACGATCGAGAATTCCCATGGGTTGCTCTTGATATGACAAACTCGGCCCAATGGTGATCTCCGAATGGTCAAGAATATGACTGCTATCTGCCACATATCGTCTGAGCTGTGACACATGGAATACGTCATGTACTCCTTCAAGTGAAGGTGGTAGCGCAAGTCGATATGCTACTTCTCCTACTCTTTTTAGCACATCAAATGGTCCAATATACCTTGGACTCAACTTACCGCGTCCTCCGAATACAATGGTGCCTCTGGTAGGTGATATCCTCAAGAAGACATGATCACCCTCTTTAAATTCTAAGGGACGACGATGAAGGTCTGTCCATTGCTTCTGCCTATCTTTCGCTGCTCGCAAGTGTCCTTGTATCTTCTTAACTGTCTCCATGGTATTGACCACTAATTCTGGTCCCAAAATCTAACGTTCTCCCATGCCGCTCCAACATACAGGAGACCTACACTTCCTTCCATACAATGCTTTAAATGGAGCCATCTGAATGCTTACCTGATAGCTATTTTATAAGAAAATTCCACAAGATGTAGGTGGTCCTCCCATGATCCCCCAAAGTCTTACATACAGGCCCTTAACATATCTTCTAATGTCTGAATAGTACATTTTGACTGCCCATCCGTTTGCGGGTGATAAGATGTACTGAATTTCAGACGAGTTCTAAGACTTTCTTGCATGCTCCTCCAAAAGTGTGATGTAAAGCGCGAATCCCTGTCTGATACAATACTGACTGGTACGCCGTACAATCTCACGATCTGCCTCATGTATAGGTCAGCCAAAGCTCCTGTAGATTGGCCAACTCTAAAAGGCAAGAAATGGGCTGACTTGGTGCGTCGGTCCACTATTACCCATACTGCATCTCTTCCATTGGGACTCCTGGTAAAACCCGTAACAAAGTCCATAGTGATGTGTTTCCACTTCCATTCTGAAATTGGTAGTGGTTGCAATAACCATGCTATTCTTTGATGCTCCACTTTTACTTGCTGACATACCAGGCATTTTGCTACAAAGCGAGCTATCTCTCTTTTCATCCCATGCCACCAGAAATGCTGTCGTAAATCATGATACATCTTGGTACCTCCAGGATGAATAGAATATATTGAACTATGAGCTTCTGTCATCAGCTCTTGTCAAATTTCTCCATTGGGAACATATAGTCGATTACCATATCGTAATGTCCCATCATTATGAATGTGTAGCCCGGTCTGCTCTCCTGCCTCTGTCCTTCCTTTAATCTTCTGAATCTGGCATCTGTAGGCAATGCTGCCTTGATTATCTCTGCTAGGGATGATTGTATTTGCAAGTTGACTAGTGTCCCATCTGCTTCAGGTAATATTATTTCAATACCAAGACTTTGCAAATCCCTCAATAACCTCCTTTGTGTTGTTAAGAAATAAGTTGTTGGCTTCTGGCTTAATGCGTCTGCTACAACGTTAGCCTTGCCTGGGTGATAATGTAATTCTATCTCAAAATCTTTCATCAACTCGAGCCATCGACGTTGTCCCATATTTAATTCCTTCTGTGTGAAGACATACTTGAGACTTTTGTGGTCTGTATATATTTTCACTCGTTCCCCATATAAGTAATGTCTCCATAATTTTAGAGCAAATATAACTGCTGCAAGTTCCAAGTCATGAGTTGGATAATTTTTCTCATGTACTCGTAACTATCTAGATGCATATGCAATTACCTTGCCATGCTGCATTAATACGCATCCCAAACCTTTCCCTGATGCGTCACTGTAGATTCCATAGCCTCCTGGTCCTGATGGAATAGTTAATACTGGTGCTGTGGTCAGTCGCTTCTTCAATTCCTCAAAAGCGGCTTGACACTCGTTGGTACATATGAACTCTTGATCTTTGCAAGTCAATTGAGTCATAGGTGTTGCTATCCTTGAGAAGTTTTCCACGAACCGTCGGTAATATCCCACAAGTCCAAGAAAACTTCTCACTTCTGCTGCTGATTTAGGAACAGGCCATGCCTCGACTGCCGAGATCTTTCCTGAATCAACAGAAATACCATCTCCTGTAATAACATGTCCAAGAAATAAGACTTTGTCCTAGAAGAACTCATATTTACTGAGCTTTGCAAATAATTGCTCTCTTCTTAAAGTCTTTAGAACAATTCGCAGGTGTTTCTCGTGCTCCTTGTGGTTCTTCGAATAGATAAGTATATCATCTATGAAGACGACCACGAACTGGTCCAAATACTGATGGAAGACCCGATGCATTAAGTCCATTAAGTCCATAGAGATTCGGGTATCACAGGTCTGTAGGTAACTGCGATGCTTCTAATAACTTCCGAGTGTGAGTAATCCAGTTAGTAGTTTCCTCTGGACTCTCAGTACCTTTGTACGGCCTTGGTTCCATTTGTACAAAGTCCTTTACTGAACCAACTCTAGCTTGAGGTACTGGAGCTAGTGCTTGAGCTGGTACAGCAGCCTGTGCAGTCATCCTTTCAAGTGCTGCCAGAAATTCTTGTCGTTGCTCGGTTGCCTGTTGCCTCTGTTCCTGCATCATCATCTGGAAGAATTAGAATAGTGGAGCCTGGCCATCCTGCGGTGTTGATGATACTGGAAGAGTCCCGTTAGGTGGAATAGGAAAGTAAGATGGAGCTGGATTATGAATCTGTCCATCTGGTCCTGAAAGTCTAGGGTTCGTTGAGGTCCCTCCTTGAGTCTGACCATTGACTCCAGGAGTTGTGTCACCATCAGTGATAGTATATTCTTTCTGTATATCCATCTTTCTGCAGTTAATGTACACAATCGTTTAGGCCAAGTATGGGAATCAAACAGGGTACAAGTATTAAATAGGATGTAGAAGTATGAAATACGTTGGAGAGTTGTCCGCGTATAGCATAGGTTCAGAGCTAGCTGCGTAGAGCAGGGCTCCAAGGAGTTTGGCGTAAAGTAAGGATTTTAGATCGTCGGCGTAAAACATAGTTCAGGACTAATCAGCATAAGGTCTATGCTTAAAATATGTGTAAAAGTTTAGCGTATAAATCTGAGCGTAACTACTGTGTTCGTAAAATATGTCTGTATAAAGTATAGCATACTTTGCAGCATAAGAAACTTTTTCTTTGGATGAATTTGTCAGAAAACCTGACATCTAACAAAAGTACCGCACGATGATCGAGAGAACGGCTGTGATGGTGATTTGCATAGAAACCTGGGTTTTGTTGTCTAGTGACATTTGACAAAATCAAACGTCACATCGAAGGCTGTTGCTGTACAGGGCTCGGAGCATATATCTGCATTAAATGCAAAAGATTTGTTTCTTAAGGGCTAAGATAGTATCAATTACACTTATCATCCTTCTTGTATTAACGCCTGATCAAACTATTTATGCTGGGTTCAGGAATCATCAAGTTACGCTGGGGATTTACCTATGTGGCTTACTTGTCGTCTTATACGCAGGATTTAGGAATACTATGGGATTGGGGGTAGCAGTTTGTTATAATTATAGCGTAAAGTATACCTAACTACGGCGCAAAGATAGGTAATCTTCTGCAGCATAAAGTATATGCCAACAAGAGTACAGGATCTGTGGCGTAAAATAAAATATAGGATAGTTGGAAGGATGAATGAGGTTTTAGTCAAGTGTGGATGAGATCCTTAAAATCTTTCCTATACACAGGCTTGTTTGGCACAGTTACGTAACCAAGACAATATATTCGAGGACCTGCATGGGCCACCACCAAAAATATGTCACGCCCCAGTCCTAAAATATGTAGGACTAGGAATACGTAACACGCCCAGCCGTATGTATATGAACTCCAATATATGGAAACCATATACACACGTACGCTGTAAATGAATATGCAATCCATCAGTGGCAATATACTGTCACAACAAGTCACACACAATCTATATCTCATCCACAGCACAAATACTCAGTAGAAAATAGAAGCTGAATAGTATAACTGAATATCCAAGAGAGGTATCGAGTCTGATAGTCGGGTGGAAATAAATCCACTACAAAACGACTATACTAAGGAACAACAAAATCTCTGAACAGTGATAACAATCATAGATACTCTTAGGGCAAGGTCTCCTCAGTCTCGTAAGTAGCATCCGGCCCAGGCCCATACTCCTGTGGAAGCTCCTGCTCTTCCATATCTGGAAAGGAACCAGGTCCTCAGAGGGACATAACAAGATACATAATAACATGCCCATAGGTACTGAAATATAAACATCCATCGGTTCGCCTAACCATCTAAGTGAATACAATTTGAGAACAACTTTCCACCAAGTAGGCTATCTGGCTCAAAATATGGGATTGGTGTGACTCTCTTGGAGAATCATAGGCCTCAAAGCATGTCGTATTTTGAACAACAGAGGCCGCCAGTAATATGTAGTGGTCATCATCACCCTTTCTCCGGCGGAGAATCCGGGCGTTACAGAAAAAGTGCAAAGGAGCCCAAATGCTTTACTTATTGTTCTCCCCGTCCCATGCTCTAAGCATGTCATATACATGATACGATAATACCTCTAATAACTGCTGTAGAAGCATGAAAATACGTTGGATAGCTATACGCAGCATATTGATGCAGAGCAGCGTAAACAGAGGACCTCAGAGCCATCAACGTACAAACAGAGCTTCTCCGCTGAGCACAACGTAAAATATAGGCTCAAGGGCCATCCGCGTAATGCAGTATGTCCAGGCTGCTTCAGCGTAAACAGGGTACTTCATCGCCTTTATGGCGTAAAACTCATCCGCTTTTAATGCATCATTAAAGCGTACGAGGAACGCTTCGTATTCTTCGAAATAAACCTGTCAGATCCTGCAATGAACCTGACGTCTGGACTTCTGACCAAGGAATACTGCTTGAGTACCCAGGCGACGGCTATAATGATGGCACGATACTGCAACCCAGGATGTCATTTAATGCCATTTCCTTTGCGTAAACCGTTTTACGCGTACGAAGGAATACACTGCCTAGTTTTATACGGGCAGATAAGAGCTGTTTACGCTCTGCAGAAGATAAACTGCCTGCCACGTCAAAAGCTGCACTCCGTACGGGACTCGAGGCACGTCTCTGCATTTAATGTACATGGCGGTGACAGGCTCTCGAGGCACGTCTCTGCATTTAATGTGCCAAATACTGACAGATGCCCGAGGTACATCTCTACGTTTGATGCACAGAAGGGTGGCAGACCTTCAAAACATGCCTCTGCATTTAATGCGCAGGATGATGGCTGATCTCCGCATTTAATGTAGGAGATTTAATTAAATGTCACCAAATCGTCGTTTAGTGACATTCCCTTTGCGTAAACTACTCCTACGCATACAAGGGAATATGCTGCCTAGTTTTACACAGGCAGACATGAGCTCCTTACGCTCCGCAGAAGACAAACAGACTGCCACGACAGCAGTTACTCTTTCTACAGGATTCGAGGCGAGTATCTGCATTTAATGCGCAGAATGATGGTAAATCTTAAAGACAAGCATTTATATTTAATGCACAGGATGGGGGCAGATCTCTGCATTTAATGCAAGAGATTTGATTATATCTCCAAGAGCCGTAATTCCGGCTAAGACGTCCACATCATCTCAGCTTCTACGCCCACTCGGCTCCTACGCCTACTCGGCCTCTATGACCACTCGGCTTCTACGCCATCTCGACTTCCATGCCCACTTGGCTTCTACGCCTATTCGACTTCTATGCCGGTTTGATAACTATTTGGCTTCTACGCCATGGTGACAGCTATTGGCTTCTACGCCAACCTCTTCTACGCGAGGGATACCTACCTACGTGGCTTCTACGTCGTGATCTTCACAGCAGTTATACGCGTTTGTCCCTTAGTTGGACACGCGTCACACGCTCATTCAAAAGATTATCTATACGCAAGCATTTGTTATTTTAACCGTCGTGTAAAAGGGTGTTGTACTTTTCACTACTCGGTTTCTACACCGACTGAGTGGTCACTGTCACTAAAACTCTATAAATAGAGACCTCTATTGACAGAGGAAAAAGGTCAAAAAATTGGTCAAGAAATCCAATATCAGATCCAAGGTCGAACTTCGAAAAAGATCGAACCAGAGGTCGACAAATTGAAGAGAAGAATCCGGAGCTCAGGCAAAGAGTAGTGATCAACGACTTTGGCATCGTGCATCCATCCTCTTTCGTAACCTTCGAAGCTGTTCTCCGTCTTCTACGGCACTTCTTCATCATCGTGTAGTCCAAGGGCTAAAGTGATCGACTGTAGATCAGACACCCATAGCAATATTTACCCAGATTAAATAAATTGTACTCCCACATCCTCGTATAGGAATAATATTGTACAAGCTTGTTTGTAAACCAAAAAAGAGGAAGGGTTTTCTTTCGTAATAAAGAACCCGTCGTTTTTTCTTTACGATCCTTTCGTTTATTTTGTCCGAAACAAGATGGCGACTCTGCTGGGGACGTCTTTCTCTTCTGATGAGGAAGCAATTGCTCAACACGATACGGTATCCGTGGGATCCGTGAAGAAGACACTGGTCGTCCAGTTTGACCAGTCTGCCTACGAAGATATGCTCCGAACAGGGGGTAGCTCTCACTCTCTCTGTCCAAAATAACAGGAAGCTGCGTAAGGTCTGGATGCCCAAGACATCCTCTACCATTCCTGTGAATTCACCGATCTCTCCGATCTCTTCGACCAATGAGGTTGTAGCATTGCTCCCTCCGCGCCTTGTGCGTAAAATTCAGTCTCCTGTCTCTGACAGGGCCGACAAAACTTCTGGCAATGCCTTAGCGCCAACCCAGAAGTACACTCCGCGCCCTGCGCGTAAAATTCAGTCTCCCGCCACTAGCGGTATAGACAAAACTTCTGGAAATGCCTTAGCGCCAACCCAAAAGTACACTCCATGCCCTGCGCGTAAAATTCAGTCTTCCGCCCCTGGCGGTATAGACAAAACTTCTGATAATGCCTCAGCGCCAAATCAGAAGTACCAAACGCGCTCCGCACGTAAAACTATATCTGCCTTCCACGGAAAAGCAGATGATCCCTGCAATCTACGCAAGGGAAAGCAGGTAGCGGACTACTCAACTTCTCGGCCTTTACGCCAGCGAGGGAACGATCTGCCCGCCCTCCGGATTACGCGAGAAGCTGATGGCCGACTGAGGACATCCTCAGCTTTACGCCAATCAGAGCAGAGCTCCAAATTATGCCAGGTGAAGCCCCTCGGCATAAAGCAGGCCCAGGTTGCGGAAAGACACCCTCCTCGGGGATTATTCGCCACCCAGATGGCCAACCTATTGTATACAGGTGACACAGGAAAAACTATGGTTCCCAACATCCGCATGTCCACTAATGAGAACAGAAGGAACAAGCCATCGTCTTCTTCTTCTGTAACTCCTCCTGACCTGCGCGAGTATCTGATCCAGAAGCGCAAGAAGAGGGGATCTTCCAGCATGTCTATTACGCCCCCTAGCGAGCACTGTTGTAATAGTCATAGGATTATAATTAATTGTTGTTGTTCTGAAGTACAACGGTCGGTTTTCGATCGGTTGAGCTACTCTTCATCTTTCCAGGAAGAAGAGCCCACGCATGCATCTGTGAACATGACTTCACATATACCTGGAGGAAGGTCGGGCTCGAGACGTTCGCCCTCTAGAACTCCGAGCCGAAGGAGATTCAACATGCTCCTTAGGAACACCGAAGCTGGGGTATTCCAAAACACTCGTTCGAGGTCGCGACAACCGACTTCGTACTCTTCTGATTTCGACGCTGGGGGTCGCCAGTCTCCTGAATCAGATGCTGAAAGTATAGAGTCAACTTCTACATCGACCTATACTAATCCTTCAATGACACCCAGGGAGATGGAAGTTTATGCCATTGGAGATGAACATGACGAAGCTTTGCCGTCGGGGAACGTGGAACAACGCATCACTATACTGGTGACATCTCTGAAATAAATGCAATCCATGATGGAGAACATACACCAGATGATGCTGACCCAACACGCAGCTGCTATGGCTCAAACATCGGTCCCTCCAACTCAGATATGTATGGGGGTGGATGTACCACCATCCAACACGATCCAAGAGCCTGCTCTAGATCAGGAGTCAGCAGGTCCTCCGCTTCCTCACTCGAAGAATGCATTACCTCATGTTGGAGTTGCGATACAACCGACCCCGCACCACTCCGTGGTCTCGCTAACGGCTGAAAATCTGATGCAAGCAGTACGAGAGTTGAAAGCATAATTTGATGCCTTGAAGCACAAAGATCAGCTCAAGAAATTGGGAATCAACCAGCCTTACCCGGCTATCTGGGAAGAGGTCCCTTTCCCTTCTAGATACAAGCCACAAACCATGGCTTTGTTCGAGAGAAAAATATCACCAAGTCAGTACATGAACTATTTCAGTATGATGACGGTGTTACTACAAGGGAATGACGCCCTCCTCACCCGGGTGTTCAATGGCTGTCTCTCGGGGGTAGCTTATCAGTGGTACCGCAGCCTGGCGGACAACTGCATTACTTCCTTCGATGACTTCAAAGTTCTATTCTTTGCACGATTTTACGAGGAAGGAATGGATATGTCTATGTCCTCTCTCATCGAAGTCAAGCAGAGAAAAAAAGAGGACGTTCGCACCTTCATCGAACATTTTCGTCAAGCCACTTTACAGATGTCCCTAGGAGTTCCAGACTATGCATTGGTGGACATTTGCAGGAAAAACCTTCTTCCCGTGATCTTGGTGTTCACAGGTCCATATCAGTTCCATGATTGGCCGTCGTTCATCATCTCAGCGGTAGCCGCCGAGGACAACAGTCACAAGGTGCGTGACAATGGCATCATGATCTTTATCTCCGACAGAGGCAAGAGGTCATCCCCCAACGGCGACCATCCTCGCAGTTCCAAAGGAAAAGAAGCTCTGGCGATCAATACGTCCAGACAAAAGACTGCGGCAACCACGCAGACAAAACTTGGGACTTCCAGGCCTATCGAAGTATACTCTTTCGACGACGACGATATTCCGAGTATATTCGAGTGTCTCGTCAAAAGTGGCAAGATCACCCTTCCGGAGGAGAGGCGGCCCAGTAAAGTCGGCAGTGCTAATAACCCCAAGTACTGCATCTTCCACAGATATGTACACCACCCGACAAAGACATGTTACATACTGAAAAGGAAGATCCAGGAGCTGATCGATGCTAAGGCCATCACTCTGCGCAACAGCGAAAAGACGGTCATAGCCAACATGATCTCTCTGCAATTTGGTAATCTGCCTCCCCAAGAAGTCTCGGACGGTGTTACGCCCATTTCTTGGACAACGATGAACATTGTTAATCTCCCTCCGGCTAGGGGTCAAAATCATGACCTGCTACCCCTAACTACCCAGCGAGGCGAGATTATGTGGGTTCACCCAAATTTGGTGTCGGAGCTCGAAAAAGAGACTAATGCTACTAAGGCTAAGTCTACGAAGAACTCCAAATGCAAACCATGCCATATGGTTGTAACTTCTTCGACATCAGACGAAGACGAGGTTTTGGCTATAGCAACCCGTTCAGGGAAGGCTTACCTAAAGGACTATGGAGCGAGTCAGGAAGATGCACCGGCAGACGCTTCAGCTGCCAAGCCTTCAGAACCAGAGTCCGCAGTACCAGAGGCCGGTCCTTCGAGACCAACTTCGGCGGACAAGGGAAAGCAAAAAGAAGTGCGCTTCGATAAACCTGTGAAAAATATTCAAAACAAAGGTTTAGAGAAGCCATACAACTTCGACATCCTGACCCAATTGGCTAATACACCAGCCAGGTTGTCCATCTTCGAGCTACTCAGGCTCTCTCAAGACACTCGTCTAGCCCTGAGTGAAGCATTGATGCAGGCGGATGTATACTTGACCCAGCTCAAGTCCCCTGACGAAGAACCCACGGCATGTCCTTAATGCCACAGTGTGATGGAGGTGGTCCCAACCATCACTTTCACTCAAGATGACATGATGTTAAAACATAACAGGCATGACAGACCCTTCTATTACACCGGGTACGTCGATTCCATGGAGGTCGACCAGATTCACATAGATCCGGGATCATCAATCAGCATCATTCCTCATAGTCTTCTTAGACCGCTGAGGATTCCTACCAGTGAATTGGCTTACACCACCACTACAATCGTGGATTTCAACGCCGGAAGAAGTAAGCCGTTGGGGAAAATTTGCCTGAGGATCCAGATTGGCAACCTCAGATCAGTGGCTACGTGTTACGTCATCGATTCAGAGGTGTCCTACAATATTTTGCTGGGAAGACCTTGGATCCACGACCCCAACATCGTTCCTTCGACTCTACATCAATGCTTCAAATATGTAGACACTCAAGGAACGGTACAAACGGAGGTTGCTGACCTAAACCCGTTTAAAGGAGTAGAATTCTACTACTCTGATGCCGTATTATACTCTCAAGACTACATAAAAGAGGTGTCAGCCCAAGCAGAGAAGGAATCCCACCGGGAGCCTGAAGAACCCTCTGCCAAGCAACCTTTGTCAATCAAGGTGAAAGGACGTACTACCCGTCCAAAAGCCATAGAGCCTATGGCTATCCACCTGAACAAGACCAGGTCAGGGAAAGGGGGTGATCCTCTAGTGATCACTTTGAACCAGAAGCCTCCACCCTTGGTCATCAACCTTCGACGCAATGGACCGCCGAGTGATGTAAATGCAACCAGGAATACGGTTTCTGATGATAATAAAGGACCTCTTTTCCAGTATATCGGCGCTCAAATTCCAAATAAGGAATCCTCTCCCCATGACGATATAGAGCCTATAGCACAAAAATTCTTGGCAGCTATAGATTTCTATCATCTATACGTGTGGGAAGTAGCGTCATCATCCAATGTCGTCACGACGTATGGACCACATGAGGATTCTATCTTCATTGTTCCACCTGCCCGCAACGGTCAGTGTTCAATAGTCTTTGGCCGCATGCGCAACGAACAGACTATACAAGAAGATTCCTTCGATGACGATGCTGGTAAAATATAAGTTCACAGGTACAGCCCACAAGCTTTGAAGATCATGCGAAGTATGGGTTACGACTTGAAGCTGGAACCAGGTCTTAACTTCGAAAAAGGCAGACGAATACCGCTGCTCGGCGATCCCCACTACCAACAAACTCATTTTGGGTTAGGGTATGCCGCCTCCCTTGCAACTTCCTAGTCAAATGAGGATATCTTTTCCTCTTTTTAAGATGGCTCGTCGCCCTCCGACTCATCTCACGCTCTCGAGCAAACATTACTAGTAAATATGGTAGTGACGGATTCCTTCGAATCAGACGAACAAGAATCTGAACTATTTGAGAATGACGCTTGGGCTCAGCAAATAGATACACAATGGGAGTTTCGCTTCGAGTAGAGAGAACCTCCCACTGAAGACAAAGTTATCCAGATTGACGTTGGGGATGAACTTTCGCCAAAGCCGATATTTATCAGTAACAATCTTTCTCCAGCTGATAAAAGAATATATCGACGTCTTTGCATGGAATTACGAGGACATGATGGGCCTTGACCCAAAGGTGGCTACTCATAAACTCAATATATTGCCCGATTCAAAGCCCGTGAAGTAGCACCAACGCCGGTTCTGCCCGATATGATGGACGCTATTGAAGCTAAAATCAAGAAGTTGATAGCATGCAGCTTCATCAGGAAAGAACAACATCCCGACTGGGTCGCCAATGTTGTCCCGGTCATGAAGAAGAATGGGAAAGTACGAGTTTGCATCGATTACCGAGATCTGAACGCAGCCTGTCCCAAGGACGAGTTTCTTCTTCCCATCACAGACGTCATGATTGACAATATATGCGGTTTTAAACGTATGTCTTTCATGGACGAATTTTCAGGATACAATCAGATCAAGATACATCCTGAAGACGAGAAACATACTGCCTTCCGGACACCATTGGGGGTATATTGCTATACGGTCATGTCCTTCGGATTGAAGAACGCCGGGGTTACGTACCAACGGGCTATGAGTAACATATTCCATGAACATTTACGCAAGACAGTGGAGTGTTACTTGGACGATGTAGCTGTCAAAAGCTGCCTCAAGGATAATCACATCCGAGACTTGAAGACAGTATTTGAATTGATGCGCCAACATCAACTCAAAATGAACCCTACAATTCCTTTCTGGGGGGTATCTAGTGGCAAATTTCTGGGATTTGTCATTACCGCCAAAGGCATTCAAGTGGACCCTGATAAAGTCAAGGCCATCTTAGAAATGCGACCGCCCCGCAATCTGAGGGAACTCAGGGGATTTCAAGGTCGTCTGGCTTATATCCGGAGATTTATATCCAACCTCTCCGGGAGATGCCAGCCCTTTTTTTGTCTCATGAAGAAAGGTGTATCCTTCGTATGGGACGAAGCCTGTCAGCAAGCATTCGGAGATATCAAGCGCTACCTCACTAGTCCGCCAGTTCTGGTGCCTCCTGTCATAGGAAGACCATTCGTGATGTATGTTCGAGCGATGGATCATTCTCTGGGAGCTCTTCTCGCACAAAAGAACGATATGGGTCACGAGCAGGCTATCTACTACCTCAGCAGGATGATGGTCAGAGCCGAACACCGGTACAATCCAGTGGAGAAAGAATGCTTGGCTCTGATGTTTGCTATTCAGAAAATACGACACTATGTCACAGGCCAAACCATTCATATCATCTTCAGGATCAATCCTCTTCAGGTGCTGATGAACAAGCCAAGTGTTCTTAATTCCCGACTCGCGACTTGGGCGATGTTATTAACACCATATAACATGTTGTACGTCCCTCAAAAGTCCGTCAAAGGCCAAGCATTGGCTGACTTCTTAGCTGCTCATCCGATCCTGGAGACCTCTAAACTGTACGAGGATATTCCCGACGAAGTTGCGGAA
Source organism: Iris macrosiphon (assembly GCA_036927795.1). NCBI lineage: Eukaryota > Viridiplantae > Streptophyta > Magnoliopsida > Asparagales > Iridaceae > Iris > Iris macrosiphon. The sequence goes on along the minus strand of JAYESA010000008.1, from coordinate 30,051,507 downwards.
TGTAATTCCGCAATGGAAAGTGATGCATGGAAACTGTTCTTCGATGGCACCTCCAGGACTGGTCCCAGGGAAAACGTGGTTTCGGGAGTAGGAATTGTCCTGGTTACTCCTGACAAACTCGTCATCTATCGAGCATACTCTCTTAGCGAGCCCTGTTCCAATAATGTCGCAGAGTATAATGCTCTACTAATCGGGCTCCAAGTCGCTAAAGAGCTGGGGGTCAAATCTCTGGAAGCCTTCGGTGATTCTCTGCTCATCGTCAATCAAGTCAGAGGAATATATGAAGTCCGAAATCCAGACCTCATCCCCTATCACCACGCAACGGTCGAGATAGCCATGACATTCAAAGGATTCTTCCTAGAGCATGTACCTCGATCTCAGAATCTGGAAGCTGATGCCCTAGCCAGTCTAGCTACAGATTTAGCTACTCCTATAAGAAGGCAGAATTCAGTAATCCTTCTTAACAGAGATCTATTCTGTGTGAAGAACAACTTCCATATCGAACGCAGCCATGCTGTGAACACCGATCCTCCTACGAGAGATTGGAGAAGTCCCTTTATAGATTTTGTAGCATACGAAATCTTGCCGGAGGACCCTAAAGAAGCAATATCCGTCAAAAGACGATCATTACGCTTCTACTTTGATGCGTCTTCACAGTGCCTATATCGTCGGACCTACGACGGACTGCTATTGAGATGTCTCTCTGATAACGAAGCACAGTAGATTATCCGTGAAGCTCACGATGACGTATGCGGAGCGCATCAACCCGGTCCTAAGCTACAGGATCGTATCAGGAGAATGGGCTATTACTGGCCCACTATGATCGCAGACGCAATCAAGTATGCCAGACAGTGCAGAGCCTGTCAGGTTCATGGAGACTTCATATATCAACCGTCCGAACATCTACATCCTACGGTTGCATCCTGGCCTTTCGAAGCATGGGGTATGGATATCATTTGTCCTATTCACCCGTCTTCTTCCAGAGGTCACCATTTCATACTGGCCATCACGGATTACTTCTCCAAATGGGCAGAGGCGATCCCTCTTGCTGAGATAAAGACATTTAATATGATCAGCTTCATCAAGCACCACATCATTTATCGCTTTGGGATTCCCCGAAGGATAATCTATGACAATGGGCCTCAGTTCATCAGCCATGCGTTCCACCGATTTTGCGATAAAAATCGAATACAAAATGTGGCCTCTACGGCATATTATCCAGCTGCTAATGGTTTGGCGGAAGCCTTCAACAAAACTATTATCAAACTCTTGAAGAAGTTCGTCTCTTCGAACAAGAGAGATTAGAACGAGAAGCTGGGAGAATGTCTCTGGGCATACCGCACAACGGTCCGAGCACCGACAGGTTGCACACCATTCTCATTGGTCTACGGAAGTGAAGCAGTTCTTCCATTCGAAATTCAAATTCTATCACTCAGGATAGCCGTGACTAATGAGTTGACTCAAGAAAAGAATGACATCTTAAGGCTTCAAGAGCTAGAAGGATTAGACGAGAAATACCTCCAAGCTCAACAGCACATAGCGTTCTACCAAGCACGCATTTCCAGAGCTTTTAATCAAAAAGTAAAGGAAAGAGTGTTCAAAGTCGGCGAGCTAGTCTTAGCCGTAAGAAGGCCGATGATTCTTACTCACAGGAGTAAGGGCAAATTCTAGCCCAAATGGGAAGGCCCCTACGTGATCGAGACAACGTTCTCAAACGGTGCTTACAGGTTAGCCCAGCCTAATGGAGACCTCATAATGGCTCCTATTAATGGCAAATTCCTGAAAAGGTACTATGCTTAACCTTCTCTGCTCAAGTGGGATATGGCAAAAACCTCATTCTGACAAAACTAATTCCAAAACGAAACTAGTTGGATTGTATTCTATCATGTTCATATTACCTCTGAATAGATATGTTTAACTAATTTGGAACTTCAAGACCTATCACGTCCATATTACCTCTGATAGTGTTTTGTGTACAAACTTTAGTCTAAGCATATTGTATCATGTCCATATAACCTCTGAATAGATATGTCCTGTCAAAGCATATTCTATCATGTCTATATAACCTCTGAATAGATATGCCCTGCTAAAGCTTACCGAGAGTATATCACGTCCATATTACCTCTGATATCACTTTCACCCAAACTTGTCATTTACATTCCAAAATGATAGGTCCACAAAGTCAGATGAAAAGCCTCTCTATTATTCCCAAAAAAGAGCGAAAGTACATTAAAAAGCAAAAGTACATCATGAAGGGGGAGCGGTCAGGTCGCGAAGCTGCTGCGCTAGTACGGCCATCTTCTCAGCCCTGGAATCTAAGACATCAGCGCGGACCCGCTCCAGCCGTGCCTCGTCATTAATCAGGAGGGACAGTTCGGCTCTAGCCCGAAGAAAACTAGCACGGGCGACTCCTGCACTCGCCAAGTTCTGTTGTGCTATGACCAGTCGGCCATTCACCACATCTAGACCTTCCGACGACTGAGAAGCCCACTCCTTTGCCTGAGCAAGCTTTATCTCCAGTTTGCGGACCCTCGCTACATTTTCATCATGCTCGGCCTGGCACTTCGTTTGAAGAGCAATAGTCTCCTCCAAGACGACTTTTCCTTCATCCATCTCCTGCTGATTTGTCTGGATGAATTTATTCAGACCTTCCATCTTTTCAACAAGATACGCAGTCAAGGAGTCGTATTTAGCCTGGACAAAAGCTTCAATGCTGTCTCGAGATAGCCGCAGATATTTGTTAATGGGTTGCTCCAAACCATTAACCATCGCCTCCAGGGTGTCAGCTACCCCAGTGTCGCCGAATTCCCTGACCGCCTCTATCGAAAATCGAAAGGACCTCTTCAGCGACACAAAGCCCAGATTCTTCGCCAACACCATTGATATTAATATTTTCAAAGTGGTATAGAAGATGCCAGTGTACTGCTCGGTCAGCACAACTAGATCCGAATGGACGCTAGGAGTGTCCGCGATAGTGGTGAGTTCCCCTCCAAGAATAACCGCAGACGATGTTGCCACGGCCGTCGCCTCAACAGAAGGTGCGACAAAAGAAGAAGCGCCAACACCGGACGAAGTAACCGGCGTACTCAAAAGAGGCATTGTCGCAATGACAGGCTCGTCCTCCTCTTGAGATGTCGGAGTCTCTTCAACAGGCAAGCCAGCACCCGAAGATGTTTCCTCTTCAAAATTAGGTACCTCCGTATCGCCGCCAGGGACCTGACACAGAGCCGAAGGGCGCATCTACATCGCCCTCCCCGAAGAGGTCTTCCCCTGAAAAGAAGACAAAAGAAAGTTAATATCAACATAATATTAATTTTCCTAAAGAAGAGGCGTGAAGACGACATTTACCCATGGCCGACGGCATATATGTCGCATCTGCAGCCTGTACAGCTAAATCATTTCTTAATGATGCTAGGCAAGCTGTCATACCTGGAGAAGGGGGTCTGCTAACCGACGCTGGCAAATAGTCTTCCAGGTCCTCGTCAAATTCCAACCGAGGCTCATCGGCTGGAATCTCTCTAGATGCGCTGACAGGACGGCAGGGGTCTCTCCCAATGCTGATCCGGATAAAGGTATATAGAATCTTATTATACTCAGCCTCGGAGGTGACTTCGTTCCACTACCTGAAGCAGTAACAGCGACAGCAGCCTCCAGCTCAGATTCTCTGGCACCGCCGGCCGAAACTGTAGAAGGTCCCTCTCTAAAAGGTGAGAAACCTTCAATCAAAGAGACATCCCCAACCGGGGAGACAACAGGTTCATCTCTAGGAACCTCACGGCCGGGAATCCTGAGAGGACGACTAGCCAACTTCTTCTTCTTACGAAGGGGAGTCTGCTTCAGAGCAGGAGCCCTTCGCTTACCAGAGATCACCAAAGCCCCTGCAGGCGGAGGTATTTCACCCCTCGGTACTGCCAACAGAGGCTCGTCTGGGTTGACGAAATCCTCACCCTCATCAGAGGAGACTGAGGGGACATCAACTCTTCCCGCGGAATTGGAGGAAGGCACCCTAAAACTTCCACCCATGTCAAAATTGCGATGGAAGGTGTTGGTTACCACATAGAACTGGGCATACGTGTGGAGGATGCGCAGCTCCGTGGAGGATGTGATGACGGGCACAGTAAAAATTACCCCAGTATAGCCTATGATAAAATATCGCCATCCCCTCGCTCCATCAATGAGTCCACCTCTGGACCTGAAGCTGGTAACGGCGTTGCCCACGTACAATTGATCATACCCAAACTGCCTGGCGAACCGACTAGGCAGGTAGGGTCCAAAGAAGCACTGGTCTTCACTTCTGTACAGCAAGTGGGAAGATCTAATGCAGACCAACCAATTAAAGGCTTCAGGAGAAAGAGTGGTCTTCTCTCTACCTGAATCCTCAAGCCTAACCCCCGATTAATTGCGATGTACGGAGGGGACAGTACAGAAGACCTTACAGCTGTGGCCGAAATTCAATGCCCGTCGACAGTTTAAAACTGTGAGCACATTCCAGGAGGATTTTTTGTAGTTCAGCAAGAAACTATCCCCCGCGCTACTGCCCGATCCGGGAGACATCACCCTGGGGTTATGGAGAATTAACTATCCCATCAGATACAGGTATGGTAATTCAACCCTGGGAAAGCTATCACGCCGAGTTTCATCGGCTAGCAGACCCTCAGTCATGGCCCTCAGGCCAGCTTGTATGCGGCACACCATGGCAGGTAGCAAGCCCAGTCTCACCCCGAACACCAGACACACTACAGGCCACAAGGTATTACGGTGAATGCGATCCGCAGATGTGATACCGGGTACCACCAATCGGCGCAGCCATATAGAGATGAAGCCAGCCAGTTGAGCTTCCTTGGACAGAGGCCTGTGGCAATGCCTCAGATAACTGTAGGCCTTAGTGCCTGCAGGATTGTCACCACCCCATTTCCAGAGCCGGGTATTTTTTTTTCATTTGGGTTAATTGTGTATTATTTATAATTAATTGTATTTATATTTAATTAGTGATTGCATTATTTTTTATTATTTTTATTTTGATTGTTTTAGGATTTTGGCTAGCCTGGACCCATGTCAGACCCTAGTGGACCCATGTCCGACCCAGCCCACACCCTTGTGAGAATTATTTTGGGGCTTAGGAATATTTATTTTATTTTTAGGAAGTTAGTTGGAGAGATTTGGAACTAGTTTGAGTGCTTTTGGAACCCGGAACCCGAAACCAAGTGAATAGGGGCGTTTTGGGAATGTGGAACTTATGTAAACCCCTATTTACTTCCTTTGGCCGGCCCCAAACCCCTCCCTACCCGTGAGAACAGCAGCCCCACTTCCTCTTCTTCTTCATTCTTCATTCTTCTTCTTCTTCTTCTCCATTCTCCACTCTTCCTTCTTCTTTTCTTCTTCCCACTCTCAAGTAAGTTCCCATTTCTCCTCTTTCTTCTTCTATTCTTCTTTATGATTAACCCTAACCCTACATCCTTCCCTAACCTAGGTGGGTAGAGCCTAGATTTTGTGTTGGAGCTTGGATTTGAGGCTTGGAAGCTTGGATTGGAGGATTTGGAGCATTTTTGAGACTTTGGCTTGGGATTCCAACTCCCAAGAGATAAACCCTAATTTTCCCCTTGTAATTACTCTTTTATAGTGTAATTAATATTTTAGAACCTTCCTAGACCCTTAGGCTACCCGTGGGAGGAAGTTGGAACTAGTTGGGTAGTGTTTAGAGACTTTAACACTAGGTTTTGTGTCAATTTCGGGTGAAATCCGAATTTGGCCCAATTTTGGGTGATGCCCTAGGTTAGACGGACCTAGGTAGACGTTGTCGGGTGTCTTGAGGGTGAGTGTGTGTCTCCGTTCGGACACGGGAAGCCGCGTCGCGGAGAAACGGGCGTTTCGGGCAAAATTGGGGCTTTTCGTCGTCGTCGATTCTAAGTGCGTGTGTGTTTCCGCCACGGACCTAGAATCGACGCGAAAGCACATTTTCTAGGATCTAGGCATCGTTTAGAGTGCGTGGGTAAATTTTGGGCCGATTCCGAGTTCGTTTGGTGTGCGTTTCAGGAGGTTTTCCGAGCCGCGCACCACGTGTTCGTCGAAATGACCGAACGGCCATTTCGACTTGGGTTCCTTATTTCGGGCTTGTGCGCGCATTGGATTAGTATCGGGGAGTGTGTGCTAGAGTTCTCGGGCTATATTTTATATATTTTTAGGTGTTTGGGCGTGTCGGGATCGTTGGACGTGCGTTGGTGGGCGTTGTGGGCGTGGTGTGCGTTGTGTTGTGTTTGTTTATATATATGTGTATATATATATTGTGTGTGTGTTTTTATATATATATATTTATATATATATGTGTGGTTATGTGTTTGTGAGCGTGTTAGGGATTGCTTGTGTGAGTGTGTAGGTGAGTGTGTGTGAGTGTGAGTGAGTGTTTATAGGTATATACATATGAGTTTATATATATGTATATATATTTGTATATATATTTATATGAGTTGTGTGTATATATGTATATATATTTATATATATATATGTATGAGGGTTTGTGTGTGTGGTTGTGCGCTTGTGAGTGTGTGTGCTAGTGTGTGTGAGTATGTGTGTGTGAGGGTGTGTGAGAGTGAGTGTGTGTGAGTGAGGATAGATATATATATATAGATATATATATGTTTGAGTGTGTGAGTGTTTATATATATATGTAGATATATGTGTGTGCTTGTGTTTGTGTGTGTGTGTAGATATATATGTTAGTGTGTGTTGGTATATAGGTATTAGTATATATGTTAGTTAGTATGTATATATATATATCTATAGAGTTATATATATGTATATATATATGTATGTATATATATAGATATATATATATAGTGATATATATATAGGTGTGTGTGTGTATGTGTGTTGAGAGGGGGGGGGGACTGGGACATCAGCAGCAGCAGCAGGAATAGCTGCAGCAGCAGCAGAATCAGCAGCAGCAGTAGCATAGAGCAGCAGTAACAGCAGTAGAAGGAGCAGCAGCAGCAGGAATAAGAGCACAGCAGCAGCAGTAACAGGTACAGCAGCAGCATCAGCAAGCAAGAGCAGCAGCAGCAGCAGCGTGTTGGCGATAGATAGATAGATAGATAGATAGATAGATAGATAGATAGATAGAAATCTAAGATAGATTAAATAGATAGATGGATAGATAATAAGTTAGATAGATAGATATATCATTAGATAGATAAATAGGTAGATAAGATAAATAGATAGTTAGATAGCTAGGTATTTAGATAGATAGATAGATACTTAGATAGATAGATATATAGATATCTAGATAGGTATTAGATATATATTTATATCTATATGTATAGATATAAATACATATAGTTAGATAGATGCATTGATAGTTAGTTAGATAAGTTATTAGATAGATTAGATAGTTAGATAGTTACCTAGATAATAGGTAGATAGTTAGATTTATAGATTATAGATAGGTAGATAGCTAGATACTTAGATATATCTACCTAAGAGATAGATATCTATATACCTATACTTATATATATATATCTATAGATATCTTGATAGGTAATATATATATATACATATATATATATATATATATATATGTTATGTTTGGTAAGGTAAATGGGTAATGGGTATATATATGTGTGGATATATATGTATATAGGTAGATACCTATTTAGATATATATAAATATGATAGGCATCTATATTACCTAGCCTAGATTAATAACTAGGTGCATAATTAATAGCTAGGTAGCTAGTTAGAGGGATTTAGAGCGAAACCTCAATACCTTGAGATACCGAGGTATCTTAATACCTTGAGATAACCAAGGTATTGGGTTTCGAGCGGGGTTTTTGAGCAATAGCCTAGGAATAGTATTGGAGTAATTTTTATACGTATATGTGTATATATTTACGCGTGCTAGCATAGGTTTTAGAGGGTATAGGCGGGGTGCGTAGCCTAGGTTGAGGTATCGGATACCGAGGGTATCCCGGTATCTCAAGGAGGCGAGTTTGTGAGTTTTCTAGCTTAATGACCTCGGTTTGACCTAGAATTTCAGGAGCACCCTAGTTTGACCCAGACTTGACCGTAGTTGACTCGGTTGACCACCAAAGTCAACTTTTGACCTAGTTTTGACCCAGAGTTGACTTTTTGGACCCAGAGTTGACTTTTTGATCCAGATTTCACCGGTTTGACCCGTTTGACCTAGAACAACCCTAGAAGCCTATTTTTAATTATTTTATATCTGTTTAACTCATTAGAACCCTGTTTAACCTTGCTTTTCGCATTAGGTCCTTGCGACACCAGTTCGGATCGCCAGTTGCTCAGGACGTCAGGCGAGTACATTCTCTGATAGTTTTCATTATTTGATGATTATTATGATTCAGCTTCTAGTATAGTATCATCTGATTATTCTGGCACAACACGGGACACTGATTGATATTTCTGGATTCATTTACTTGCGACACGTATATTTCATGTTTCTGGCCTCTATTCTGGAATCACTACTGGCATCACCTACAGGCATCACTACAGGCATCATTCATGTTCAGGCTGGACTCATCTTGATTTGCCTGTCGGGTCTTGGATCCACTTGTATTAGTCGGGGCAGGGAAATACTCGAGTAGACATGTAAACATTCCTATCTGGCATCATCAGGAATCACTCCCTCTGGTCTAATCTGGAATGATAGCAGCCGTGCACCCAGTGCGCGGTGAGCCGTACTTACCCCTAGCCGTTTACATGTCGAAACAAGTATTTCAAAGACACCGAGTTCATTCTTTATAGTCTGGACTCTCATGCATTTCTTGACTTGTCTCACTTACATGTTTCTGGACTTGACTCACTACATGTTTTTCATGCTAGACTCACTACACGTTCATGTGCACAGACTTACTCTTAGTGTAGATTTCTTGTATCTTGCAGTTATTACTATCTTGCTCTGATATCCATGCATCTTTACCTTTATGCACCAGTTATACATATTTTCTTGTTTTATACTGCTTCATTCTTCTTGCTACTTGCTATAACTGTTTTATAGTTTTTATCATTTAAATGGAACTGCTGTTAGAGATGTACTTGCTCCAGTCCTGACTGGATATATTTTTCAGAGTATCCGGAGGATTGGTGTCCGACGTTTTATGGACCTGAGCCTGTCGATGGTGCAGACAGGGACCCTCTAGTTTAGGGGTGATTTCCGGGTTGGTAGCCGGGATCACTGGGACCTTGTTGTTGTTTTTATTAGCTTTTAGCACCGGATTTGTCTCCGGTTTTGGATTAAGACCTTGTATTGTATATTATTTTGGATGATTTGGATGATGTATTATTATTATGGATGTTGTGGTTGTTGTAGTAGTTGTTGTTGGTTAGACTTTATAGCTGTTAGTCTTCTTTGTTATCTTATCGTGCTTAGATTCGTGATTGAGTATATTGTGATTATCATTTGATATTGCTCCTCCGTTTGGAGTTGAGATCTTGACAGGTTTATATATTGATTGTGTGGTTGCCCTCCTTTTTGGAGAGGTCGTGGCCGATTTTTGTGTGAGATTATCTAGATAGTTGACCTAGACAGCATTCTACCGCCGATGCTGCGGCGTAGGCTGGACGTACCCACGACTCATGCCCGATTTTTCGGGTGCGGGTCGTGACACATTTTTGGTGGTGGCCCATGCAGGTCTCGATTCGCAATTAGTGCGATGTCGTGGTGGTACAACAACTTAGTTGTACTGCTGCGAGCCTGCTATAGGATCTAGGATCTAGGATGAGAGTGTACTCAATCACGACTAGGAACAATTCCAATCTAATTATTCTGAAATTGCTTCTTTTGAAATATTATTGTCCTTCTTTGATGATATCGTATCTTGCGCCGTATTGACATCTTTTGATCTGTGTTCAGGATGCCTCCGAAGACACGATCTCGTCGTACCGCCCCGCAGTTGCCACTGAGAGGTCTGCTACCTCTCGTCCAGCTCGTATTCAGGCAGCTGCTACCGCTCCACTCACCACTCCTGCGGTTGAGGGAGCATCTGCTTCTTTCGGGGATCCTCCTTCACCTTTCGATCCGAGGACTACCCCAGTCGTTCCGGTGGTTCCTCCACCACTTCCTGCTCCAGTAGATGCCGCGCAGTTGTTTGCGTTCTTCAGGAAGATGATGGACGCGCAGCACCGTCAGGTGGATGTGATGAGGCTGGGCATTGAGAACGCCCACCAGGTGGCCATGATGGCAGTGGATAGGGTGGCACAGGTTCAGCCACAGGCAGATCAGATTCAGCATCCGAGGCCGGGCAGTATTATCGACTTTCAGAGGATGCGGCCCAAGGAGTTCCGTGGTACAGAAGGGATCATGTACGCGGATGACTGGATAGAGCAGATCGAGGGCATCTTCAGGCTGGCGCAGATTCCAGACAGTATGCAGATAGAGGCAGCGGGCAGTCAGATGTTCGACCTCGCTTTGACATGGTATCGTACAGATACGAGGATTGCGGCGCCAGGGCTTACTTGGGAGGCTTTCAAGAGGCTTTTTAAGGAGAAGTTTTTCCCAGATGTGGCGCTCAGTGCTTTGGAGAGCCAGTTCGAGGCACTCGTCCAAGGGAGCATGACGGTGGACGAGTACGCAGCGGAGTTCTGTCGTTTGGGCAGATTTGTAGATGGCTTGAGTGAGACAGCAAAGGCGAGAAAGTTTCGCAAGGGTTTGGTTATGGCGGTCAAGACTTTGACCAGGAGCGATCGCGAGACGACTTTTGAGCAGATAGTAGGAGATGCTCAGAGAGCAGAGGATGACTTGGAGCTCAAGTCCAAGAGAGGCAGGGATGATTCAGGCAGTGCGAGTGGCAGTGCGGGACCAGCTAAGCGTCCCTATGTGCAGAAGGCAGCGCAGCAGGGTCAGGATCAGAGGGTGCCCACTTGTGCCTACTGCAGGAAGGCAGGACACACTTGGGATGTTTGTAGGAGGAGGCTGAAGGTGTGTTTGTTTTGTGGATCCGCTGCTCACCAGATGCGAGATTGCCCCACTGCACCTCCATTGGGTGGAGCACAGGATCAGAGAGTTGGAGCTAGGCCATCTGTGGCACAATATCATGCCCCGCACCAGCAGAGGGATACACCCCAGCAGGGCAGGGCTTATGCGTTGACGGTCGAGGAGGCCGATGCTACGGATGTCGGGTTAGCAGGTCTGTCTCTTGTTTCTTCTTCCTGTCCTTTTCCATTCCTGTGGTGTGCTTCATTAGTACCTGTTAGATTTTCTTTGTGCTGTGGTAGATAGTGTAGTGACCCTGATTAAGACTGTGATAACACGACCAGTAGGACCCTGATCTTGTATGTTGTTTAGGTAGAAATTCTTGACAGTGATTGTTGGGGGTTTGACCTAGAGGAGTGTGATTGACTTTAAATTTCGAGGACGAAATTTTCTAAGGAGGATAGGCTTGTCACCACCCCATTTCCAGAGCCGGGTATTTTTATTTTATTTTAATTTGGGTTAATTGTGTATTATTTATAATTAATTGTATTTATATTTAATTAGTGATTGCATTATTTATTATTATTTTTATTTTGATTGTTTTAGGATTTTGGCTAGCCTGGACCCATGTCAGATCCTAGTGGACCCATGTCCGACCCAGCCCACACCCTTGTGAGAATTATTTTGGGACTTAAGAATATTTATTTTATTTTTAGGAAGTTAGTTGGAGAGATTTGGAACTAGTTTGAGTGCTTTTGGAACCCGGAACCCGAAACCAAGTGAATAGGGGCGTTTTGGGAATGTGGAACTTATGTAAACCCCTATTTACTTCCTTTGGCCGGCCCCAAACCCCTCCCTACCCGTGAGAACAGCAGCCCCACTTCCTCTTCTTCTTCATTCTTCATTCTTCTTCTTCTTCTTCTCCATTCTCCACTCTTCCTTCTTCTTTTCTTCTTCCCACTCTCAAGTAAGTTCCCATTTCTCCTCTTTCTTCTTCTATTCTTCTTTATGATTAACCCTAACCCTACATCCTTCCCTAACCTAGGTGGGTAGAGCCTAGATTTTGTGTTGGAGCTTGGATTTGAGGCTTGGAAGCTTGGATTGGAGGATTTGGAGCATTTTTGAGACTTTGGCTTGGGATTCCAACTCCCAAGAGGTAAACCCTAATTTTCCCCTTGTAATTACTCTTTTATAGTGTAATTAATATTTTAGAACCTTCCTAGACCCTTAGGCTACCCGTGGGAGGAAGTTGGAACTAGTTGGGTAGTGTTTAGAGACTTTAACACTAGGTTTTGTGTCAATTTCGGGTGAAATTCGAATTTGGCCCAATTTTGGGTGATGCCCTAGGTTAGACGGACCTAGGTAGACGTTGTCGGGTGTCTTGAGGGTGAGTGCGTGTCTCCGTTCGGACACGGGAAGCCGCGTCACGGAGAAACGGGCGTTTCGGGCAAAATTGGGGCTTTTCGTCGTCGCCGATTCTAAGTGCGTGTGCGTTTCCGCCACGGACCTAGAATCGACGCGGGAGCACATTTTCTAGGATCTAGGCATCGTTTAGAGTGCGTGGGTAAATTTTGGGCCGATTCCGAGTTCGTTTGGTGTGCGTTTCAGGAGGTTTTCCGAGCCGCGCACCACGTGTTCGTCGAAATGACCGAACGGCCATTTCGACTTGGGTTCCTCATTTCGGGCTTGTGCGCGCATTGGGTTAGTATCGGGGAGTGTGTGCTAGAGTTTAGTATCGGGGAGTGTGTGCTAGAGTTCTCGGGCTATATTTTATATATTTTTAGGTGTTTGGGCGTGTCGGGGTCGTTGGACGTGCGTTGGTGGGCGTTGTGGGCGTGGTGTGCGTTGTGTTGTGTTTGTTTATATATATGTGTATATATATATTGTGTGTGTGTTTTTATATATATATATTTATATATATATGTGTGGTTATGTGTTTGTGAGCGTGTTAGGGAGTGCTTGTGTGAGTGTGTAGGTGAGTGTGTGTGAGTGTGAGTGAGTGTTTATAGGTATATACATATGAGTTTATATATATGTATATATATTTGTATATATATATATGAGTTGTGTGTATATATGTATATATATTTATATATATATATGTATGAGGGCTTGTGTCAGTGGTTGTGCGCTTGTGAGTGTGTGTGCTAGTGTGTGTGAGTATATGTGTGTGAGGGTGTGTGAGAGTGAGTGTGTGTGAGTGAGGATAGATATATATATATAGATATATATATGTTTGAATGTGTGAGTGTTTATATATATATGTAGATATATGTGTGTGCTTGTGTTTGTGTGTGTGTGTAGATATATATGTTAGTGTGTGTTGGTATATAGGTATTAGTATATATGTTAGTTAGTATGTATATATATATATCTATAGAGTTATATATATGTATATATATATGTATGTATATATATAGATATATATATATAGTGATATATATATAGGTGTGTGTGTGTATGTGTGTTGAGAGGGGGGGGACTGGGACATCAGCAGCAGCAGCAGGAATAGCTGCAGCAGCAGCAGAATCAGCAGCAGCAGTAGCATAGAGCAGCAGTAACAGCAGTAGAAGGAGCAGCAGCAGCAGGAATAAGAGCACAGCAGCAGCAGTAACAGGTACAGCAGCAGCATCAGCAAGCAAGAGCAGCAGCAGCAGCAGCGTGTTGGCGATAGATAGATAGATAGATAGATAGATAGATAGATAGATAGAAATCTAAGATAGATTAAATAGATAGATGGATAGATAATAAGTTAGATAGATAGATATATCATTAGATAGATAAATAGGTAGATAAGATAAATAGATAGTTAGATAGCTAGGTATTTAGATAGATAGATAGATACTTAGATAGATAGATATATAGATATCTAGATAGGTATTAGATATATATTTATATCTATATGTATAGATATAAATACATATAGTTAGATAGATGCATTGATAGTTAGTTAGATAAGTTATTAGATAGATTAGATAGTTAGATAGTTACCTAGATAATAGGTAGATAGTTAGATTTATAGATTATAGATAGGTAGATAGCTAGATACTTAGATATATCTACCTAAGAGATAGATATCTATATACCTATACTTATATATATATATCTATAGATATCTTGATAGGTAATATATATATATACATATATATATATATATATATATATATATATGTTATGTTTGGTAAGGTAAATGGGTAATGGGTATATATATGTGTGGATATATATGTATATAGGTAGATACCTATTTAGATATATATAAATATGATAGGCATCTATATTACCTAGCCTAGATTAATAACTAGGTGCATAATTAATAGCTAGGTAGCTAGTTAGAGGGATTTAGAGCGAAACCTCAATACCTTGAGATACCGAGGTATCTTAATACCTTGAGATAACCAAGGTATTGGGTTTCGAGCGGGGTTTTTGAGCAATAGCCTAGGAATAGTATTGGAGTAATTTTTATACGTATATGTGTATATATTTACGCGTGCTAGCATAGGTTTTAGAGGGTATAGGCGGGGTGCGTAGCCTAGGTTGAGGTATCGGATACCGAGGGTATCCCGGTATCTCAAGGAGGCGAGTTTGTGAGTTTTCTAGCTTAATGACCTCGGTTTGACCTAGAATTTCAGGAGCACCCTAGTTTGACCCAGACTTGACCGTAGTTGACTCGGTTGACCACCAAAGTCAACTTTTGACCTAGTTTTGACCCAGAGTTGACTTTTTGGACCCAGAGTTGACTTTTTGATCCAGATTTCACCGGTTTGACCCGTTTGACCTAGAACAACCCTAGAAGCCTATTTTTAATTATTTTATATCTGTTTAACTCATTAGAACCCTGTTTAACCTTGCTTTTCGCATTAGGTCCTTGCGACACCAGTTCGGATCGCCAGTTGCTCAGGACGTCAGGCGAGTACATTCTCTGATAGTTTTCATTATTTGATGATTATTATGATTCAGCTTCTAGTATAGTATCATCTGATTATTCTGGCACAACACGGGACACTGATTGATATTTCTGGATTCATTTACTTGCGACACGTATATTTCATGTTTCTGGCCTCTATTCTGGAATCACTACTGGCATCACCTACAGGCATCACTACAGGCATCATTCATGTTCAGGCTGGACTCATCTTGATTTGCCTGTCGGGTCTTGGATCCACTTGTATTAGTCGGGGCAGGGAAATACTCGAGTAGACATGTAAACATTCCTATCTGGCATCATCAGGAATCACTCCCTCTGGTCTAATCTGGAATGATAGCAGCCGTGCACCCAGTGCGCGGTGAGCCGTACTTACCCCTAGCCGTTTACATGTCGAAACAAGTATTTCAAAGACACCGAGTTCATTCTTTATAGTCTGGACTCTCATGCATTTCTTGACTTGTCTCACTTACATGTTTCTGGACTTGACTCACTACATGTTTTTCATGCTAGACTCACTACACGTTCATGTGCACAGACTTACTCTTAGTGTAGATTTCTTGTATCTTGCAGTTATTACTATCTTGCTCTGATATCCATGCATCTTTACCTTTATGCACCAGTTATACATATTTTCTTGTTTTATACTGCTTCATTCTTCTTGCTACTTGCTATAACTGTTTTATAGTTTTTATCATTTAAATGGAACTGCTGTTAGAGATGTACTTGCTCCAGTCCTGACTGGATATATTTTTCAGAGTATCCGGAGGATTGGTGTCCGACGTTTTATGGACCTGAGCCTGTCGATGGTGCAGACAGGGACCCTCTAGTTTAGGGGTGATTTCCGGGTTGGTAGCCGGGATCACTGGGACCTTGTTGTTGTTTTTATTAGCTTTTAGCACCGGATTTGTCTCCGGTTTTGGATTGAGACCTTGTATTGTATATTATTTTGGATGATTTGGATGATGTATTATTATTATGGATGTTGTGGTTGTTGTAGTAGTTGTTGTTGGTTAGACTTTATAGCTGTTAGTCTTCTTTGTTATCTTATCGTGCTTAGATTCGTGATTGAGTATATTATGATTATCATTTGATATTGCTCCTCCGTTTGGAGTTGAGATCTTGACAGGTTTATATATTGATTGTGTGGTTGCCCTCCTTTTTGGAGAGGTCGTGGCCGATTTTTGTGTGAGATTATCTAGATAGTTGACCTAGACAGCATTCTACCGCCGATGCTGCGGCGTAGGCTGGACGTACCCACGACTCATGCCCGATTTTTCGGGTGCGGGTCGTGACACATTTTTGGTGGTGGCCCATGCAGGTCTCGATTCGCAATTAGTGCGATGTCGTGGTGGTACAACAACTTAGTTGTACTGCTGCGAGCCTGCTATAGGATCTAGGATCTAGGATGAGAGTGTACTCAATCACGACTAGGAACAATTCCAATCTAATTATTCTGAAATTGCTTCTTTTGAAATATTACTGTCCTTCTTTGATGATATCGTATCTTGCGCCGTATTGACATCTTTTGATCTGTGTTCAGGATGCCTCCGAAGACACGATCTCGTCGTACCGCCCCGCAGTTGCCACTGAGAGGTCTGCTACCTCTCGTCCAGCTCGTATTCAGGCAGCTGCTACCGCTCCACTCACCACTCCTGCGGTTGAGGGAGCATCTGCTTCTTTCGGGGATCCTCCTTCACCTTTCGATCCGAGGACTACCCCAGTCGTTCCGGTGGTTCCTCCACCACTTCCTGCTCCAGTAGATGCCGCGCAGTTGTTTGCGTTCTTCAGGAAGATGATGGACGCGCAGCACCGTCAGGTGGATGTGATGAGGCTGGGCATTGAGAACGCCCACCAGGTGGCCATGATGGCAGTGGATAGGGTGGCACAGGTTCAGCCACAGGCAGATCAGATTCAGCATCCGAGGCCGGGCAGTATTATCGACTTTCAGAGGATGCGGCCCAAGGAGTTCCGTGGTACAGAAGGGATCATGTACGCGGATGACTGGATAGAGCAGATCGAGGGCATCTTCAGGCTGGCGCAGATTCCAGACAGTATGCAGATAGAGGCAGCGGGCAGTCAGATGTTCGACCTCGCTTTGACATGGTATCGTACAGATACGAGGATTGCGGCGCCAGGGCTTACTTGGGAGGCTTTCAAGAGGCTTTTTAAGGAGAAGTTTTTCCCAGATGTGGCGCTCAGTGCTTTGGAGAGCCAGTTCGAGGCACTCGTCCAAGGGAGCATGACGGTGGACGAGTACGCAGCGGAGTTCTGTCGTTTGGGCAGATTTGTAGATGGCTTGAGTGAGACAGCAAAGGCGAGAAAGTTTCGCAAGGGTTTGGTTATGGCGGTCAAGTCTTTGACCAGGAGCGATCGCGAGACGACTTTTGAGCAGATAGTAGGAGATGCTCAGAGAGCAGAGGATGACTTGGAGCTCAAGTCCAAGAGAGGCAGGGATGATTCAGGCAGTGCGAGTGGCAGTGCGGGACCAGCTAAGCGTCCCTATGTGCAGAAGGCAGCGCAGCAGGGTCAGGATCAGAGGGTGCCCACTTGTGCCTACTGCAGGAAGGCAGGACACACTTGGGATGTTTGTAGGAGGAGGCTGAAGGTGTGTTTGTTTTGTGGATCCGCTGCTCACCAGATGCGAGATTGCCCCACTGCACCTCCATTGGGTGGAGCACAGGATCAGAGAGTTGGAGCTAGGCCATCTGTGGCACAATATCATGCCCCGCACCAGCAGAGGGATACACCCCAGCAGGGCAGGGCTTATGCGTTGACGGTCGAGGAGGCCGATGCTACGGATGTCGGGTTAGCAGGTCTGTCTCTTGTTTCTTCTTCCTGTCCTTTTCCATTCCTGTGGTGTGCTTCATTAGTACCTGTTAGATTTTCTTTGTGCTGTGGTAGATAGTGTAGTGACCCTGATTAAGACTGTGATAACACGACCAGTAGGACCCTGATCTTGTATGTTGTTTAGGTAGAAATTCTTGACAGTGATTGTTGGGGGTTTGACCTAGAGGAGTGTGATTGACTTTAAATTTCGAGGACGAAATTTTCTAAGGAGGATAGGCTTGTCACCACCCCATTTCCAGAGCCGGGTATTTTTATTTTATTTTAATTTGGGTTAATTGTGTATTATTTATAATTAATTGTATTTATATTTAATTAGTGATTGCATTATTTATTATTATTTTTATTTTGATTGTTTTAGGATTTTGGCTAGCCTGGACCCATGTCAGATCCTAGTGGACCCATGTCCGACCCAGCCCACACCCTTGTGAGAATTATTTTGGGACTTAAGAATATTTATTTTATTTTTAGGAAGTTAGTTGGAGAGATTTGGAACTAGTTTGAGTGCTTTTGGAACCCGGAACCCGAAACCAAGTGAATAGGGGCGTTTTGGGAATGTGGAACTTATGTAAACCCCTATTTACTTCCTTTGGCCGGCCCCAAACCCCTCCCTACCCGTGAGAACAGCAGCCCCACTTCCTCTTCTTCTTCATTCTTCATTCTTCTTCTTCTTCTCCATTCTCCACTCTTCCTTCTTCTTTTCTTCTTCCCACTCTCAAGTAAGTTCCCATTTCTCCTCTTTCTTCTTCTATTCTTCTTTATGATTAACCCTAACCCTACATCCTTCCCTAACCTAGGTGGGTAGAGCCTAGATTTTGTGTTGGAGCTTGGATTTGAGGCTTGGAAGCTTGGATTGGAGGATTTGGAGCATTTTTGAGACTTTGGCTTGGGATTCCAACTCCCAAGAGGTAAACCCTAATTTTCCCCTTGTAATTACTCTTTTATAGTGTAATTAATATTTTAGAACCTTCCTAGACCCTTAGGCTACCCGTGGGAGGAAGTTGGAACTAGTTGGGTAGTGTTTAGAGACTTTAACACTAGGTTTTGTGTCAATTTCGGGTGAAATCCGAATTTGGCCCAATTTTGGGTGATGCCCTAGGTTAGACGGACCTAGGTAGACGTTGTCGGGTGTCTTGAGGGTGAGTGCGTGTCTCCGTTCGGACACGGGAAGCCGCGTCACGGAGAAACGGGCGTTTCGGGCAAAATTGGGGCTTTTCGTCGTCGCCGATTCTAAGTGCGTGTGCGTTTCCGCCACGGACCTAGAATCGACGCGGGAGCACATTTTCTAGGATCTAGGCATCGTTTAGAGTGCGTGGGTAAATTTTGGGCCGATTCCGAGTTCGTTTGGTGTGCGTTTCAGGAGGTTTTCCGAGCCGCGCACCACGTGTTCGTCGAAATGACCGAACGGCCATTTCGACTTGGGTTCCTCATTTCGGGCTTGTGCGCGCATTGGGTTAGTATCGGGGAGTGTGTGCTAGAGTTTAGTATCGGGGAGTGTGTGCTAGAGTTCTCGGGCTATATTTTATATATTTTTAGGTGTTTGGGCGTGTCGGGGTCGTTGGACGTGCGTTGGTGGGCGTTGTGGGCGTGGTGTGCGTTGTGTTGTGTTTGTTTATATATATGTGTATATATATATTGTGTGTGTGTTTTTATATATATATATTTATATATATATGTGTGGTTATGTGTTTGTGAGCGTGTTAGGGAGTGCTTGTGTGAGTGTGTAGGTGAGTGTGTGTGAGTGTGAGTGAGTGTTTATAGGTATATACATATGAGTTTATATATATGTATATATATTTGTATATATATATATGAGTTGTGTGTATATATGTATATATATTTATATATATATATGTATGAGGGCTTGTGTCAGTGGTTGTGCGCTTGTGAGTGTGTGTGCTAGTGTGTGTGAGTATATGTGTGTGAGGGTGTGTGAGAGTGAGTGTGTGTGAGTGAGGATAGATATATATATATAGATATATATATGTTTGAATGTGTGAGTGTTTATATATATATGTAGATATATGTGTGTGCTTGTGTTTGTGTGTGTGTGTAGATATATATGTTAGTGTGTGTTGGTATATAGGTATTAGTATATATGTTAGTTAGTATGTATATATATATATCTATAGAGTTATATATATGTATATATATATGTATGTATATATATAGATATATATATATATAGTGATATATATATAGGTGTGTGTGTATGTGTGTTGAGAGGGGGGGGGGGGGACTGGGACATCAGCAGCAGCAGCAGGAATAGCTGCAGCAGCAGCAGAATCAGCAGCAGCAGTAGCATAGAGCAGCAGTAACAGCAGTAGAAGGAACAGCAGCAGCAGGAATAAGAGCACAGCAGCAGCAGTAACAGGTACAGCAGCAGCATCAGCAAGCAAGAGCAGCAGCAGCAGCAGCGTGTTGGCGATAGATAGATAGATAGATAGATAGATAGATAGATAGAAATCTAAGATAGATTAAATAGATAGATGGATAGATAATAAGTTAGATAGATAGATATATCATTAGATAGATAAATAGGTAGATAAGATAAATAGATAGTTAGATAGCTAGGTATTTAGATAGATAGATAGATAGATAGATACTTAGATAGATAGATATATAGATATCTAGATAGGTATTAGATATATATTTATATCTATATGTATAGATATAAATACATATAGTTAGATAGATGCATTGATAGTTAGTTAGATAAGTTATTAGATAGATTAGATAGTTAGATAGTTACCTAGATAATAGGTAGATAGTTAGATTTATAGATTATAGATAGGTAGATAGCTAGATACTTAGATATATCTACCTAAGAGATAGATATCTATATACCTATACTTATATATATATATCTATAGATATCTTGATAGGTAATATATATATATATATATATATATATATATATATATATATATATATATATATATATATATATATATATATGTTATGTTTGGTAAGGTAAATGGGTAATGGGTATATATATGTGTGGATATATATGTATATAGGTAGATACCTATTTAGATATATATAAATATGATAGGCATCTATATTACCTAGCCTAGATTAATAACTATGTGCATAATTAATAGCTAGGTAGCTAGTTAGAGGGATTTAGAGCGAAACCTCAATACCTTGAGATACCGAGGTATCTCAATACCTTGAGATAACCAAGGTATTGGGTTTCGAGCGGGGTTTTTGAGCAATAGCCTAGGAATAGTATTGGAGTGATTTTTATACGTATATGTGTATATATTTACGCGTGCTAGCATAGGTTTTAGAGGGTATAGGCGGGGTGCGTAGCCTAGGTTGAGGTATCGGATACCGAGGGTATCCCGGTATCTCAAGGAGGCGAGTTTGTGAGTTTTCTAGCTTAATGACCTCGGTTTGACCTAGAATTTCAGGAGCACCCTAGTTTGACCCAGACTTGACCGTAGTTGACTCGGTTGACCACCAAAGTCAACTTTTGACCTAGTTTTGACCCAGAGTTGACTTTTTGATCCAGATTTCACCGGTTTGACCCGTTTGACCTAGAACGACCCTAGAAGCCTATTTTTAATTATTTTATATCTGTTTAACTCATTAGAACCCTGTTTAACCTTGTTTTTCGCATTAGGTCCTTGCGACACCAGTTCGGATCGCCAGTTGCTCAGGACGTCAGGCGAGTACATTCTCTGATAGTTTTTATTATTTGATGATTATTATGATTCAGCTTCTAGTATAGTATCATCTGATTATTCTGGCACAACACGGGACACTGATTGATATTTCTGGATTCATTTACTTGCGACACGTACATTTCATGTTTCTGGCCTCTATTCTGGAATCACTACTGGCATCACCTACAGGCATCACTACAGGCATCATTCATGTTCAGGCTGGACTCATCTTGATTTGCGTGTCGGGTATTGGATCCACTTGTATTAGTCGGGGCGGGGAAATACTCGAGTAGACATGTAAACATTCCTATCTGGCATCATCAGGAATCACTCCCTCTGGTCTAATCTGGAATGATAGCAGCCGTGCACCCAGTGCGCGGTGAGCCGTACTTACCCCTAGCCGTTTACATGTCGAAACAAGTATTTCAAAGACACCGAGTTCATTCTTTATAGTCTGGACTCTCATGCATTTCTTGACTTGTCTCACTTACATGTTTCTGGACTTGACTCACTACATGTTTTTCATGCTAGACTCACTACACGTTCATGTGCACAGACTTACTCTTAGTGTAGATTTTTTGTATCTTGCAGTTATTACTATCTTGCTCTGATATCCATGCATCTTTACCTTTATGCACCAGTTATACATATTTTCTTGTTTTATACTGCTTCATTCTTCTTGCTACTTGCTATAACTGTTTTATAGTTTTTATCATTTAAATGGAACTGCTGTTAGAGATGTACTTGCTCCAGTCCTCACTGGACATATTTTTCAGAGTATCCGGAGGATTGGTGTCCGACGTTTTATGGACCTGAGCCTGTCGATGGTGCAGACAGGGACCCTCTAGTTTAGGGGTGATTTCCGGGTTGGTAGCCGGGATCACTGGGACCTTGTTGTTGTTTTTATTAGCTTTTAGCACCGGATTTGTCTCCGGTTTTGGATTGAGACCTTGTATTGTATATTATTTTGGATGATTTGGATGATGTATTATTATTATGGATGTTGTGGTTGTTGTAGTAGTTGTTGTTGGTTAGACTTTATAGCTGTTAGTCTTCTTTGTTATCTTATCGTGCTTAGATTCGTGATTGAGTATATTGTGATTATCATTTGATATTGCTCCTCCGTTTGGAGTTGAGATCTTGACAGGTTTATATATTGATTGTGTGGTTGCCCTCCTTTTTGGAGAGGTCATGGCCGATTTTTGTGTGAGATTATCTAGATAGTTGACCTAGACAGCGTTCTACCGCCGATGCTGCGGCGTAGGCTGGACGTACCCACGACTCATGCCCGATTTTCCGGGTGCGGGTCGTGACAAGGATATCTTCCTACCCCTTCGTCGAGGATCTGATCTGGAGCCCTGGCATCTTCCATGAGATCGTCGACTTTCTGAGCAGTAAGCACGCTCAGACAATTCACAGGCTGAGCCTTGCCTTCTAAGACTTTCTCCGGCTGAGCAGTCCTGGCCCGGTGAAAGAAGAGGTAGGACGTCCATTTGTTGGTATGAGCCAAATCAGAAGGCTCACCATAAAAGGCGGTGCACGCCAGGTAGTGACACATCAACTCCTGGTAAACTGCCACTACCTGAGGATCTGAATCCCCCAGCTCCCGGTTGGTGGGAACATACTCTTCATAAGGAGTATCCCCCATCGACAGTCTCGAGATCTCTGCCATCTCGTGGAGGTCCAATCTCAACTCCCCCAGCGGAGTGGCAAAAGTCCCGGTGAGCGAGATATATCGCTCCATCAAGGCCAGAAACAGGTTGGGGTTGAGAGGCAACCCAACACTGGTAGCATGCACGGCGGCATACAGACCGATGCTCTCCAGCTTGTTTTGAAAGTACTTCAGGGCCCAGTCGACTAAGCAAGCCAATCGAAGGTTTGTTGGGGTGATCCACCCGTTGCACCGAGGATTAATCTTGGGGTATACCCCTCCATGACCCATGAAGTCATTGCAGAAAGTCGGTAGTTGTACCGGCTGGAGTACTGAACTGTCTTCACTCGGGACACTGCCCTGGAATAATCCCCTGAACGGTACCACAGAGCCGGAAGGACGGCTGACAAACGACCCTTGACCAGATCCTTTCTGGTAAAATATAATCCCCGCTCGGCCGTGAAGATTGGGAGTCAGCACCCATGACATCCTCCTGGGATGTGTAGCGTGGAAGAATGCCGAGATGAGATAATCTCTCGGTATCTTGGGCAAATGCAAGACCAAGCCCTCGGTAGGGAAAATCCAGAGTTCTTTCTTGGGCTTCGTCTGGGACTGCTTGTCAATCATGTCTCCGAAGAGAAAAGCTTTATATATTGCTCCCCGTCTACGGTCGCCAGGGGCTCTCCGTTGATCATGCTCAACAGCGTTAGCTCACTTTGAGTCAATATCAGGAAACCCCTTCCTTCAGGATACTGGGGTCCGGAGATAGAAAATGTCACGTGTGACAGATCCTCCAGATAGTTGGAGTGCAGCATCCCGGCGGCAGAACCCATCACCTCGACTAGCGGAGACTCATGCAAGTCAACTGCAAGAGTGCGAGAAAAACACGTCAGTTTCTGGACATTACAATCTAGCAACATAAAGCCAAGAATCAACAGTCTGTGCTTTATGCCAATATTGTACAAACTTGATCATTTACGCCGAAATTTTCATCCAGAAGCGTAAAATTCAAGTTGGCAGTATACAGTCTGTGCTTTACGCCAGACTGCCAAAATTCGAGTTGTTACGTCAAAATTTTCATCCACAAGCGTAAAAGCTCAAATTTTATATTATACATCAAGTTTTTGGCAGTCAAAGCTTTTACGCTCAACTGCGAAAATCTGGAGTTTTTACACTGGCACATTAGAAATGTGGGCGTAAAAGATGAAACGTCTCCGTGCATCATCTTCCTCAAAGAGGCTATCAGCACAGAAGACGACCTAGCGCGATCACGTTCAACGTGTGCGAAGGATTTTTCGTCGGTCTCTTTTTGTCCCAAAAGCTCTACCTCTAACTCCAGGCGCGCTGCTCGTCGGCGGGGAACTTCGTTCAGAAGGAAGCTTACCTTGCCCGACGGGAGTCGCTCTCGCTTGGGCAGAGGAACGAGAAGAAGAGTCGACCTTCTTTCCCTTAGAGGAGGAGGAGATCGGTTTCGGGGCTATTACTGGAAACTTTGAAGACTCGGAGAAGAAACGGAGAAGAACTCGAACAGTCGAAGGCTTTCTTTCGCAGAAGACGGATGAAAAGTTTTTTCTCTCAGAAACTTGCGGTATATATAGAGTTCGGAGGGACTCCTCGAAACCCGAACCAAATCTCCTAATTAATATTCAGTTATGATTGGGTACTACATCAGCCTATTACTCAGGGAAGGCGGACAGTCAGCGAATTCGAAAAAAAATTGCGCAAAGCAGATTCGTGGTTTCCACGCTAAGGAGCTTTCTACGCTCGACAGCTACAGATCTACGGTTTTATGCTCACAGGCTATAAGTCTATGATTTTACGCCCGGATGCCTTTGTGCTCAGTAAGCTTTTACGCTCGAGAGGCTACAAACCTACGACTTCACGCTCAGCAGCTACAAATCTATGATCTCACATTCGGTGGCGTTTAGTTTACGCTCAGAAGAAATAGATCCACAACTTCACGCTCGAAAGATTTTCTTTTCACAGGCTACAAATCTACAGTTCTACGCTAAGAAGGTTTCTACGCTCGACAGCTACAAATCTACGGTTTTACGTTCACAGGCTATAAGTCTATGGTTTTACGCCCGGATGCCTTTATGCTCGGTAGCTTTTATGCTCGAGAGGCTACAAACCTACGACTTCACGCTCAGGAACTACAAGTCTATGATTTCATGCTCGGTGGCGTTTATTTTACGCTCACGAGGCTATGAACTTATGATCTTATACTATGACTCTCCGCACATCTGAAAGATATGCAGGCCAGAGTATGCGTACATCTGAACGATTCTCAAGGCGGTCAATTGCAAGAGTTCACACAGAAGATACTCCTTCTTGACCAGAAGATATCCCAAGTACCCGAAGCATACGGAGTTCAACATTGAAAATTACTCTTCTTCATGGGTCGATTCCAGACTCCAATCTGAATATTTCATCTACAAATCAAGATGGCAACTTAGTTTGACAGCCATTTCTCGCCCTGATTCCAAGGGACTTTCGAGAATTCATTCTTAAAAATAATATCTGAACAGGAATTCTGTTTATCAGAAGTAATAGCTCAGAATTTTATGTGGTTCCTCATTCCTAAACAGCAGGACAGTTCGAACACTCGAATGCTAAGCGGCTTTCTATGCATCCCTAGTTATGCGTAAAAGACAGGACAGGACCTAGCACTCTTTCTAAACAGAGTCGGCGTAAAGAATCAGACGTGTCGAAGCTACACATATTTAGACTTCACAGCAAAAAAAAAAGTATGGCAAGATGATCATATGCAGAGAAGAAAGACGACTTTATTAAAGATTAAAATCATGACTACATATGAGGGAAATCCAGTCTACAAGGGTTTTCTTCATTATTATGATTACATATGAGGAAAATCCCGTCTACAAAGGACTTTCCCATTGTCGGCTGAAGATCGCGCCCAGAATCTGTTCTGCCAGGTTCTCGTATGGGCGGAATCCTTCGTCCATCTTCTCCAGCAGCCTGTCGGTTGCCACAAACTGACTGACATATTGGTCAACGGCGGGAGGATACAAAATTGGACATAGACCCATCCTCCAACAGAAGAAAAGCAGAGTAAATCTGCTTTCTTACATCCAACGCCGTCACAGATTGAGTTGAGATATTTCACCCAACTCAATCCTGGACAGAGCTAGTCTATCTGCTCTCGTCCACGGAGGTAACGGGAGAAGGTGCCGCTTGTAAGCAGCATGGCGAAATACGACCCTTCCTCTCTCTCCGGAAGAACCGCCATACAAAGTTGCTGATTATCCCGAGCAAAGGATGCTATGATATCCTTCCATGATCCATCGTTGCAGAGGACATTTGCTCGAAGATGCCGTGTTTTTTGGCTCCTTACATGCTGGAAGAACATGGTCTTCTTCTTCCTCAGGTCGACCCGACGAACTCTGGCGATTATCTCTATGTGGTGAAGGAAATATGGAAAGAACAGGTTAACTCCTCAGCCTTTTTATAGGCGAGAGAGATCACACTGATCCCCAATAACTCCGCTATAAAGACAGCCTTGAAAGAACATGTCAGCCTTGACCATTTCAGGCTCCATTCAAAAGCGTTTCGAGTTACGAGGAACGGTTCATGCTTTATTCAAAGCGTTTCAAATTACGAGGAATTTAAAAGCTTTGAAGGGGGTCTTGTAGAAGCATAAAAAATACGCTGGATAGCTATACGCAGCATATTGATGCAGAACAGCGTAAATAGAGGACTTCAGAGCCATCAACGTACAAACAGAGCTTCTCCGCTGAGCACAGCATAAAATATAGGCTCAAGGACCATCCGCGTAATACAGTATGTCCAGGCTGCTTCAGCGTAAACAGGGTGCTCCATCGCCTTTATGGCGTAAAACTCATCCGCTTTTAATGCAGCATTAAAGCGTACGAGGAACGCTTCATATTCTTCGAAATGAACCTGTCAGATCCTGCAATGAACCTGACGTCTGGACTTCTGACAAAGGAATACTGCTCGACTACCCAGACGACGGATATAATGATGGCGCGATATTGCAACCCAGGCTGTCATTTACTGCCATTTCCTTTACGTAAACCGCTTTTACGCGTACGAAGGAATACACTGCCTAGTTTTATACTGGCAGATAAGAGCTGTTTACGCTCCACAGAAGACAAAATGCCTGCCACGTCAAAAGCTGTACTCCGTACGGGACTCGAGGCACGTCTCTGCATTTAATGCGCAGGACGGTGACAGGCTCTCGAGGCACGTCTCTGCATTTAATGTGTCGAATACTGACAGATGCCCGAGGCACGTCTCTATGTTTAATGCACAGAAGGGTGGCAGACCTTCAAAATATGCCTCTGTATTTAATGCGCAGGATGATGGCGGATCTCCGCATTTAATGCAGGAGATTTGATTAAATGTCACCAAACCGTCGTTTAGTACATCCCCTTTGCGTAAACTACTCCTACGCATACAAGGGAATACGCTGCCTAGTTTTACACAGGCAGACGTGAGCTCCTTACGCTCCGCAGAAGACAAACAGACTGCCACGATAGCAGTTACTCTTCGTACAGATTTGAGGCGCGTATCTGCATTTAATGTACAGAATGATGATAAATCTTAAAGACAAGCATCTGCATTTAATGCACAGGATGGGGGCAGATCTCTGCATTTAATGCAAGAGATTTGATTATATCTCAAAGAGCCGTAATTCCGGCTAAGACGTCCATATCATCTCGGCTTCTACGTCCACTCGGCTCCTACGCCTACTCAGCCTCTATGACCACTCGGCTTCTACGTCATCTCGGCTTCCATGCCCACTCGGCTTCTACGCCTATTCGGCTTCTATGCCGGTTTGATAACTATATGGCTTCTACACCATAGTGACAGCTATTGGCTTCGACGCCAACCTCTTCTACGCGAGGGATATCTACCTACGTGGCTTCTACGTCGTGATCTTCGCAGCAGTTATACGCGTTTGTCCCTTAGTTGGACACGCGTCACACGCTTATTCAAAAGATCATCTATATGCAGGCATTGGTTATTTTAACCGTCGTGTAAAAGGGTACTGTACTTTCCACTACTCGGTTTCTACACCGATTGAGTGGTCACTGTCACTAAAACTCTATAAATAGAGACCTCTATTGACAGAGGAAAAAGGTCAAAAAATTGGTCAAGAAATCCAATATCAGATCCAAGGTCGAACTTCGAAAAAGATCGAACCAGAGGTCGACAAATTGAAGAGAAGAATCCGGAGCTCAGGCAAAGAGTAGTGATCAACGACTTTGGCATCGTGCATCCATCCTCTTTCGCAACCTTCGAAGCTATTCTCCGTCTTCTATGGCACTTCTTCATCATCGTGTGGTCCAAGGGCTAAAGTGATCGACTGCAGATCAGACACCCATAGCAATATTTATCCAGATTAAATAAATTGTACTCCCACATCCTCGTATAGGATTAATATTATACAAGCTTATTTGTAAACCAAAAAAGAGGAAGGATTTTCTTTCGTAATAAAGAACCCATCGTTTTTTCTTTACGATCCTTTCGTTTATTTTATCCGAAACGACTGCCAGGTCTACTAGCATACAAAGCTTCTATTAGCAATCATTCCTGATGCACGGCCCTTACGTACAGGCGGCCAACCCAATACGAAGTCCGAAAATCTATATGAGACTCACAACTAGTGTAACAACTGTGTCACGGCCAATGAATTTATGGATGCTCCAAAATTCTAGGGTAGTCTTATAAAACAGGTCCAAAGTCTACAAAATAAATATATATAGAAGCAGATTTAAACATGCATGTATTATTTTGGAATATAAAATAAATGTACAGTGGCAAGGTATACTTGTCGAGTAAAGTCCTGTAAAGTGTTCGTCCACAGAAATATTAAGTGTGATTGGAAGAAGGTTAGTGTTTGGAAGTTGTAATTATATATAGAAATAAGAAGGTGGTAGAATTTACTTAGTGATTAAGAAACTACTGTTGTTGTTGTTTTCTTCTTATTGGTTATGTGTGCGGTTGAGAAGATCTTTTAAAGAGTGGTGGAATAAAATTCTTACACGTGTGGAATGGCAAAGCAAAGTAAAATTCGATTTTGCTTCTGCTACTGATACTACGCGCGGAGAAGGTAGTATACGTAGGGTAGTTTTTATACGTATCAGAGAAAATAGAAAGCGGCGGAGTGTTAACCGTATAATTCTGGTTTTACGCACAAAAACTGAAGAGTTTACGCGGGTATACTGCTGCTTTTATTATACGCGCAGAAGTGGTTTTGTGCGTAGAGAAGGAATTTAGGCGGGTTGGGTTTTTACGCATAAAGAGTTTCTACAGGGTTTTTGCTTCACGAGTTTTACGCAGGGATGATTAACGGGTTGTGGGTTTGGTCCAATAGAAATTTCTGTTTTTCTTTTCTTTTCCTTATTATTATACATAATAAATAATTTAAATAAATATTTAAATAATAACTAATACAGTTTTCAGGAATGGGGGTTTACACTAGTCAGGGACAGCCACAGAGGAATGGGCAAGCTTTTGCTATGGTAGTAGATGACATGAATCAGGAGATTGATGTCATAGCAGGTATCACTCTTGCTTTTACTTTTCCTGCTATGACATTGTTTGATACAGGAGCCACCCACTCATTCATATCATCTAGTTTTATTGCCAAACACAACATTGCCACTACACATTTACCTAGTTGTGTTAGAATTCTTACCGGGGGAGGAGTTGTACCTATTAGTAGAACTTGTAGATCGTGTCCTATAGTAATCCATGGCAGAGAGATGAATGCTCAACTCTTAGTCCTTCATATGCCTACTTTTGATATTGTACTTGGAATGGACTGGCTGAGCAAATATCACGCTTTCTTCGATTGCTTTGGAGGAAGCATTCTTTTTAAGGTACCCGGTCAGCCTGAACTTGAATTTGTACGAGGATCTACAGAAATCCTTGATGGTATGCAACTCGCCATGGACGATGTTGTCTATCATCCTATTATTTCAGAATTCTAAGACATTTTTCCAGAAGAATTACCAGGACTACCCCCAGATAGAGACGTAGAGTTTTTAATTGAATTGACACCAGGAGCAGCATCCATAGCATCACATGTTTACAGATTAGCGAAGAAGGAGATGGATGAACTAAAGACAAAATTAAAGGAATTAGAAGATAGAGGTTTCATCCGACCAAGTGCATCACCCTGGGGAGCACCAGTATTGTTTGTACCCAAGAAGGATGGGTCAGTACGTATGTGCATTGACTATAGAGCCTTAAATGCAGTGACAATGAAGAATAAATAAATATCCACTACCACGTATTGTTGACTTATTTGATCAACTAAGTGGAGCCAAGGTGTTCTCAAAGATAGATTTGAGATTCGGGTATCACCAGGTGAAGGTACGAAAGGAGGACATCTCGAAGACCATATTCCGGACAAGATATGGGCATTACGAGTTTCTGGTCATGCCATTTGGATTGACCAATGCTCCAACTATCTTTATGGACTTAATGCATCGGGTCTTCCATCAGTATTTGGACCAGTTTGTGGTCGTCTTCATAGATGATATACTTATCTATTCGAAGAACCACAAGGAGCACGAGAAACACCTGCGAATTATTCTAGAGACTTTAAGAAGAGAGCAATTATTTGCAAAGCTCAATAAATGTGAGTTCTTCTTGGACAAAGTCTCATTTTTTGGACATGTTATTACAGGAGATGGTATTTCTGTTGATTCAGGAAAGATCTCGGCAGTCGAGACATGGCCTGTTCCTAAATCAGCAGCAGAAGTGAGAAGTTTTCTTGGACTTGCGAGATATTACCGACGGTTCGTGGAAAACTTCTCAAGGATAGCAACACCTATGACTCGATTGACTTGCAAAGATCAAGAGTTCATATGGACCAACGAGTGTCAAGCCGCTTTTGAGGAATTGAAGAAGCGACTGACCACAGCACCAGTATTAACTATTCCACCAGGACCAGGAGGCTATGTAATCTACAGTGACGCATCAGGGAAAGGTTTGGGATGCGTATTAATACAGCATGGCAAGGTAATTGTATATGCATCTAGACAGTTACGAGTACATGAGAAGAATTATCCAACTCATGACTTGGAACTTGCAGCAGTTATATTTGCTCTGAAATTATGGAGACATTACTTATATGGGGAACGAGTGAAAATATATACAGACCACAAAAGTCTCAAGTATGTCTTCACACAGAAGGAATTAAATATGAGACAACGTCGATGGCTCGAGTTGATGAAAGATTTTGAGATAGAATTACATTATCACCCAGGCAAGGCTAACGTTGTAGCAGACGCATTAAGCCGGAAGCCAACAACTTATTTTTTAACAACACAAAGGGGGTTATTGAGGGATTTGCAAAGTCTTGGTATTAAAATAATATTACCTGAAGCATATGGGACACTAGTCAACTTGCAAATACAATCATCCCTAGTAGAGAGAATCAAGGCAGCATTGCCTACAGACGCCAGATTCAGAAGATTAAAGGAAAGGACAGAGGCCGGAGAGCAGACCGGGCTACACATTCATAATGATGGGACATTACGATATGGTAATCGACTATATGTTCCCAATGGAGAAATTCGACAAGAGCTGATGACAGAAGCTCATAGTTCGATATATTCTATTCATCCTGGAGGTACCAAGATGTATCGTGATTTACGATAGCATTTCTGGTGGCATGGGATGAAAAGAGATATAGCTCGCTTTGTAGCTAAATGCCTGGTATGTCAGCAAGTAAAAGTGGAGCATCAAAAAATAGCAGGGTTATTGCAACCACTACCAATTCCAGAATGGAAGTAGGAACACATCACTATGGACTTTGTTACGGGTTTTCCCAGGAGTCCCAATGGAAGAGATGCAGTATGGGTAATAGTGGACCGACTCACCAAGTCAGCCATTTCTTGCCTTTTAGAGTTGGCCAATCTACAGAAGCTTTGGCTGACCTATACATGAGGAAGATCGTGAGATTGCACGATGTACCAGTCAGTATTGTATCAGACAGGGATTCGCGCTTTACATCACACTTTTGGAGGAGCATGCAAGAAAGTCTTGGAACTCGTCTGAAATTTAGTACATCTTATCACCCGCAAACGGATGGGCAGTCAGAACGTACTATTCAGACATTAGAAGAAATGTTAAGGGCCTGTATGTTAGACTTTGGGGGATCATGGGAGGACCACCTACATCTTATGGAATTTTCTTATAACAATAGCTATCAGGAAAGCATTCAGATGGCTCCATTTGAAGCATTGTATGGAAGGAAGCGTAGGTCTCCTATATGTTGGATCAACGTGAGAGAACGTCAGATTCTGGGACCAGATTTAGTGGTCAATACCGTGGAGACAGTTAAGAAGATACAAGGACACTTGCGAGCAGCGCAAGATTGGCAGAAGCAATAGACAGACCTTCATCGTCGTCCCTTAGAATTTAAAGAGGGCGATCATGTCTTCTTGAGGATATCACCTACCAGAGACACCATTCAATTCGGAGGACGCGGTAAGTTGAGTCCAAGGTATATTGGACCATTTGATGTGCTAGAAAGAGTACGAGAAGTAGCATATCGACTTGCGCTACCACCTTCACTTGAAGGAGTACATGACGTATTCCATGTGTCACAGCTCAGGCGATATATGGTAGATAGCAGTCATATTCTCGACCATTCGGAGATCACCAATGGGCCGAGTTTGTCATATCAAGAGCAACCCGTGGGAATTCTCGATCGTCGAGAGAAAATATTAAGAAACCAGTCTATTTCCTTGATCCACGTAGCATGGAAACACGGCTCGCCAGGAGAATCTACTTGGGAACGCGAAGATGACATGCGCCAACGTTTTCCAAACCTATTCATAAACCAAGGTATGAATTACTTTGTTAATTTATATCTTCTACCAATCCTTGACTTTTATTTTACTTGGCTTAGTTTTAATTTCGAGGACAAAATTCTTATAAGTTGGGTAGAATGTAAACCCCCATTCCTGAAAACTGTATTAGTTATTATTTAAATATTTATTTAAATTATTTATTATGTATAATAATAAGAACAAAAAAGAAGAACAAAAATTTCTATTAGACCAAACCCACAACCCGTTAATCATCCCTGCGTAAAACTCGTGAAGCAAAAATCCTGTAGAAACTCTTTATGCGTAAAAATCCAACCCGCCTAAATTTCTTCTCTACGCACAAAACCACTTTCGCGCGTATAATAAAAGCAGCAGTATGCCCGCGTAAACTCTTCAGTTTCTGTGCGTAAAACCAGAATCATACGGCTAACTCTCCGTTGCTTTCTATTTCCTCTGTCGCGTATAAAAACTACCCTGCGTATACTACCTTCTCCGCGCGTAGTATCAACAGCAGAAGCAAAACCCAATTTTGCTTTGCTTTGCCATTCCATACGTGTAAGAATTTTATTCCACCACTCTTTAAAAGATCTTCTCAACCGCACACATAACCAATAAGAAGAAAACAACAGCAGCAGTAGTTTCTTAATCACTAAGTAAATTCCACCGCCTCCTTATTTCTATATATAATTACAACTTCCAAACACTAACCTTCTTCCAATCACACTTAACATTTCTGTGGACGAACACTTTACAGGACTTTACTCGGCAAGTATACCTTGCCACTGTATATTTATTTTACATTCCAAAATAATACATGCATGTTTAAATCTGCTTCTATATACATTTATTTTGTAGACTTTGGACCTGTTTTATAAGACTACCCTAGAATTTTGGAGCATCTATAGATTCATTGGCCGTGACACAGTTGTTACACGAGTTGTGAGTCTCATATAGATTTTTGGACTTCGTATTGGGTTGGCCGCCTGTACGTAAGGGCAGTGCATCAGGAATGACTGCTAATAGAAGCTTTGTATGCTAGTAGACCTGGTAGTTATTAGAGGTATTATCGTGTCATGTATATGACATGCTTAGAGCATGGGACGGGGAGAACAATAAGTAAAGCATTTGGGCTCCTTTGTACTTTTTCTGTAACGCCCGAATTCTCCGCCAGAGAAAGGGTGATGATGACCACTACATATTACTGGCGGCCTCTGTCGTTCAAAAGATGACATGCTTTGAGGCCTATGATTCTCCAAGAGAGTCACGTCAATTCCATATTTTGAGCCAGATAGCCCACTTGGTGGAAAGTTGTTTCTCAAATTGCATTCACTTAGATGGTTAGGCGACCCGATGGATGTTTATATTTCAGTACCTATGGGCATGTTATTATGTAGCTTGTTATGTCCCTCTGAGGACCTGGTTCCTTTCCAGATATGGAAGAGCAGGAGCTTCCACAGGAGTATGGGCCTGGTCCGGATGCTACTTACGAGACTGAGGAGACCTTACCCTCAGAGTATCTGTGATTGTTGTCACTGTTCAGAGATTTTGTTGTTCCTTAGTATAGTCATTTTGTAGTGGATTTGTTTTCACCCGACTATCAGACTCAATACCGCTCTTGGATATTCAGTTATACTATTCAGCTCATATTTCCTACTGAGTATTTGTGCTGTGGATGAGATATAGATTGTGTGTGACTTGTTGTGACAGTATATTGCCACTGATGGATTGTATATTCATTTACAGCGTACGTGTGTATATGGTTTCCATATATTGGAGTTCATATACATACGGCTGGGCGTGTTACGTATTCCTAGTCCTACATATTTTGGGACTGGGGCGTGACACTCGTAATCGCATTGGAGCAGGCAAACTCATAAGCTAGGCGACCAACGACGGGATCTATCACTAATTTTCGTCAGCTTAAGTCCCGTACCTTTTCTGGCAAGGAGGGGCCAACTGAAGTTCACGAGTGGCTCACAAACACACAACACCAGTTGGAAGCAACTGAACTTCCGAGGGAGAGATGGATGACTGTCGTCCGGATGTAGTTGACTGACAATGCGCACCATTGGTGGCTATCTGAAGAGAGGAGTCTCGGACACGACCGAGTAACTTGGAAAGAGTTCTCCAGACTCTTCCAGGAGATGTATATCCCAGCTATTGCTCGGTCGGAACTTCGAGACAAGTTCAACTGCCTTATTCAAGGCAATATGTCGGTGGAAGAGTACAATGCTGAGTTCATTCGACTGAGTCGCTTCGCCCCTTCTCTAATTCCTACAGAAGAAGAGAAGGCGGAGAAGTTCTTCGACGGACTCAGGTTTGAGCTCTAGAGGTTGATCGGCTCTGTTGTACCTACATCATACACTGACGTCCTTGCTGCAGCACGACACATGGAGCTCGTCACTAGGAGGGAGTCAAGTCTGAAGCGGCCATTCACATCAGCACCATCCAGAGCATCACAGGGGGAGTATGCAAAGCGATCCCAGAGGAATCTACCTCAAAGAGCAGCACCAAGAGCCCTATCCCTTCTTACTTGTCACTACTGTGGCAAGGTAGGCCATATCGAGAGGGAGTGTATACGCAAGTTGGGACTATGCCTGATTTGCGGATCCAACCAACATCCAGCCAAGGACTGCTCTGAGCGCCGAGAGGGAACACCAACGGTAAATCAACCAGCTTTACCAGCACCAAGGCCAGCTTATCCAGCATTGGGAGCACCACAGACGGGAGTTAGAGGAGTCAGATCACCAGCTCCAGGAGGGTATCAGCAGAGAACACCATTGGCACCACAGGCAACACTATTTCAGCAGGCTCGTCAGCAGAGAGGTCCAGCTCAGGGACAAGGACAAGCATTTGCATTGGCTGTTGAGGAGGAAGCTACTACAGGAGAGGTTATAGCAGGTACTATATTAGTAGCCTCATTACTTGCTGTAGCTTTATTTGATTCTAGAGCATCGCATTCATTCATAGCTACTAGCTTCGTAGCCACACATAGAGTAGCTACCGCACCACTTCCGAAGACTAAGAGAATTCTTACGGGAGGTAGAATTATTTTCGTTAGTGACATATGTAGATCTTGTTCGGTAGTAGTCTGTGGAAGAGAGATGCGAGCCCAATTTTGGTTATTTTCTATGTCGGATTATAATGTTGTACTTAGTATGGACTGGTTAAGTCAGTACCATGCGACCCTAGATTGCCGGCTTGGACGGGTTATATTTAGACTGCTTGGTCATCCAGAGTTTGAGTTTCTTCGGGAAGCTATAGAGCAAGGTGTTCAGCCTACTCTTAGGGTACTATCTGTAGAAGGGGAGTTAGGTTACCCAAGAGTTATATCAGAGTTTATGGATGTATTTCCTGATGATCTTCCAGGTTTACCACCTGATCCGAAAATAGAATTCACAATAGACTTGACTCCAGGAGCAGAGCCTATCACTTCATCAGTGTATCGGCTAGCACCTAAGGAGTTGGTAGAATTGAAGGAGCAAGTTGATGATCTTCTGGAGAAGAATTTTATTCGGCCAAGTGTTTCACCTTGGGGAGCACCCATATTATTTGTGCCGAAGAAGGATAGGACAGTACGCCTGTGTATTGACTACAGGGCACTGAACGTTGTAACCATTAAGAACCGGTATCCATTGTCACGCATTGATGACATATTAGATCAATTGAGTGGTGCTAGGGTATTCTCGAAGATTGACCTTAGATCCGGTTATCACCAGATTAGAGTAAGGAAGGAGGATATACCGAAGACAGCCTTCAGGACCAAGTATGGACACTATGAGTTCTTAGTTATGTTGTTTGGTTTAACCAATGCGCCAGCTGTGTTCATGAGTTTGATGAACATAGTTTTTCATCAGTATTTGGACAAGTTTATGGTTGTGTTTATTGATGATATCTTAGTTTATTCCAAGAGCCACGAAGAGCACGAGGAGCATCTCAGAATCGTGCTAGAGATGCTGAGACAGGAGAAGATGTATGCCAAACTCAGTAAATGTGAGTTTTGTATGGATAAGGTGCCTTTCTTGGGACATATCATCTCGGGAGAAGGACTTTTAGTTGATCCAAAGAAGGTTGCTGCAATAGAAACTTGGCCTACACCAACATCAGTTGTAGAAGTAAGAAGTTTTCTCGGACTTGCTGGATATTATCGTAGGTTCGTAGAAAATTTCTCAAGGATTGCGGATCCTATGACGCGGTTGACGCGTAAGGACCAGAAGTTTGCATGGACGAAATATTTTCAGAAGGCCTTTAAAGAATTGAAGAGGCGATTAACAACAGCACCGGTCTTGACACTTTCTTCAGGATCGGGAGGCTTTGTTGTTTATAGTGATGCGTCAGGTAGTAGACTAGGATGTGTTTTGATGCAACATTGCAAGGTTATCGCTTATGCATCGAGACAGTTGAAGGTCCATGAGAAGAACTACCCAACGCAAGATCTTGAGCTAGCTGCAGTAATATTTGCACTGAAGATATGGAGGCACTATCTTTATAGAGAGAAGGTAAAAAATTTTACTAATCATAAGAGTCTGAAGTATGTATATACTCAGAAGGAGCTCAATATGAGACAAAGACGTTGGCTTGAGTTGATGGTCGACTTTGATATAGATCTGTAGTACCATCCGGGCAAGGCGAATGTCGTAGCAGACGCACTCAGTGGAAAGTCCACGGCTTATTTCTTGACGATGCATCCCCAACTATTAAAGGATCTACAGGAGATCCAGATAGAGATTATTTTACCAAGACAAAGTGGCTTGTTGGCGAATCTTGAAGTTAAGTCGTCACTTGTGGAGAGGATTAGGGCGGCATTGCCCACCGATGCTAGATTCCAAAGACTTACAGAGAATACGGAAGCAGGCATGCAGACGGAACTTCGCATACATGAGGATGGGACATTAAGGTGCGGAAATCGCCCATATGTACCGAATGGGGAATTGAGACATGAGTTGATGACTGAAGCACATAGCTTCATGTACTCTATTAATCCAGGAGGAACGAAGATGTACCGAAATTTGAGGCAGTATTATTGGTGGCATGGAATGAAGAGGGAGATTGCACGGTTTGTGGCAAAATATTAGGTCTGCCAGCAAGTAAAGGCCGAGCATCAAAGAACTGCTGGTATGTTACAGCCGCTTTCCATACCCGAATGGAAGTGGGAACATATCACTATGGATCTCCTTACAGGATTTCCAAGAAGCCCCAGTGGAAAAGATGCAGTATGGGTTATCGTGGATCGACTCACTAAATTGGCATATTTCTTGCCGTTTAAAGTTGGACAATCCACGGAAGTACTAGCCGACATGTATATACGACAAATCGTAAGATTACATGGAGTACCAGTTAGTATTGTGTCAGATCATGACTCGAGATTTAAATCCCATTTTTGGCGAAGCATGCAAGAGAGTCTTGGCACCCGACTCAAGTTCAGCACTGCTTACCATCCACAGACAGATGGTCAATCTGAGCGCACGATTCAGATCTTGGAGGATATGCTACGATCGTGTATGTTAGACTTCGGAGGGTCTTGGAAAGATCATTTGCACTTGGTAGAGTTCTCTTATAATAACAGCTACCAGGCAAGCATCCAGATGGCACCATTCGAGGCTTTGTACGGTAGAAAGTACAGATCACCGATATGTTGGAGTGATGTTGGCGAGCGTCAAATACTGGGTCTAGAGTTGGTGATGCAAACCGTTGAGAAGGTGAAGCAAATTCAGAATCATCTTCGTGCAGCTAAGGACAGACAGAAGCATTGGGCTGATACACACAGACGTCCTTTGGAGTTCAAAGAAGGAGAGCACGTATTCTTGAGGATCTCACCTACTCGAGGTACTATTCGATTTGGGAGCAGAGGCAAGCTGAGCCCAAGGTACATCGCGCCATTTGATATTCTGGAGCGTATTGGTGAGGTGGCATATCGTCTTGCATTACCTCCATCTTTAGAGGGAGTGCATGATGTATTCCATGTCTCACAGCTAAGGAGGTACGTGACTGACCCAAGCCACGTAGTCGATCATTCTGAGATTGCAGTAGGCCCTAGTTTGAGATATGAAGAGCAGCCAGTTGGGATACTCGACATCAGTGAGAAGACATTGCGGGGTCAGACGATTAGATTGGTTCGAGTAGCTTAGAAATATCATTCTCCCGGCTAGTCTACCTGGGAGCGAGAGAATATCATACGCCAGCGTTATCCTCATCTGTTCGAAGTTGCAGGTATAAACTAAGCATTCGTTTTAGTTACCATGCTTTAAATTCCTTTAGTAGTTAATTCTTGATTGCGATGACGCAATTCTCTTAAGGGGGATATATTGTAAACCCCGAGAATTTTTCAGAAACTTAAAAATGAATTTTCGGAAATTTTCTAAAATTTTCTGTAATTTTTCAGGAATTAAATAAATGTTCTTCTGAAATTAAATAATTTTAAATAATTTTATTAAATATTATAATATTATAAAAATACTAATTTTATGTGTAAAATAAAATATTAGACATAGGATAATTTTTCTGAAATTTATTGGACCTCGGAACCATTTTTAAAGACCTAAAAACTAAGTTTTTATTAAACCCAATTAAACTGGGTTGAACCAACCGGTTTAACTAAACCAACTTGAACCGGACCAACCCTGGCGGGTCGGATCCGGACCCGTTAGCCGACCCGACCCGCTGACCCAAACCCGAACCCATTTCATATCGGATCGGGTCGGATCTGAATCCCACATTCAAACCCGACCAGACCCGACCCGACCCGAATCATTAGCTACATTAACTCATTTTTAACCGACGACTCTGCCGATTCACCTCCGCCGCCCTCCGCCCGCATCCGCCGTATCCGCCCGCATCCCGCCGACTCAACTTCCCACCGGCGTCCGACCACCTCCCCTCCGCCAGAATGACCGTCCGTCCGCCTCCCTCCCCAGCCTATATAAACCCCCTTTTCGTCAGCCACCACCGCCATCTCCGTCAACCAACACCACCATCGCCTCACCATCAACCTGTCTCCGGCCACCTTCTTCCTCCGACGATCCCGCAGCCGACGACCCCGACTCTGGTGAACCCGACGACCCCACCACCTCGTCGACAGCAGTCGCACAGCGCTGCCTCCGTCAGCCCTAGTCGCCGTGCCCCCGCCGCCGTGCCGCGTCGCGCCGTCTCGTAAAATTGTGTTTTCTGTCTTCTTTGGAGTCCTGTTCAGGTGACTATTTCTCTTCCCTCGCTGTCCCGTTTTCCTTTCTGTCTGCTGTGACATGTAGACTGCATGGCCCTCTCGATACCCGTGCAACTTGTTCGGGGTATCGCGTCCGGTGGCGATCGCAAACTGCGACCCAAAATCAGGAAAATTATTGCCCTATTTTCTCCGGAACTGGGTGCGCCCCGCTAAACGGGACGACTTGGTCGTGTGCGAACTTCACCGAAAGGTGCGCGCCATTAATACGGACGTGTGAAATTTTGCGAAAGTTGATTTGGATGTGCGTGCACACCGAAATCAATGTGTATCCGTCGACAACGCCCCGTATCGGCCCTGTTCTGGAACTCGTTGTAACTTCGTGTACGCACGTCGTATCAAAACGAAACTTGCGCCATCAGACTCGTAGCAATACGCTGGTCCTGTGATCCAAGTTTGGTTCGATACTGAGAACGTTGACAAAATCGCGTATCGTGGGCCCCACGGCTCCATTTGACGGACGATTTTGTGATCGGCTCATCAGAATCCAGCTCTGGACATTCTGTTGGGTTCGTATCATCGTTTTGGACTTGCAGACATTAAGTTTGACGAATTTGGAGAATATTGTCTCTGACACGTTTTTCGGTGCGAAGCGGACCACATTTGGACCCCGCTTTGACCAGAAACTGTCACTTTTGTCCCTGTGTCCAAATTGGACTCAAGGACAGGCAATTCTACCTATTTGATATCTTCTGAACCTTATGGTAGTATTTATTATAGCTTTTGGAGGAGTACCTGCAGATTCTGCTGATACCGGAGCAGCTGTTGGTATTCAAACCCCAGACAAGTGTACATTGCTAACCTTGCAGTTCTTGTTACATATTATTTTCTTGATTTATTTATATGTTGTATCTGTTCAACCTAGGATCGTGTGATATTACTTAGCGTCCGAATAATATTCGGGTGCCAACACCGTACGCGGAGTTGTGTAACGTCACCTAGAGATGGATATCGAGACCCTATACATTCTCGTGCTTGTATCATCAAGTACGTCATATCCAGGACACCTGACACTATTCATTAGACAGAATCTTCCTGAGATATTCATGGTAATTTTGTATAGGTTACAGGATTTGTGATATAGACATTATATTCATAGCTATCATATGACTTGCTGCATTAGTTATGATCTTGCGTGACATGGACATGAGACGTTGTGGACATGAGACGTGTGATTACATTGGGTAGGGAGAGACACACAGCCTATACGCTATTTTATATATATATTTATTATTGTGAGGCCGTAGACTCTACATCAGAGCTAGGCACATTACGTGATATTACTGCTACCGGCTCCCCGACACAGAGCTTGTAGCAGTCTCAGCCTGAGTACTAGTGATGCTCTCACTTGCATTTCACATAGATGGTTACATAGTTTACCCTATTATTTTATTTATTATTGCACTGCATATATTTTGGCTTGTGTTATTTTGTACCTTGCTATGTCCCCTGAGGACCTGGATTCCGGATTATGTCCCCAGGTTTAGCAGAGAATTTCTATCCCGAGGTATACGGGACAGGAGCAGAAGCAGGAGCAGGAGCTGACACTGGAGCTGAACCGATCTCCGAGGACGAGGTGATGGATGAGGACTTCTCCTGAGTATCTGTGATCCATACTCAGTATTTGCTTTTATTATACTCTTTTGTTTCTGGTCTGTTGAACCAGTGTATCAGACTTATATCGGGTTGTTCCCTGATTTACTTTATTGAGACTTGATGATAGTTATATTTAATTTTGCTGATATTGATCATATTTATCTTCCATGGATGAGATTAGTTTGTGACATGTTTAGTAGACTTATTTTTGTGTTACAGCTTAAGTACACCTTGATGGGTCCATTAAATTGGGTTTGACCATTATAGTATGTTGCTGGCCATTGCCACGCGGCTAGTCCATCGATATTTTAGGACTAAGGCATGACATGATTTGAAGCTCGGATGTGATGCTTTAAGGCGTGTATGGGATCCAGGAATCGAAGTTTTTTTTTTCCCTTGACCTTGAGACAAGGTCAATTTAAAGGGGTGGGTATTGATAAGAACCCAACTAGCATACCTTGGCTTACATTTGCATAAGTCTAAATAGCTTATATTAGCTAAGTTGGAGGGTTGAACACTAGAGTATTAGAGTTGGCTCAATAGGGATAAGGCTCGGTACTATAGCAATGCTCAAGCTACAAAGGAAGTTCACTCAATAACAAAGTCTCGACTTAGTTGCAGAGTCTCTCTTCAACTTGATTGCCATGTCATCCACTCTCCATCATCATCGCCGGAGTAGGCCGCCGGAGTTAGGGTTAGGGTTAGGGTTTATACCCTCTTTAACGCCGGAGTAGGCCGCCAGAGTTACGGTTAGGGTTAGGGTTAGGGTTTACACCCTCTTTGACGCCGGAGTAGGCCGTCGGAGTTAGGGTTTACACCCTCTGAGAGAGAGAGAGAGAGAGAGAGAGAGAGAGATCGGGTTACGGTTAGGGTTAGGGTTTACACCCTCTGTGACACCGGAGTAGGCCGGCGGAGTTAGGGTTTACACCCTCTGAGAGAGAGAGAGAGAGAGTTAGGGTTTACCTAGAGGAGGAGGAGGAGAAGGATGAGGAGGGGGACCCCGGAGTAGGCCGCTGGACTTGACTGCCGGAGGGTGCACTTCGCCGGAGAGCGGGGGGGAAGAGGGGGAGTTTTTGAAAAATTGGGAAAAGTTTTCGACAGAAGAGGGGAATCAAAACCTATATTAAAATTTTAGGACGTTTAGCGACGTCAACTTATAACGTCACTAATAAAAATATTTTGCAATGTCTTTGACGTCACAAATCACGTCGCTAAAAATCAAAAATTACTAATGTCGCTAAATTTAAAAACTCAGCGACGTTTAGCGACTTTAAATAAGCTTATAGCGACAATTCTTTAAAAACTGAATTATAGTCGCTAAAACATCGCTATATGTCGCCAACAACGACTTATAACGACGTTTATTTACGGAGTCACTGAAATCTTCAATATTAGCGACGTTTTATTTTAACGTCGTTATTTCATCATATTCTGGTAGTGTTAACTCTAAGTACGCCAGCGATATTAAGTCCACAAAACTTCTCATATCCATATCACCTCTGGCAGGGCTTGCCTCGAACCTATTACTTGCACTCCAATGCGCAAGAAGTAATAGATCCACCAAAGATCCCCTAGTGGGATGTCCTCGATGGAAGAAAATGGTTCACGTCCATATTACCTCTGAACTATGAGCTGCCCATGTTATCCATCCAAAGAAAACTGCAATGTCCATATTACCTCTGGCTCGTTTCTTTTTTCTTCCACCAAAATACCGAGATCGTACATAACCTCTCGGTGCGACTATCGATTAGCTCACGTCTACGTCACCTCTGAGCTATCGTCCTCACATCCTCCCCAGTAGGGTTTGTCATGTCCTTCTTACCTCTGAACAAATCCTCCGGATTTGGATATCGATTATCATGTCCATATTTCCTCTGATGTCGATCATCGTCTAAAAACTTAGCACCCGTACTTAACTCTAAATACGTCAGCGGTGTTAAGTCCACAAAACTTGCCACGTCCATATTACCTCTGGCAAGGCTTATTTCGAATCTATTACTTGCACTCAAGTACGCAAGAAGTAATAGGTCCACTAAGGATCCCCCAGTTGGATGTCCGTAAAAGACTACAGTGTTGTGCTACGTCCATATTACCTCTAATACAATACCCAAAGCCCACAACATATAATGTGACAAATACAAAAGAAGAAATCCTAAAAAGGAGAGACTTTATTGATTAGTATTCAAGGTCATGAGTACATATGATGGAAACCTATTTTAAGGGTTTCCATGAAGTCTCGTTGATGTGAAACTTTTTTATTAGAAGCGCCCCTTTGTGCTGTCGTTGCTACTGACACAAGTCAAGCCCGCAACAGAACTCAATACTTTCTGGATCATCCCTCTACAGTGCAAACCTCAGTATATGGAAAAGAATCCATACTGATGGATAGCAAGGGAGGAGGAGGAGCAAGCGCTCTACAACCATACGGGAAGACCGAAGACAGGAATGACAATTAATCTAAATTATGTCATCGACGTCGCAGTCCCCCGGCCTGTAGCAAGCCACATAAAGGGGAGAAACGCAGCTAGCATGCTACATAAACAGGGACAACTCCGTACATGATGCAGGATGTTCATCTTCGTCTCCTGGATCAGTTCTTGGCAAACTGACTCATAAGGTCGGTCTTCACCCCGAACAACGGGTGTTATGATATCCTTCCATGCTCCATCATGGGCAGCATGAGGTAGAACAAAGCATGCATAAGAAAAACATATGGCGTTAGCAAACAAAGACAAGGTTGATGTCCATACGGCAAAGACTAGTCGACGCATGAGGTGCCTTCCATGCGGCAGAATTATGGTTATCGCATGACCATGTCGAGCCCTCCATGCGACAGAATAATAGTTGTCGCATGACTAGGTCGAGCATTCATCCATGCGACAGAGTCTTAGCTGCCGCATGATGGTTACCCTTC
Organism: Iris macrosiphon; assembly: GCA_036927795.1. Taxonomy (NCBI): domain Eukaryota; kingdom Viridiplantae; phylum Streptophyta; class Magnoliopsida; order Asparagales; family Iridaceae; genus Iris; species Iris macrosiphon. The sequence goes on along the minus strand of JAYESA010000008.1, from coordinate 30,006,930 downwards.
CATTTGACAGACTCAAGAGAAAAGCCCGTGCATGTTCGCGATGATCTCTCATCCATGCGGCAAGGCTGTATAAAGAGCATGCGCATGTTCTATATAATTTCTCATCCATACAGGAAGACTGTGTAATGGTGTCTCTGTGTCCATGGAAGCCCAACACGAAGAACGTGGTGCTCCTCTACCTCCAAGTAAAGTATCGAGATCAGGGGGCCAAGGATCAAGACCGCCCCTGACAAACTCCTCGGCGAGGAGAGCCGCAGCCGTCGGCATCATTTACAGGAAAGAAGAAACGAAACAAAGAGATAAAGTTCTCTCTCTCCTCATGGCCGCCTATTTATAGGCTTCAAAGCCGCGTGAAGAGATCGAGGCAATAAACCAAGCAATTATGAGGATGAACCCGACGCCTCGATTTATGGGATCCACTTTAATCTCCTTGAAAACTGATACCTCGAGCCGCGTGCCAGGAGACGGCATAGAATCCCAAAAGATTCGGTCAAATATAGAGCCAAATCTTCTTATTTAATGATCTAACAGCCTGTTAGAGATAACTATGCAGCCATAAGACTATGCGATATGCCCTTCATATGCGGCCAATAGCGCTCGGCCATGCTTCTTTTAAAGTATTCCAAACTGGTCATTTTAAAATTTTGAAGGGGGTCTTGTAGAAGCATAAAAAATTATGCAGGCCGCATAAAGGTCATGCCCCCTCAAAAGAACAAAAATAAGCCATAGAGGAGCCACATGCGGCCTGATCAACCTAGTCGCAGAGATGTCACATGCGGCCTGATCAACCAAAGATCTAAAAGCCGCATAGTACTCTATGCGGCCCAAACGACTACATAGCATGGAGCCGCATAAGACCCCCCTGACAAAGCATTCGATGTCTGTCAAACTCTCTGATACATCACTCATCATATTGAGACGCTTTGATACTCGTTAAGACGGCAGCTCAAAAAAAGACGAAAAGTCACATCAACTCATTGATGACCTCGACAGACGTGTTATGCCAACGTGCTCACTCACGTGCGGCTACATACCCGTGCGGCCTCGTCATTATGCGGCCAGAGTGTCCATCCGACCAAGGCCAGACGAGAGCTCACATGTGGCTACATACACATGCGGCCTCATCATTTATGCGGCCAGAGTGTCCATCCGACCAAGGCCAGATGAGAGCTCACTTGCGGCTATGTACCCATGCGGCCTCGTCTTCATGTGGCCAAAGTGTCCACCAGACCAAGGCCAAACGAGAGCACGTATGCGGCCACAATGCCATACGGCCAGAGTGCCCATCCGACCGAGGCCAAATAAGGGCACATCTACAACCACAATGCTATGCGGCCATGACGTTATGCAGCTCTCGACTTACAGGATCTTTCCGTTCCAACCGAAGAAGATTTCTCGTACGGTCAGTGCTGACTACGTGTCCAGCTAACTAAGTCACGCACACAACGGGTTAAAAATAATCCCAATATCTCATCAACAGCGGATCCCAACCAAAGCCATGTGGCAGCTTGCCCATATCATGCTATTACAGTTGCAAAAGCATTCTATTGAAGGAGCCCCCTCGGCCACCAAACAGAAGCATATGCGGCACCTATAGCCTATCAGCATGATGACTATAAATAGGAGTAACTTAGACGTTCCAAAGGGCTGGTTTTTCTGCTTTAGAGATCATACAAAGGTGGAGCTACGTACGTGCACACAAGCTCAGGAGAGAGAAGAGAAGAGAGCATCCTCATTCCCTTGTCAGACCGTCAACGGAATAAAGGATCCGCTACAGTGCTCGATCTCCATCGTCACACTACTTAGATTAAATATTGTACTTAGATCTTCTGCTTAGGGTTTCTTTGTACGTTTGTATGTTATTAAACGAAAGTGTACCCAAACTCACTTGTAATGACGAACAACACTTAAGTGCGAAAGAGTTCCACTCTCAAAAGAGTGCAAATTGGCTTCAATATTACATTTAAGCGTATGGTGCTTCCGTGTTTAAATCATAGGAAGTTGGCTTTAATATAGCATTTAAGCACAGGGTGCTTCTGCACTTAAATTATAGCAAGATGGCTTCAATATCACATTTAAGCTCGTGGTGCTTAATTCCGCTCTTAAATTATAGCATGATAGTTCCAATATCACATTTAAGCTCAAGGTGCTTCTGCGCTTAAATCTGAACAGCTACGCACGCTTAAGAGTTTGTCCGCTATCAAGATAAAAACTAAGAGGACTTTCCATGTGGCAAGCTTTAATGGTTGCAGTGTCAACTGATTTGCTAAGGAGAAAGTTTGTCATCATTTAAGCGCATTAGAGCTCGTTGATGAAGACTCATCCAGGCTCCTTTCTTCACAAAGAAGACCCTCCACGTATAAATTATGCATTAAATCAAGTGCCAAGCTATAAATGCTCTCGACTATCATATTTAATTGCAACAGTATTCCGTGCTTAAAAGTTTCCTTGTTTAGGAGCTAAGTTTCTCCGTTTAGGAGATAAGCTTTAGCTCAACGGTGATTTGTACTGAAGACTTGCCACGCTTAAGTATTCCAAGCAAAAATAATGCTCTAGATTCCTTAGTAATGACATGGAATAATATCTAACGTTACGGATCCCGAAGCGTGCATTACTACTTGGATTTATGTATACATTATGCGTCGGTTCAGTTCTGAAATATGCTCATAGACAGCATCATAATTTTCGTGTGGAACGCTCTAAAATGAGTAAACCAGTACAGTTTGCTCATTTTTGTGCATAAAAATCAATAAATCGTCATTACAGTGCAAATTTGATATAAATATCTTTGTTTTTTCACAGCTAAGGGGTAGCAGAAGCGGTTTTTAGCATCATTTATGAGCACACTCTGCAAAACAGCGTTTGTGAGCATCGACAACACTCTAACCCAACCACTTCCTCAAAGTGCGATCGTCAACGAAGTAAAAAAAACCACTTCCTCAAAGTGCGATCGTCAACGAAGTAAAAAAAATCACACGTTGATTCGATCTCCACCACTACTCTCTAGAATATCAAACTTATATTCAAATTTATTTTGCACAGTATTGTAATAAGATTTTGAATTTGTAAGCTTCTTATAAAGTTTTTTTTCATAAAATAAATTATACTCTCTTCAAACGAAAACAATTATTATTGTTGTTGTTATAATAATAATAATAATAATAATAATAATAATAATATTATTATTATTATTATTATTTGCTTAACCCTAATCCTTAGCCTTAATACTGAAGGCTTCATCTGAAAGCATTGAAATCGTTTGGTTGCACAAAGGATTCTTTTAGGTGCATAGTTAATTTTATGGAAATTGTTAGCATGTTGTCTATTATGTTGTGCCACTTTTTGAAGGAAATTTATAAGGGCACTACACTTATTACTTGGAGCTAGCCCAATGTAATTTTTTCCAAAATTACAAGTTTGTCACTCTTAAAGTTACTTGGGGCTAGCCCACACCAAGGTATATAAGTGAACAAAATTTCTATTTTAGGCATTCCACCTTGACTTGAAGAAACCCTCATTCTCCAAGTCTAAACCTAAATTTAGAAATTGATAGTTGTGGTCCCAAGTGGAGAAGAATTTTGCTTTGGTGATTGTCCAACGAATATTCTTTCGCTATGTCTTCGACAACATACGATGAATAAGTTTTGCGATTGTCAGAAAAAAATTTAGTTTTTTTTTACTATTGTAGGAACAATGCATGAAAATATCTTCGATGATGAAGTCGGATCATCCAATCCATTAAATATGCACTTCGGACGTTCCGAAGAACATGTCGGTTGTTCCGAAGCACGTACGGTACGTCAAACGACAACCCTAATTCGACAGTCATCGTGTAAGGACTATAAAAATTAGACAGTCCTATATAAATAAAGGATTTTCAATAATTCTACAGTCCTATATAAATATAGGACTGTCAGAATTTCAACAGTCCTATATAATAGTAGGACTGTCATAATTTTGACAGTCCTATATACAAATAGGACTGTCAAAATAGTGACAGTCCTGGATAAATTATTTGAAGTGCCAATTATATGAAGTTATTAATTTTTATATTATTTTATATTGGTTATAGGACCAACCTTGTACAGATATTGTGGTACATCCTGCTATTGGTATTATTGTGGATGATATATTCTCAAGGGATATTCAATTTGCAACCCAGGAAAAAGTATTAGAGTGGTGTAGAGAAGTTGGAAGACGACATAATGTAGTAATAGTCATTGCAAGATCCATCAGATCTCGGCCGGGCCAAAAATATGTAGAGCTGGGGTGCGAAAGAGGAGGTGTGTTTATGGAGCATCATAAAAAAAGGGTGTTGTTGAAAAAAAATCCCTACGAAAAATATTGGGACGAGAAAATGTGGTTGTCCATTAAATGTGTTGATTGTAAAAGTAGAAGATGTGAAGTGGATAATCAAAGTTAAGAATGGAAGACACAATCATCCTATTCCAGGGACACTTACGGGTCATGCCTACGTGGCACGGTTGAAGGAGGATGAGAGAAAGTTGGTTGAAGAATTGTTCCTTTCCGGAGTTGCACCAAAACAAATTTATTCTGCCGTACGACAAAAAAAGATGGGAACAAGTCTACCATGAGGACAATCTATAATAGTTTGGCCAGAGCAAAATTTAAAAGTATGAAAGGAAGAATGGCGATGCAGCAAGTATTGAAGTTGCTTGGAGAGCATCACTACGTGGAATACCATAGAAGACATCCACAAACTTATGAACTCCTTTCGTTGTTTTGGGCTTATCCTGATTGCACACACTTGGCTCGATCCTTAGCAGACGTGTTGATCCTTGATTGTACATATAAGACCAACAAGTTCAAGATGCCTCTTTTTTACATTGTTGGGTTTACGTCTACGGAAAAAATATTTACAGTCGCTTTTTGTTTTATGAAGAGTGAGACAGTAGAGGATTACACATGGGCGTTGAGGAAACTACAATCCCTTTACACAGGTTACAAAAAGCCCTCTATTTTTGTTACCGACAGAGAATATGCGCTGATAAATGCTATAGATATTGTATTTCCTCATGCGCATAGACTACTATGCACTTAGCATATAAATCGAAATATCCAAGCTCAATGCAAGAGAAATTTTAAAAAAGTGGACGGTAAAATTGACATGCTTCGCTTCAAAAAATTCTACAGTGATTAGAGTCTTGTATGGCGAGCAAGTACTACAGACAGCTACGACACAGCATGGTACATGTTCCAACAAAAATGGAAGACGAGTAACCCGACATGCATATCTTATATCAAAGATACTTGGCTAGAACTACATAAAGAGCAATTCGTCTTAGCATGGACGAACATGGTGAAGCATTATGGCACAATCACTACGAACCGGGTCGAAGGATCACACTCAAGTTTAAAAAGATACCTACGGTCATCGATCGGTAATTTTGTCTCCGTTTGGCAATCGATTCATTTGATTATGACTTCCACGGTGAACGAGATTGTAGCATCATTTGAGATGAGCCTCAATATTGCAAAGCATGAATACAAGCATGAACACCTCTTGGACCATGTAGTATCTCACAAGGCCTTGGGCTTATTGTTTGAGGAGATTGGTAGGTCAAAGTCGGTGGGTTATGATCCCGAGGTTTGCGGTTGTTCATATCGATATTCACTCGGACTTCCTTGTGCACATAAGATCAACGAATATCGTCGTAAATCTATACCTATTCCAATAGATGTTGTTGATTAACGTTGGAGACAGCTGTCGATAATGCTGAGGGTGGAAGTTCAAGATGATTTCTTTGCTTTGCCACAAGTGAAACTTCTGCACGCAAGGTGGTGTGTCGCATCAGAACCGGAGAGAAGATCCATTGAGGTTAAAATCCAAGAAATTGTAGTCCCGGCAACAACTCAATTGCAAGAGCCATCTGTTGTTCGAACTCCTAAGAGAAGACCACAGTCAAGAAAGTGTAGAGCAAAAAAGAAGAAGGAGGAGTCAACTAAAAGAGAACCATCCTTGTTTGAACATATTGAACGCAGTTTGGAGGCGAAGTCCGTAATGGATAGGGTGGTATTTCCGCAGAAAAAGAGTAAGCTTACTATTCGAAGGAGGAAGAAACAGAAAATGAACGATGCAGTCACGGCGGAGGGTTTAGATAACTTTTCTGATTCTTATAGTCTATACATTAAAAATTTCCTAACTGAGATACGGAATTTCATTTGGTCTATTGTTGATGTTTCTAAGGATGGCCATTGTGGATATCATGCACTAGCAAGACAACTAGGCTATTCAGTTGAAGCAGGATGGAGACAGGTTAGGGAAGAGCTGTACGAGGAGTTGGAGTCTCGACTACCCTTCTATAGGCAGATACTCGGCGAAGAAATTGTTGAAGATTTGTTGGCAGGCATACCTTGTACGGAAACAGTTACCGAACCAGACCAATACATGGATGTCCCGCCTGCTGCTTATGTATTCTCTAATAGGTATAAGATACCTATTGTAATTATCTCACAAGGTATTAACAATACTTTCTTTCCAATGTGTGCTCCCCCGGCCGAACACGGAGTATCCAATCTATGTTGCATAGGGCTTGTCGGACAATACTTCATCATCCCAAGGTTGATCGGTCATTCTCCTATTCCGCCACCTTCTACGCTTTGGTATAAACACGCACCAGAGGAAGCGATCACATGGACGATCCCCTACACGGATGCAATGGCTGCCTATAAGAAGATGATGAAGATGGAGGATCCAAAAATCATGCCGGACGACTACTTTGATATTCTAATCGATTGATACTGTATATTAAAATATATTTTGTGCAATGAGCCATGTATGTTTAACTGTATATTGAACTGTATGTTGTGTGTATGTTGTGCAATGAAAGAAGTTATCTAATTGATACTAATAGATTTTGACTGTATGTTGTGCATTGATACTAATCGCTACTAGGACTGTCAATATATAAAAGTGCCAGGAAACTAGGACTGTCAAAATTGTGACAGTCCTAAACTTTACACACTGTTTGTATGCACAGTTATATGTAAGTTTAGGACTGTCACAATTTTGACAGTCCTAGTATATACTAGGACTGTCACAATTGTGACAGTCCTAAACTTTACCCACTGTGTATGCACAGTTATATGTAAGTTTAGGACTGTCAACATTATGACAGTCCTAGTATATACTAGGACTTTCAAAATTGTGACAGTCCTAAACTGTACCCACTATATTTTGTGCACAGTTATATGTAAGCTTAGGGCTGTCACAAATTTGACAGTCCTAGTATATACTAGGACTGTCAAAATTGTTACAGTCCTAGTATATACTAGGACTTTCAAAATTGTGACAGTCCTAAACTGTACCCACTATATTTTGTGCACAGTTATATGTAAGCTTAGGACTGTCACAAATTTGACAGTCCTAGTATATACTAGGACTGTCAAAATTGTTACAGTCCTAGTATATACCAGGACTGTCAAAATTGTGACAGTCCTAAACTTTACCCATTGTCTGTATGCACAGTTATATGTAAGTTTAGGACTGTCACAATCTTGACAGTCCTAGTATATACTAGGACTGTCATAATTATGACAGTCATAAACTTTACCCACTGTCTGTATGCACAGTTATATGTAAGTTTAGGACTGTCAACATTATGACAGTCCTAGTATATACTAGGACTGTCAAAATTGTGACAGTCCTAAACTGTACCCACTGTATTTTGTGCACAGTTATATGTAAGTTTAGTACTGTCACAATTTTGACAGTCCTAGTATATACTAGGACTGTCAAAATTTTTACAGTCCTAGTATATACTAGGACTGTCAAAATTGTAACAGTCCTAAACTTTATCCACTGTCTGTATGCACAGTTATATGTAAGTTTAGGACTGTCATAATTTTGACAGTCCTAGTATATACTAGGACTGTCACAATAGTGACAGTCCTAAACTTTACCCACTGTCTGTATGCACAGTTATATGTAAGTTTAGGACTGTCATAATTTTGACAGTCCTAGTATATACGAGGACTGTCACAATAGTGACAATCCTAAACTTTACCCACTGTCTGTATGCACAGTTATATGTAAGTTGAGGACTGTCAACATTATGACAGTCCTGGAAGATACTAGGACTGTGAAATTGTTGACAGTCCTAAACTTTATCCACTGTTTGTATGCACAGTTATAAGTAAAATTAGCTCCACTGTCTGCACATTTGCCAACTGTATGTATGTAGCAAAATTAGAACACAAATTGTATGTATATAGCAATTGTAGCAAATTATCAAATTGTAGCAATTGAAGCAAATTCTTTGAAAGTGTGAATTGTAGCAAATTCATTCAAAGTTTTACAACTGAAAATCATAGTTTAAACTTTTACAAGTCTCAAAATTCATATTCATTGAAAGTTTTACAAGTCTTCAAACAGGGCCTAAACTTCATGCCGCCTCTTTGTACGTTGCTCTCTATTTTCCAAGAAGGAAAATCTTCAACGTTGTCGATTTGTTGGAGTTCGTCATTGATTGCCATATAATTCGAACCCTGGCAACTTACGAGGCTTCTTTCCAACTTCTTCACTTTCCTTGTCTATTCATGAGAAATAAAAAATGTTGTTATAAACATTTACAAATATCGAACTGAAAGTGTAGAAGTTGGCTCACCATATTTGACCAATGCAGTATACAAGACCGATTTGGCAGGAAGATCTGAAGGTACACGCACAATATCGCCTCCACATTGGAACAAGGTAGGCAGTCCGACGCCAGCGTAGTAGGAGAGGTAGTCGTCGCTACACTCCGTCATATTGACTGCTGCTTGCCGTTCGGTATCTCTAATAATGTGACATTGCCACTCGGTGAAGAAGTCCAATACCCAGTTGAACGCTGCAAGAATATAGTTTAGCAGTTTTGTACCTCGCGGAGGAGTTATTATTTTCAAAGTGCGCTTAGGGACAGTTTGTACGTAGCCAAACTGACGGAGCACTCTATCGGGCATATAAGCCTCCTCGATTTTATGACAACTGATAAGACCGTGATATAACGCGACTGGTTGCAATGGACGACTAGTCTGTCGCAAATCACGGTATGGATCCCAAACAATCTGCACCGTATAAAATTTAGCATAACGTCATTTAGTATAATGTAGTCAATTAATACCAATTAAGTATAAAATTAGGTATAAATTCACCTCTGCAGTCGTCATATCTTCGAGTGCATTCCGTAGGGCGGCCAATGTGTGAGAACGTTTGGCATCTTCCTTAGTTGGCTTCCATCGGCACATTCTAGGAAGATTCTCGTCATACCCTCGGTTCAGTTTAGCCCGCTGCAGGGTTGGAAAGTGCTCGTATATCCATGCCTTCACGTAACCAGGTTAAAAAAATATTAGTCCAAAAATAAACAACAAAATTTAAAATTATGTATACAAGTTGACAAAGATATATCTATACATGGAGTAGAGTCTGGCATCCGGATATTGTCTTCGAATCCACGCGGGATGCCGCACCAAGCTCGCGGTAAAGGTATGCTAGTATACCACTTTCCCAAGATATTTCTTCCACCGTGTCAATGTTGTCCAAATTGAGGAGATATTTGGCATGTATGGACGTTCCAGACTTATTCGTAATGCCGACAGCCCCTAAGATGAACTACATATATCCGCGGGCCACATTATCGCTATTATCCATTTCGGGGTCCGAATCAATGAATATCTCCTCCAAATATTTTAGAGGAAGTCCGTAGGACTTCTTGAATTCTCGAAGACTGGTAAAACTAGTGGCATCAACTCCCAGACACCCTGATACATAATCCACAATATGGTCGTAAAAGTTGATGCTCGACTCATCAAAAGTTTGATTCATCATGACTCGACCATCAACCCTAAGTCCCAATATATTATGGACGTCATCAAGGGTAATCGTCAACTCCCCATTGAGTAGATGGAAAGTGTTGGTTTCTGGATGCCATCGTTCTACAAATGCTGAAATCAGTGCATTATCCACCGTCGTATATGAGTAACTACCCAAATATTGTAGAGCGGTGGGACTGATTTTTGCCTTCACATCGTCTCCCAATAATTCATACCTCCATGTATTACATTTTTTCCCGTGGTTGATCACCGTCAACATACGAGAACTCTACTGAAAAGTAAACAATTGGATGAAGTTATACCTCTATGTAAAATGTACTTATCTATAAATAATTGGATGAACTTTGAACTTACAACTATATATAAAATTATCATAACGTAATGTACTTACCGGATTGTTCCATATTTGGTATGCAATATGGTTTTCGATCGACGGTAACATAGAGCAACCGTTTGGACGAGTGTCGACTGGACTATCTGGCTGCTCAGAAGGTCTTGAACCATTAGTAGCCTGATTTCCGAGAGTTTGTGGGAGACTATCGACAGGACTATCTGCAGGCTGAGAATGTCCTGAACCATCAGTAGGCCGATTTGGGATATTTGACATGTCCTCATCGGAGGAGGAAGAAGAACCGGAAGAACTAGGAGGAGCACGTCTCTTCGAACGAGTGACAGTCTTCTTCGTCAATCGACGTTTCCTCACTTCAGGGCGTGCCTCGGGCTCGCGGATAGTGACGCCTGGTTCAATAGTACGCGAAACAGTGCGTTCCTTACGCATCGACGCAGTGGGACGTCTTCTCATGATATCTTCATCCACAGTGTCCTTCCGAGGGGCATGACTATAAGACAAAAAAAAAATTACATTTAACATCCTAAATTAATTTAACATTTAGGACTGTAGAAATTTCTACAGTCCTATAACTATACAGGACTGCAGAAATTTCCAGAGTCCTAATTTTTTAGGACTTGAAATTTCTACAGTCCTATATAAATTTAGGACTATAGAAAATTCTACAGTCCTTAATATATATAGGACTGTCGAATTTCCTAGTCCTAAATCTATATAGGACTGTAGAAAAATCTACAGTCCCGTCCGATACTGCTCGATATTGTCGACGATTGTCGACATTGTATGCCCTAAAATCGGGTTCGATCAACCAAGTAAACGTCTAAACTATATCCTAAACTACATTCAGGACTTGTATGCCCTCATTTGAAAAATGGAAAGAAAATCACTCAAAATTTTCGAAATGCAATAGGATTTTTTAAAAAATTTGAAAAATTTTGTAAATGCAAATATAGAACAAGGAGAAAGAAGATTTGTACCTTGATTCTTTCGAGACTTTGGGAGCCATCGACAAGGAGGGGGAGGAGGACGAAGTCAAGGAGAACGACCGGCAGGAGAGGGGAGGGCTCCGGTGGGGTGGGGAGAGTAGGGTTTGGGAGGGTTTGGGAGGAGGGTTTCAAAGTTGGGCTAGTATAAGTAAACTAATGGACTAGTGTGAGTAAACTTTGTTCATTAATGAGCTAGTCTCAATTCTGAACTAGTCCTGAGTAAGCTTTGTACTGTCCTTATAAATTATCTTTTTGAATTATTCTCTCTGGTTTCATCATTTGGTTTTGAATTATTCTCTCCGGTTTCATCATTTGGTTGGCATCTTGATCAACGAGACGTTAAGAATGTCACATCATTAAAATGGCTAAATTGAAGATTGTGTTAAGCATGCACTTCAATGAATTCATTTCCAACTTCAATCCTACTTACCACATCAGGACGGTATAGGCATATCGGTCGAGTTTGGCATGGCAGTGCTTTGTTTAACTGCCAGCAAGTTAGCGATTGTATAGATTATTTTAACAGTGAGTTGAAAGTCGTATAAAAAAAAAGAGGGACGAAGCTAATGTAACAATTTTGAGACGTCCACAATAGACAATATTTATAAGCAAAATTGTAAAATCAAAATTCTAAAAATTTGAATTGTTGGGTTCGTCTGGCCATTGCAGTAGTGCAACACAAGGGCTACTGCATGTGGGCCTGCCCCATGAAAAAAATAAATTTAATATCATAGTGAGCACATGGCCCACGTATCACAAATATTAAACTGATAAGAACAGATACTACACTTGATCTTAGCCAAAAGGCCGAGAATGATATGATTTGCAAAACTAAAATAAAATTTACAAATTTGATTGTGCGCCTGGCCCATGTAGTAGTGCAAGGCGACGCTTGAGGGACCCCGCAGTAGCAAGCCACTGCATATGAGCCCTCCCCATAAAAAAAAAAAATTTAATATCATAGTGAACACATGGCCCACGTATCAGATATTAAACTGATAAGAACAGATACTACACTTAATCTTAGCCAAAAGGCCGAGAAAGGTATGATTTGCTAAGGAGCCTCTCAACTGTTTTTGTAGCTGCTGTCACTTCAACATCCTTCCTTACCAGCCGATGTGGGACTAAAGAAGCGCAGCAACTAGCAAGCAAATATGTCCAGAAGCCTCTCAAGGAGTTTTATAGCTGCGGTTGCTCCACCATCCTTCTTTCCCAATCGATGTGGGACTAAAGAAGAGCAGCAACTAGCAAGCAAATATGTCCGATTTGGTTCGGTTTGGTTAGATTTCCTTTCCTTTCCTTTCCTTTCCTTTCCTTTCCTTTGGTGGCCGTGGCAACTTTTTATATCCCCACTCATATTCTTCTTTAAAATACTCTAAATTTATTTTACTTGCACTTGTACTACCATATGATTGTTTGGTTGTTATTCCATCATCAACGAAAGTGTAGTGTAGCTGATATATACAACTATGAGTATTGTATATATACAACAGATTTTAAAAAACAGATTTCTTGCACTTGACTACCATATGTACAACAGATTTTAAAAAGCCAGCACGATAAAATATTACAAAATTTATATATACACATATACCAAAAATCAGGACGTTGGAGAGTGTAAACCAACTCAGAATTATTGTACATGTACACCCGAAAGTGAGGTAAATGTGCATATCGACTATTACAAAAATCACCAAAGTATGAATATAATGTAATAGATCTACAGCCCAATGTGAGGAAATATTTGTAGATATTCTACATCAAGAAAAAATTGGTACTACTATTTCTGAAGAAATTGTTGTACATATGCAGCCGAAAGTGGAAAAAATTATGTAGATCTACAACATGTAACTATAATTTGGAACCAATATCACGAAATTCAAGAGTGAGGGGAAAAGAATGTCGTAGATGTACACTCGGAAGGAAAAAAAAAAAAAAAACCATTAATCCATTCGAAAAATTGTTGCATCTACAAAATTTCTCTCAAAATCATTGTGAAAATAAGGAGAGGAGAAGAATTTGTTCTAAATGTACATATCTAGAAGAAAAAGCAGTAATTTCACTGGGGAAAAAATGATAAAAATTAACATGTATCTCAAAATCGAGCCAAAATCAGACGAAAAGGAAAGAGTTTGTTTTAGATCTAAAGATGTACAAGAAAAAGTAACAATTTCACCGAAAACACTTAAACAAAATTGGTAAAATTTCTACATCTATAATATTTCTCTTAAAATCGAGAAAATTACCATATCTACGACATTTCTATCAAAATGATAGTTATATCACAAAAATCAAGAGAGAGAGGGAGAGTTTGTTCTAGATCTAAAGCTCTACAAGAAAAACTAGTAGTTTACCTAAAAACTTGCAAAAATTACTAGATCTACAACATTTCTGTCAAAAAACAAGAGTTATATCACGAAATCTAGGAGATAGGGAAAGAGTTTGTTCTAGATTTACAGAAAAGGCACCCAAAAAATGGAGGAAATTTTTTCGAATAAGTGAAGGAACATGCATACAATTGGGGATGACGTAAAAGAGCAATGGGTGACCGTAATCCAGTAAGAGATCCAGCAGTTCCCTTGTGAGAAGGAGGGATGAAAAAAAGTGAAGAGTCTCCAAGTTCTTTCCTCCCAAATCCGAATGGGAAGAGAGGAAGTGAAAAATTATTTTTGGGAGGGGACAGGAACTACAGAGTAAGTACAATTTTCCACTTTACGACTCATTTACTTTCCTCACCAAATACCTAGACTTAATGAATTTGCTCCAATTCTTAAGGTAAATTATAAGGGCACTGCACATTTTACTCGGGGCTAGCCCATTTCAAAATTAGAAAAAATTACAAGTTTGCCATCATGAAAGTTACTCGGGGCTAGCCCACTGTAATACTCAGGACTGTCAAAATTCCTACCACTTGGAAGGACTGTCAAAATTTTGACAGTCCTACAAATAGATAGGACTGTCAAAATTTTGACAGTCCTACCAGTTGGAAGGACTGTCACAATTTTGACAGTCCTACCCAATTTGTAGGACTGTGAAAATGTTGACAGTCCTACAAATTGTTAGGACTGTCAAAAATTTGACAGTCCATTTCCCAAAATTACAAGTTTGCCACTCGGGTAGTTAGTTGGGGCCACCCCACACCAAAGTATAAAAGTCAAATGGGTTTCTATTTTTGGCATTCCACCTAGACTTAAGAAACCCTCATTCCACCAAGCCCAAACCTAAATTTGGAAATAGCTAGTTGTGGTTGGAGGAGTATTTTACTTTGGTGATATCCCAAGGAATATTCTTCCGGTATGTCTTCGACAACCTACGTTGAATAAGTTTTGCAAATGTGCGAAAAAGATTTAGTTTATTTTGATTAATGTAGGAACAATGCATGAAAAAATGTTCGATGACGAAGTCGGATCGTCCAATTCATTAATTATGCACTCTGGACGTTCCGAAGTACAAGTTGGTTGTTCCGAAGCACGTACGGTACGTAAAACGACAACCCTAATTTGACAGTCACGAGTTAGGACTGTAAACATTATACAGTCCTATATAAAATATTCCACAGTCCTATATAAATATAGGACTGTCATAAAATCGACAGTCCTACGTAAAAGTAGGACTGTCATAATTTTGACAGTCCTATATAAAAATAGGACTGTCAAAATAGTGACAGTCCTGGATAATTATATGAAGTTATTAATTTTTATATTATTTTATATTGGTTATAGGACCAAGCTTGTTCAGATATTGTGGTACATCCTGCTGTTGGTGTTGATGTGGATGATATTTTCTCAACGGATATTGAGTTTGCAAGCCATGAAGAAGCATTAGAGTGGTGTAGAGAAGTTGGGAGACGACATAACGTAGTTATTGTCATTGCAAGATCCATCCGATCTCGGCCGGGCCGAAAATATCTTGAGCTTGGATGCGAAAGAGGAGGTGTGTTTAGGCATCATAAAAAGAAGGGTGTTGTTGAAAAAGAAATCCCTAAGAAAAATGTTGGGACGAGAAAATGTGGTTGTCCATTGAAGGTGTTGATTGTAAAAGTTGAAGATGTGAAGTGGATAATCGAAGTTAAGAATGGAAGACACAATCATCCTATTCCAGGGACACTTACGGGTCATGCCTACGTGGCACGGTTTAAGGAGGATGAGAAAAAGTTGGTTGAAGAAATGTTCCTTTCAGGAGTTGCACCGAAACAAATATATTCTGCTGTGCGACAAAAATAAGATGGGAACAAGTCCACCATGAGGATGATCTATAATAGTTTGGCCAGAGCGAAATGCAATAGTATGAAAGGAAGAATGGCGATGCAGCAAGTATTGAAGTTGCTTGGGGAGCATCACTACGTGGAGTACCATAGAAGACATCCACAAACTGATGAACTCCTTTCATTGTTTTGGGCTCATCCTGATTGCACACATATGGCTCGGTCCTTCGTAGACGTGTTGGTCCTTGATTGTACATATAAGACCAACAAGTTCAAGATGCCTCTTTTGCATGTTGTCGGGTTTACGTCTACGGAAAAAACATTTACAGTCTCTTTTTGTTTTATGAAGAGTGAGACAGTAGAGGATTACACATGGGCGTTGAGGAAACTACAATCCCTTTACACAGGTTACAAAGAGCCGTCTGTTTTTGTTACTGACAGAGAATATGCGTTGATAAATGCTATAGATATTGTATTTCCTCATGCGCATAGACTACTATGCACTTGGCATATAAATAGAAATATCCATGCTCAATGCAAGAAAAAATTTGATACTGTGGACGGTAAAATTGACATGCTTCGCTTCGAAGAATTCTACAGTGATTGGAGTCTTGTATGGCGAGCAAGTACTACAGACAGTTACGACGCAGCATGGTACATGTTCCAACAAAAGTGGGAGCCAAGTAACCCGACATGCATATCTTATATCAAAGATACTTGGCTAGGACCACATAAAGAGTAATTCGTCTTAGCATGGACCAACATGGTGAAGCATTATGGCACGATCACTACGAACCGGGTCGAAGGGGCACACTCATGTTTGAAAAGATATCTACGCTCATCGGTCGGTAATTTTATCTCTATTTGGCAATCGATTCATTTGATGACTATTGTCACGGTGAATGATATTGTAGCATCATTTGAGATGAGCCTCAATATTGCAAAGCATGAATACAAGCAAGAACACCTCTTGGATGGTTTAACTCATGTGGTATCTCACAAGGCCTTGGGGTTATTGCTTGAGGAGATTCGAAGGTCGAAGTCGGTAGGTTATGATCCCGAGGTTTGCGGTTGTTCATATCGACATTCACTCGGACTTCCGTGTGCACATGAAATCAATGAATACCGTCGTGAATCTATACCTATTCTAATAGATGTTGTTGATCAACGTTGGCGACAGCTGTCGATAATGCCGGCGGTAGATGTGCAAGATGATTTCTTTGGGTTGCCCCAAGTTAAACTACTTCACGCAAGGTGGTGTGGCACAACGGAACCGGAGAGAAGATCCATTGAGTTTAAAATCTATGAGATTGCATTCCCGGCAACTACTCGATTGCAAGAGCCATCCGTTGTTCGAACTCCTAAGGGAAGACCACACTCAAGAAAGAGTAGAGCCAAAAAGAAGGAGGAGGAGTCAACTAAAAGAGATCCATCCTTATTTGAACATATCGAACGCAGTTTGGAGGCAAAGTCCGTTGTTCGAACTCCTAAGCTAACTATTCGAAGGGGGAAGAAACAGAAAACGATAGATGCAGGCAAGGCGAAGGGTGTTGAAAACTTTTCTGTTTCTTATAGTCTATACATTGAAAAATTCCTACCTGAGATACGAAACTTCATTTGGTCTATTGATGATGTTCCTGCGGATGGCCACTGTGGATACCATGCACTAGCAAGACAACTAGGCTATTCAGTGGAAGCAGGATGGCGACAGGTTAGGGCAGAGCTGTACGAGGAGTTGGAGTACTTACCGGATTGTTCCATATTTGGTATGCAATATGGTTTTCGATCGACGGTAACATAGAGCAACCGTTTGGACGAGTGTCGACTCGACTATCTGCCTGCTCAGAAGGTCCCGAACCATCAGTAGGCCGGTTTTCGAGAGTTTGTGGAAGACTCTCGACAGGACTATCTGCAGGCTGAGAAGGTCCTGAACCATCAGTAGGCCGATTTGGAACATTTGGCATGTCCTCATCGGAGGAGGAAGAAGAACCGGAAGAACTAGGAGGACCACGTCTCTTTGTGGCAATCTTCTTCGTCAATGGACGTTTCCTCACTTCAGGGCGTGCCTCTCCCTCGCGGATAGTGACGCCTTGCGAAACTGTGCGTTCCTTACGCATCGACGCAGTAGGGCGTCTTCTCATTTCTTCATCCACAGTGTCCTTTCCAGGGGCATGACTATAAGACAAAAATTAATGTATACAGACAAAAATTAATTTCTATTTTAACATAATAATCTTATTTTATTTTCAGGACTGTAGCCATTTCTACAGTCCTGTAAGTATACAGGACTGCAGATTTTTCAACAGTCCTAATGATTTAGGACTGTTGAATTTCCTACAGTCCCATACTGATTTAGGACTGTAGGAATTTCGACAGTCCTATATATATATAGGACTGTCGAATTTCCTACAGTCCTAAATCAGTATGGGACTGTAGAAAATTCTACAGTCCCGCTCGATACTGCTCGACAATGTCGAGCAGTCTCGACATTGTACGCCCTAAAATCATGTTCCAAACGACTTCTATGTCTAAACTACATCCTAGACTCCGCCAACGACTAGTATGCCCTCATTTGAAAGAAAAAAACTCAAAATTTTCAACATGCAAGAGGATTTCTTATCATTTTTGGACAATTTTTCAAATACAATAGTGCAAGGAGAATGAGGATTTCTACCTTGGTTCTTTCGAGACTTTGGGAGCTATCGACAAGGAGGAGGAGGACAGCGGAGATCGGCCAGCGGGAGGGGGTCGGCGGGAGGGGAAAGCTCCGGTCGGGGGGAGCTAGGTTTAGAGAATAAGAAGAAGGGAGGTTTTCAAATGCTGGGCTAGCCCCAAGTATAAACTTGGGCTAGTATGAGTAAAGGTTGCAGAATAGTGGGCTAGCCCCAATCCTGGGCTAGCCCCAAGTAAAATTGACAGTGCCCTTATCAAAAGCCATTCTTAAGTGAAGTAGAAATTCGTCCCACTTCACATTTACCAAACATTCACTTAATTGAGCCCTAGTTGTTTGTCATTGAAAGTGAGTTTGGAAAACCTTCGTTTAATAACAAACAAACAAAATACAAAAAAATCCTAGACAGAAAATCTAAGTACAATATTTTTTATCTGGGTAATGTGACGAAGGAGATCGAGTACTGCAACAACTCTTTTACTCCGTTGACGGTCTGACGAGGGAATGAGGAGGCGTTCTTCTCTCTCTTCTCTCTCCTGAGCTTGTGTGCATGTATGTAGCTCGCTTGGAGGGATATGATCTCTGAAGCAGAAAAATTAGCCATTGGAACGTCCAAGTTGCTTATATTTATAGTCATCATGTTGATGGCCTATAGGTGCCACATGTGCTTCTGTTTGGTGGCCGCAAGGGGCTCCTTCTGTCACGCCCCGGTCCCGCAGGGGTTCGATCGTCCTCGCTTGGTCCCTACGGAACTGATCGTCCTCGCACGGGCTTGATGTCGTGCAAGCCTAAAGTGCGCTTGCACAAGGCCAAAGCTTTGAACAAGGGCAAGTAAGCTATTCAAGACAGGAGCAGCGACACATATAATGCAGAAAAGTAAAGAACACAATGGCATATAAAAAGATGCTCTTTATTGATAATCAAGATGTGTTACAAGTGGCGCTTGGCCGAGGTTACAGTTTGCTCAAGCTCTCTTTCTCTCGATTACAATGACACCGTTCCATACATTACGTCCCTCTATACAAAAGTATCTCAAAGCAATCTCGATACGTCTCAAGGCATCGACTCTAGATTTTTGGGTCACTGGGATGAGGTACGGCTATCGCTTCCTCGGACGGTCCAGCACCTGAGAACAAGCAAACTGTTGGTGGGTCAGCACTTTGGAGAAAGTACTGATGAGTATAAAATCAACTGAAGAGAAGCTTCACCTCCTGAAACTCACACTAAGTAATCATGTTATATAAACATTTCATTACTAGTGATCGTTCTAGTTTTACCTATGTTCATTTCATGCAACACAGGAACAGTCATATTACTTCTTTTTGGAAACATCTTTGAAAACAGAGTTCATATTCGATATATAAAGGCAAGCAGGCAAGACAAGCAGTTCATATACAATATGCAAGATTTATTTACTATCTCTGGTGCACAGCGTGTCTCGTGAATCATATGCATTTCTTGGAAGACTCTAGCAAGCATCTAGTGGACTATCATCTAAGCATCTCTCTCTTACTCTTATCAAATAACATCTTATCGTGCGAACGAGATATAAGCATATATGAAAACAAGACTTCTCTATGCAAGCATTTAATATATAATAGCATGTTCGATAGCATGCATATCACTTATTCAGTGATTCTTGCCCTTTCGTCGAGCGGCTATCCCTGCAGCAGACACACAAGTTAGCAATAATTTGCATAAACATATATGTATAAGGTTCTCTCTTTCTCTGTCCGTCTCTGCATCAAATAGTTAGGTATACAAGAAGGCTAGCCTAGTATGCGCCCTAACTATATGATGGTCCATGAGTCTCCTTCCTCAAGATTAGCAGCGGTGTTATCACGTTCTAGCACTGCACTATGTATACTCGCTCATATACATAGCTGCTTTGACACGTGAATCAGCTATCTAATAGACATGAATACCCCCTGATCGCGAGGACTTCTTTGCCTCAGCTATTCCTCTAATCCCCCCCAGGGCGAACGGTCCCCAGCACCCCAAAAAACCATTCGTGGGATCTTTCCTTGTGCACAAGTTGTCTAAGACCAATGCATGAATGCAACTCTATCAGATAAACTTTATATGGATGCAGCAGTTCAATAACAAGCATCCATATAGAGTTCAAGTATTTCTATCTTGTCTCTGAGCGGACAGGCCACATTTCTATCTCTTATGCAGACTGGCTGCCACATTCTCTGATACCATTCAAGCATTTCGATAACTTATATGGAAACATATAGCAAAACTCTATTTAACAAGCAAGCATGAAAATAATTCTCTATCTCTTTAGCTAAGCAATGCAGTTCTACTCTTTCTTTAGCATATACGAAAAAAATATAAGAACGTCTTTTACTCTCGTTTATTAGCATGGCAGCGGTTCGTTCGATAGCGGTGTCCGTGTAAACTAAGCATGCAACATCTTATTCTTTAACTAGCATGGCAATGGTTTTATCTCTTTCTCTTTAGACAAGCATTTCAAGTTCTCTAGTTAGGCAAGCAAGTTCGTTTCAATAACAAGCTATGTGAGTTCTCTTATTAGCATGCAGAGGCAGGTTCTATCATTCTTCTTATGAAACTATCTTCTTAGAACAAGCATTCAAAAATTTATATTCATTATTAAGGCGTGAAAGAATCAGAGAATAAAGTTCTGTCCACTCACCCTGAATCAATCATCTTGTGTTTCGATCGGGAACTCTCCGAGAAGGCTTCCGCTCGATCCAGCAAAGCGATATCTCTTGTACATAGTGCCTACGCGAAGCGGGGCACTACACCTTCAACATAATGCGTTTGCAATTGTAGGCGCATGATATGGGCAGGATGCCACGTATACATCCTTAACATGATATAGTTGAGTCCAGGCCGAGCTGTCACGCAGACGTTTGTTACAATTTGTTGTTGCTGAAGATCAGGACGGTTCTCGTCTTTTGTTTGCGTGACTTGTTCAGCTTGACACGTGGCCCACATTTAGCTAGAGATGATCACTTCAGTCACAACATAAAGATTTTGTCTCAGAAAATCCTGCCACGTTGGACGCTTGGAGTCTGGAACGCATCGGGCTAGAGACGCATGGAACGCATGGAGTCCGAAATGCATGGGGCCAGAGACGCATAGAACGCATGGAGTTTGGAACATTCATGGAGCCAGAGACACATGGAATACATGGAGTCTGGAACGCATGGAACCAGAGTCGCATGGAACGTATAAAAAAATTTGTCTTACATACCCGTGGCCCTGTACGGCTGCATAGTGACAAAAGTAATAATGACGGTGACGTGAGCACTAATGCCAACTGTTCGACGCGGAATCGAGGTGTCAGAATTCTGTGTCAGACATAATCTTTGTGTCAGGCCTTTATGTGACAAGTATTGGGGAGCAAGGATGCTTGAGGGAGTAGTGGCGTATGTCACTACTGGCGCATGCGGACACTAATTACTTAGTGGCACATGGCACTGCTGGCGCATGGAAACACTAGGTACTTAGTGGCACATGACACTGATGGCACACGGGAACACTAGTTTATGAAGCGGTCGGCGCATGATACTGGATCATTATGGCGTCGGGGGCTTGATCACTGCGGCGCATGGCCTATGATTACTGTTGGCGCATGGTAGCTGCTTTTCTGGGCCGCATAGTCATTCTACGGTCTGATTTCTTCTGAGTCGAACTTGGGACGCATGTTTGTTGGACCCATGGATCTAGATTTTTCATACTTCTACACTAGTTAAGAAATATTTATTGCCTCCTATTAATTTATTATTATAGTCATTAAGTTATTAACATAACAAAAACTAATAAGTTATTTATTATTAAGAATAAACAAATATTTAGTACAACTCCAACCCACCTCCTCTCTTTTTTATATGATTTGGAAATCTAGATTTGGAGAAGACATGGGTGGATTCCACAGGGTCTACAAAATCTAGTCCCAAGTTCTCAGTGGAACCAGGGCCACGTTTGGGATAAGTCGGACACAACTTCGGGTTTGGACAATCCTCCTCTGCTAGGGCAACCTCATAAGCTCAGAATGATCCCACCAAAGGTCGGGATCACGGATGCCCCCTGGGACCGGATCCTCCTCTGCTAGAGCAACCTCCTGTCACTACCACATCCTGAAAATAGGGGTATTTTTATCATTTTATATATTATAAGTATTGTGTGTATTTAATTTAAATAATTGCATGATATGTGTATTTATATACATATTATTGTATAGTGTTCATTAATGCATGAGTTAGTTGTAGCGCCCCGTTCTCCCGGTGTGGAGAGCACGGCTAAGAAACACAAGACGGTATCGTTCGACCGGGATAGATTGAAACAAGAACTCGTCCTCGTTATGGATTTGTTTCTTCGGAATCGATTCCCATATTCAGTGGACCGTGCCCCCAGGATCGACTTAGCGGCAGAGTCAGGAGGGACCTCTCCGCTGCTATCTTTTATTGCCTCGGTTTTCGATGTCGCTTGTTGCTTTCGTGCTTTGAGTTGGTTTTGGGATTTGCTTGTTTTCCTTGAATGGTTTCGATGATTTTCATTGTTTTCGTTCATTGTACTGCATTTCAATTCCGAGATTGGAAAGAGAGAAAAGAATATTGATCGAGCTGTTCGTGTTGCAGGTGAACGAGCAGTATGCGGCTTACGTGCGGAGTCGTGAAGCGCCTCTTTCCTTCTCCCTTCCAACTTCTAAGTGAGTGGCTACCATCCCGATTAGCTAGCCCTGCTTCCAAATCTTTACACCAAAACTCTTGCATTCTTGTTGCCCCGATCAAACGATACCAAGTAATAATAAAAGATACCAAGATAAAAGAGAATAGACTTGGTAATACTGCTTGTCAATCAAACTTGTGAACGATTACTTGTATGCATGCTTGTTCGTTTAGAATGTTCATTATATGCTTCAAATTTAGTTAGAATGCATATCTTCTATGAATATTGTTATGCTTATGGAACACACTTTTCTTTGCCATAGATGGATCTTAAAGACTATGCAAAGACCGTTGTGTATGGAACTTGTATCGTGCTAGAATTTATCTTGAAACGTACATGGATTGATGGAAAACTTAACGAACGCTTTGATCACGGACAACTTGTGCACAAGGTTTTGGAGGCTTCGCGGACGGTCGTCGGGGCGTTGGGACCGATCCGATCCGGACGGAACATATGGATTAGTCAATTGGAATTGAGGAAGTAAACGGCATGTGGCGGGGCTCGCCACCTGCATCGCATATCGTTTTCTATCCCGTGACTATAACTCGTCCCTTTGTGGCATTAAGCCAGTGATCTAAATTGTATATTTAAACCTGTTGCAAACTAGCTTGTGTCTTCGTGGCAGGGAAGGCGTGGTAAGTATTGTGCAGGTGATTCAACGGGCAGGTAAAATCCACCGAACGGTGGCAAGTTCATTTTAGTAAATTTTTATATGTTGCTTACTTGTAAATGAACTAAGGCAAGATAGAAACCCACAAAATATGCATGCTTCATATAAACAACGTGTTGATTGGTATAGTTGGGTTTAGCTCGCCTTCACCAGTATGTTTCGACATGCTGGCCCTCGTTGAAACAGGTTCTCCGTACCAAGGCGAACCGAGCGAGGAGCCGAAGCCGTCTTCCCGATCCAGTCCAGCTGTTGGCGCATCCTGATCGCGCCGTATTTTGAAGTACTTGAAAAAGAAGCTTGCAACTTTTCATACACAAATGCAGCTTCGTGGCAAAGTCGTCCTCCAGCCTGGAGGTCTATACATTTTGAAGTTTATAAAGGGATGTAATGTACAGGACTGCTATCTCATTTTGAGTCAACTCTTTTGTAAGCCCGTGCGGCATATTAGCTGACTCGTTCAGGAGTTTGTACTAGATGTTCATTATCAATAAAGAGAACTTTTCTATGTTTCAAATATGTGTTTCAATTTATCTGCGTACTCTGAATATGTGCTTGCTATGCAAATCATTAAAGCCTTGTGCGGGCGCAACCCCAGGCCCGCACGGCGGTCACGATTAGAGGGATGCCTCAACGATTCTACGGAATCGGGTCGTGACATTTGTAGACTAGACCTAGAAGCCCACTAGATGGAGCCCTGACCGAAATATAGTGTTATGGATTTTAATTTGTAATTTTTGGGATTAACTATTTAGGGTTATAATTAATTACCGTGATTGTAGCGCCTTACCGTTGCTTCGATAATTGGAGCACTACCCTAGCTTTTGCCTTCCCACAAATTTTATAACCTTGTCCTAGACGTGCCCGTCTTCCATTCTGACTCTTGTGTAACTTATTATTATGCTCTCTTGTTATTTATTTTAGTCGCACAATATTCGTGGCAAACGTCTATATTTAATTTCAAATAAATCTAACTTTGTATCCTTGTGCGTTCCAATCAAAATTGGAGACACAATCTTGACCCATTTTGTGTAACCCAAATTAGGGTAAGTTTTTATTCTGAGTCTTCTACGTTCATGACACTTGTGTCCTACATAAATTTAGTCTCATGTACTTCTAATTAATTTTAGAACACCAATTATATTTATTTTAATTAAATTAAATCATAAACCTAACTTTGTACAATTTTTCAATTGTTGGGCACTTTTATGCAAAAGTGCATTAAGGTGTCCACCCCGTTGGACACGACACGTGGATAAACCCATTTCTCCTTCATGTGAGTTTTTCTATAATTTTTTGGGAGTGTGTAATTCAACATCAACCTCCTTAAACCATGGCCCTCCCAACTTTGAACCATGCAATCATAGCCATTCATTTTGAATCCATTTGAATCCTAACCCTTGAAATATCTCAATGACAAGCCCTTTTTCCAAGGATTTGACCAAGCCCTAATTCTAGGTCAACCCAATACATTATACATATATATAAATATTCCTCTTTACTTTTTCCTTTGCTCTTTTTCCCTTCAACCAAACCCATATACACAGGCGACTATTCTTTCTATTCATCTTCGTCTTCCTTCCCACCTCCCTGTCGAACCACCCACCGGAGTTCGACCGGACCGACCGCCTCACCAGTCTTGACCGGATCCACCGCCTCCAACAGCCGCTGACCCACCTCGCCGTACATCCCGCTGACCAGCTGCACCTGCACCCCGCCGGCTCGCCTTGATCCAGACTCGCCAACCCGTCGTGAAGCCGCTGTCGACGATCGGAACCGCGGTCACGTTCTCCTCCAGACCCGCCCTCCTCGTCGACCGGATCTTCTTTCTCCGCCCTCGAAGACCGGAGCCTCGACCCGACCTGCCTAAAGTTGATCTCGACCCCGCCGGAGACCGAAGCAGCCGTTCCCTATCAACCCCGCGGCCACCCGAACTCGCCGGAGACTCCATCGTCCTCCTCCCCTCGACTAAACCACCACCCTTTCTCTCCTCCACCTCGGATCTTCTCTTATCTTCCCTGCCTCCTCCTCTTCAATCACCACCATCATCATCATAATCACCACCACCATTATCACTCCGGCCAACCACCACTGCTCCCAGCCATCACCACCGTCCAGCAGCTCTCCCCCTCATCGTTCTCTTCCACCACTCCTCCTCGCCGAGCTCCAACTCCAGCAGCCCCGCCACGACCATCTCTTCTACCTGGGCAGCAGCCTCGCCTTCACCATCATCTTCACCATGATCATCACCATCATCTTTATTATAATCATCATCAATATCATCCCCCTCATCATCACCATCATCATCGTCGTCGTAGTCGTAACCATCATCATCGTCGTTGTAGTCGTAATCATCATCATCGTCGTCATCATCGATCTCGTGCACGTGCACGCTAGCGCACAGGTTCGAGTCTCTCCTTCTTGTTTCGTACACGCACACGTACACGTATGCGTATGCGTATATTACTTATTTAGTATGTATATATTTAGTATATGTATATACCTTGACCATGTGACCCTGTAAATTGTTAGTAGACTGCCATATGTACACTGACGTACTGGCGAGACATGTGACTGTCTGATCTTGCACAACAATAACAGACGCGACACCCGCGCAATTAGATGCATACTTGACCCTATTTGACCAGTGTCATACCTAGCGTAGCCCTGAGTTCAATGTATCTATGATTGTGTGTTAGTGTGATGTCTGATGCAATATTATATTATTTAATGATGTCTATAGGACTGTTGGATTATTCAAACAAGACCTCAGAAATTGGACATTGTTATTGCCAGCAGTAGGACCCCCAGGTGTAAACACCCTAATTTTCAGAGTAATTTTAATATAATTTTCCCCGAAATTTTTAGTATTTTTCTGGAAGAAGAACCAAGATGATTGTGAGTTAAAGATTTTAAATGCAGTTTATTGGTGTTAAAATATTATGGAAATAATATTTTATGATTCAAAATGGAGAACCGGACATGTGATATTTTTCGGTGAATTATTTGGACTCCGAAAATGAGTTTTAGGACCTATAAACTTTTGGGATTGATAAACCAAACTTAAAACCAAACCAAAATAAACCCACCCTGCCAGAACCGAACCCAGCCTATTGGGTCGGGTAGGATCTGAGTCAAACCCGACCCGAAACCCACTAGGGAACCCTAGCTACCGGATTTTACTGTAGCAGTATAAAATCCCCCTCCTTGGCATACGTGCCCAGCCGCAACCCTAGCAATCCACCCCGCCTTCATCTCCTTGTTAGCGACAGCACCCTGACCCGTCGAACTCCGACCGCGAGGCCGCGTCCCCTTCTGCTCGACTCCGGCGAAGCCGCCCGAGTCCACCCCCAACTTCCACTCCTCTTTCCAGCGTCCGCCCCTCGACTCGGACTCGCCGGCGCCGACCGCTCCGGTCTGGACCCCCTCTCCCCGCAGTGGATGAACCGCCCGACCAGCAGCGTGTTCCCCCGACTCCGGCAGCGTACGACTCCATCTTCCCGCACGCACGGCCGCCGAGTCGACCCCGACTTTCCCCTCAACACCCCGCCGCCGCTGCACATCGCCCCTCTCCGCCGACAAAACCCAGAACCCTCAACTCCTTCCCCGCGAGCGCCGTCAGCGTCCGCCCCTCGGCTCCTCGCCTCGAGCAGCCTCCAGACTCCCCATCTCCGTCGACACCCGAGCCCGACTCCCTTCGGAGGAACCCCGCTGTCCCCCGTGTCAGAACCCTAGCTCGGACTCTCGGCAGACACGGGAATCCTTGACCAGGACACAAAGTTGACTCTCGGACACGTGGAATTCAGTGTTCACGGAGCCCTGTTCAGGTACCGTTTTCTCTCACCTTGCAACTCCGTTTTCGATTCCGTTAGTTGCTACGCGTAGATTGTATAACCCCCTCGGTGTCCGTGCAACCCGCTCGGTGCATCGCGTCCTGTGGTGATCGTACACCGCGATCCAAAAACAGAAAAAATAATACCCTATTTTACCCCGGAACTGAGTGAGCCCCGCCAAACGGGACGACTTGGTCGCACGCGGTCTTTACCGAAACATGCGCGTCGTTGATACGGTCGTGTGGGATTTCGCAGAAGTCGATTCGGATGTGCGTGCACACCGGAATCAACGCGTATCCGCCGACGACACCCCGTATCTGTCCTTTCTGGAACATGCTGTAACATTGTGTACACACGTCGGATCGAGACAAAACTTGCACCATCGGACTCGTGGCAATACGCTGGTCCTGTGACCCAAGTTTGGTTTGATTCTGAGAACGTTGACAAAATCGCGTATCGTGGGCCCCATAGGCTCCACTTGACGGGCGATTTTGTGATCGGCTCATCGGAATCCAATTCTGGAAGTTCCGTTAGGTTCGTATCATCGTTCCTGACTTGTAGACACTGAGTTTAATAAATTTGGAGACCTTTGACCCTGACACGCTTTTCGGTGCAAAGTGGCCCACATGTGGACCCCGTTTTGGCCCGTGAATGACCTTTTGCCCCTGTGTCCAAATCGGACGTAAGGACAGGCGTTTCTAGCTATTTGATATCATCTGAGACTGTTGGTGATATTTATTACAGCTTTTGGAGGAGTACCCACAGGATCTATTGATACAGGGACGACTGTTGGTATTCAAACACCAGGCAAGTGTACCTTGCCAAACTCTGCAGTATTGTTATATATTTTTCTTGCTTCATTATATTGCTGTGCATGCTTAACCTAGGACCATGTGACGTACTTAGCGTCCGATTATCAGTCGGGTGCCAACATCGTACGCGGTGTTGTGTATTATCATCTAGAGATGGATACTCGTGACACTTTATCTTCTCGTACTTGTCTTACCAAGTACACTATGACCCAGGACACTTGACACTGTTCATGAGACAGGATCTTCCCGAGATATTCGTGATGATTCTGTATAGGATACAGGACTTGACAGAGATATTATATTCCTAGACATTTATGACTTGTGCATTAGTTATGATCCCGCTGACATGGACATGAGACGTTATGGTCATGATATGCGTGGTCACATTGGGTGGGGAGAGACACACAGGCTACAGGCTGATCATATATATACACCCCTACTATTGTGAGGCACAAGACTCTGAAGCCCGAGTTTGGCCCATTACTCATTATTACTGCTACTACCGGCTCCCCGACACAGAGCTTGTAGTGGCTTCAGCCTGAGTTCTAGTGTTGCTCTCATCTTGCATATCACTTAGCTGGTTATTTAGTATTCCCTTATTGTTCCATCTATTGCTGGAGAGACCCACAGGCTACAGGTTGATTATGTTATGCCGGCTACTCAGTCTCCCGCTGAGCTAGACCACCTCATGATATCACGGCTACCGGCTCCCCTACACAGAGCTTGTAGTTGTTTCAGCCTGAGCACTATTGATATTCTCTCTTGTATTTTACACAGATTTTTACATACTTACCCTATTTATATTATTATCTGCTGCACTGTATTTATTTTGGCATGAGCTTTCTTGTACCTTGCTATGTCCCTTGAGGACCTGGATCCGGATTATGTCCCCAGGATTTGCAGACGAGATTTATCCCGAGGTATACGGGACCGCAGCAGGAGCTGATCCAAGAGTTGTACCGCCATCTGAGGACGAGGTGTTAGCCGAAGACTTTTCCTGAGCATCCATGTTCATGCTCAGTATTTATTTATTTATTTATTTCAGTCTTTCATATTCTGGTCTATTGAACCATTGTATTAGATATTTATCGGGTTGTTCCCCGAAGCACTTGTGAGACTAGCTGATGATTTATATTCTTTATTTATTCTGTGGATCATACTTTTATCTTTGTGTGGATGAGATTAGTTGTGCCATATTGTCGTAGACTTGATTTTACAGCTTAAGTATGCCCTGATGGATCCATTAAATTGGGTTTGTCCATCGGTGCGTACTGCTGGCCATTGCCACGTGTCTAGTCCCTCGATATTTTGGGACTGGGGCGTGACATGGTTTTTGTGGTGGCCCATGCAGGTCTACGACTAAATCGTTCGGTTCAACTTAGGGACCGAACCAGCCTGCCCTAAGGATAGGATAAGTTCTAGGATCTCATCCATTATTTAACCCATTGTTGAACTCTATATCGAACTCGAAATTGTTACTTGATTTGCATCCTGTATTGATTCCTCTGTGCGTTCTTACAGTTTATCTTTTGGTTGCAGAGAGAAATGGATCCCAGAAACGGAGACGAGATTCCATTAGATACTCCACACGACGCTGTGGTTACTTATATAGACGGAGTGACCCCAGGGAATGGAGGGCAAGCATCGCAGAGCGATCAAACCGGTCAGCCTAATCCAAGGTTCCGGAGAGATGACATCCCACCTCCACCACAGTTTACTCCCCAGATGCCAGTTTTCTCGCCAGGGCAAGCCATGGACGGGCAACAGATGTTCCAGATGATATATGCTATGATGCAAGCCCAGCAGCAGATTCAGCAAGAGGCCCATCGGCAGGAGGCCGAGTATCTGAGAACCAGCCTGGTATCCGCATTGGAGCAGGCAAATCCACCAGCGAAGCGATCAACGACGGGATCTATCACCAACTTTCGTCAGCTCAAACCTCGTACATTTTCTGGTAAAGAGGAGCCAACAGAAGTTCATGAATGGCTCACAAACATACAGCATCAGTTGGAAGCCGCTGAACTTCCGAGAGAGAAGTGGATGACTGCAGTCAGAATACAGTTAACTGAGAATGCACATCACTAGTGGCTAGCAGAGGAGAGGAGGCTCGGACAGGACTGAGTCACTTGGGAAGAGTTCTCCAGACTCTTTAAAGAGATGTATATTCCCGCAGTAGCACGGTCAGAGCTCAGAGACAAGTTCAACCGCCTTATCCAGGGCAATATAACAGTGGAAGAATACAACGCGGAATTCATTCGCCTTAGTCGCTTTGCCCCAACCTTGATTGCGACAGAGGAAGAGAAAGCTGAGAAGTTCTTTGACGGGCTGAAGTTCGAGCTCCAGAGATTGATTGGATCGGTCGCACCTACATCTTATACCGACGTTCTCGCAGCAGCACGACGCATGGAGCGCGTCACTAGAAAGGAGTCGAACCTGAAGAGGCCTATCACCACAGCACCATCCAGGACAGCACATGGGGATTCAGCAAAACGGTCCCAGAGGAGTATGCCAGAGAGGACAGCACACAGGGCCATATCTCTCCCTACTTGTCACCACTGCGGCAAGATAGGGCACATTGAGAGAGAATGCAGACGTAAGTTGGGACTCTGCCTGGCTTGCGGATCCAACCAGCATCAGACCAGAGACTGCACCGAGCGCAGAGAGGGAGCACCGAGATTGGCTTTACCTGCACCACGACCAGCTTATCCAGCAGTAGGAGCACAGCAGGCAGGAGTTGGAAGCGTC
Organism: Iris macrosiphon; assembly: GCA_036927795.1. Lineage (NCBI taxonomy): Eukaryota > Viridiplantae > Streptophyta > Magnoliopsida > Asparagales > Iridaceae > Iris > Iris macrosiphon. The sequence continues at coordinate 29,976,131 of JAYESA010000008.1, read as the reverse complement.
AGGCCACTAGCCCCAGGAGGGAATCAGCAGAGACCACCCTTGGCATCACAGGCAGCTCTATTTCAGCAGGCTCAGTAACAGCAGAGAGGTCCAGCTCAGGGACGAGGACAGGCATTCACATTAGCTGTTGAGCAGGAGGCTACGACAGGCGAGGTCATCGCAGGTACTATTTTAGTAGCTTCATTACCAGCTGTAGCATTATTTGATTCTGGAGCATCGTATTTATTTATAGCAGCTAGCTTTGTAGCCACCCATAGAGTAGCTACCGCACCCCTTCCGAAGATGAAGAGGATTCTTACGGAAGGTAGAATTATTCTGGTTAGTGACGTCTGTAGATCATGTTCTGTAGTAGTTTGTGGCAGAGAAATACGAGCTCAATTTCTGATCTTTTCTATGCCGGATTATGATGTCGTACTTGGTATGGACTGGTTAAGTCAGTACCATGCGACTCTTAATTGCCGACTTGGGCGGGTTATATTTAGACCGCCTGGACATCCAAAATTTGAGTTTCTTCGAGGAGCTGTAGAGCAAGGAGTTTAGCCTACTCTTAGGGTACAATCTGTATAAGGGGAGACAGGTTACCCAAGAGTTATATCAGAATTTGTGGATGTATTTCCTGATGATCTTCCAGGTTTACCGCCTAATCGAAAAATAGAATTCATAATAGACTTAACTCCAGGAGCAGAGCCTATCACTTCATCAGTATATCGGCTAGCACCCAAAGAGTTAGTGGAGTTGAAAGAACAGGTTGATGATCTTCTGGAGAAGGGTTTTATTCGGCCCAGTGTTTCACCTTGGGGAGCACCCATATTATTTGTGCCAAAGAAGGATGGAACAGTACGGTTGTGCATTGACTACAGGGCACTAAATACTGTTACCATCAAGAACAGGTATCCCTTACCACGCATTGATGATCTATTCGATCAATTGAGTGGTGCAAGGGTATTCTCGAAGATTGACCTTAGATCCGGCTATCATCAGATCAAAGTAAGGAAGGAAGACATACCGAAGACAGCTTTCAGGACCAAGTATGGACATTATGAGTTCTTGGTGATACCGTTTGGTTTAACCAACGCGCCAACAGTGTTTATGAGTTTGATGAACAGAGTCTTTCATCAGTTCTTGGATAAATTTGTGGTTGTGTTCATTGACGATATTCTAATATATTCCAAGAGCCATGAAGAGCACGAGGAGCATCTCAGAATCGTGTTAGAGACCTTGAGACAGGAGAAGTTATATGCCAAACTCAGTAAGTGTGAGTTTTGTCTGGACAAAGTGCCTTTCTTGGGACATATCATCTCAGGAGAAGGACTTTCAGTGGATCCAGAGAAATTTGAGGCAATAGAGACTTGGCCTACACCCACATCAGTTGCAGAAGTGAGAAATTTTCTCGGACTTGCGGGATATTACCGAAGGTTTATAGAAAATTTCTCAAGGATTGCAGAACCGATGACGAAGCTGACACGTAAAGACCAGGAGTTTATATGGACAGAAGACTGCCAGAAGGCCTTCGAAGAATTGAAGAGAAGATTAACAACAGCACCTGTCTTGACTCTTCCTTCAGGGTCAGGAAGTTTTGTTGTTTACAGTGATGCATCGGGTAGTGGACTGGGATGTGTTTTAATACAACATGGCAAAGTCATTGCTTATGCATCAAGACAGTTGAAGGTTCACGAGAAGAACTATCCAACACACGATCTGGAGCTAGCAGCAGTTATATTTGCATTAAAGATTTGGAGGCACTACCTTTATGGGGAGAAGGTGGACATCTTTACAGATCACAAGAGTCTAAAGTATGTATATACTCAGAAGAAGCTTAACATGAGGCAGAGACGTTGGCTTGAACTGATGGTAGATTTTGACATAGATCTGCATTACCATCCGGAAAAGACGAATGTCGTGGCAGACGCACTCAGCAGGAAGCCTACGGCTTATTTCTTGATAATGCAGCCCGAGTTATTGAGAGATCTACAGGAGCTTCAGATAGAGGTTGTTTTACCAGGACAGAGTGGATTACTGGCTAATCTTGAAGTTAAGTCATCCCTCGTGGAAAAGATTAAAAAGGCATTGCCCACCGATGCTAGATTTAGAAGACTCAAAGAGAGGACAGAAGCAGGCATGCAGACAGGACTTCGCGTACACGAAGATGGGATATTGAGGTTTGGAAATCGCCTGTATGTTCCAAATGGAGAATTGAGGCATGAGTTAATGACTGAAGCACATAGCTCTATGTACTCTGTTCACCCAGGAGGAACCAAGATGTACCGAGACTTGAGACAATATTACTGGTGGCATGGAATAAAAAGAAAGATTGCAAGATTTGTGGCCAAATGCTTAGTCTGCCAGCAAGTAAAGGCCGAGCATCAGAGGACTGCAGGTATGTTACAGCCGCTTCCTATACCAGAATGGAAGTGGGAACATATCACGATGGATTTTGTCACAGGATTTCCAAGGAGCCCCAGCGGAAGAGATGCAGTATGGGTTATCGTGGATAGACTCACTAAATCGGCACACTTCTTGCCATTTAGAGTTGGACAGTCCACAGAGGTACTAGCCGACATGTATATGCGACAAATCGTCAAATTACATGGAGTGCCGGTTAGTATTGTATCGGATCGAGATTCGAGATTTATATCTCATTTCTGGAGAAGCATGCAAGAGAGTCTGGGCACCAAACTCAAATTTAGCACGGCTTACCACCCGCAGACAGATGGCCAATCGGAGCGCACCATTCAGATCTTGGAGGACATGTTGCGATCATGTATGCTAGACTTTGGAGGATCTTGGGAAGATCATTTGCACTTGGTGGAGTTCTCCTACAACAACAGTTATCAGGCCAGCATTCAGATGGCACCATTCGAGGCATTATACGGAAGGAAGTGCAGATCGCCTATATGTTGGAGTGACGTTGGTGAACGTCAAATACTGGGTCCAGAATTGGTAACGCAGACAGTGGAGAAGGTAAAACAGATTCAGAATCATCTTCTAGCAGCTCAGGACAGACAGAACCATTGGGCAGATACGCACAGACGTCCCCTAGAGTTTAAAGAAGGAGAGCACGTGTTCTTGAGGATTTCGCCCACTCGTGGTACTATCAGATTCGGGAGCATAGGCAAGTTGAGCCTAAGGTATATTGGGCCATTTGACATTCTAGAGCGCGTTGGTGAGGTGGCTTATCGTCTTGCATTACCTCCATCCTTAGAGGGAGTGCATGACGTATTCCACGTCTCCCAGCTGTGAAGGTACGTGACCGACCCAAGTCACGTAGTCGATCATTCAGAGATCGCAGTGGGCCCAAGCTTGAGATATTAAGAACAACCAGTTGGCATCCTCGATGTCAGTGAGAAGATATTGCGGGGACAGACAATCAGACTGGTTCGTATAGCATGGAAACATCATTCTCCTGGAGAATCGACCTGGGAACGAGAAGATAGTATGCGCCAGCGTTACCCCCACTTGTTCGCGGAGGCAGTTAGTACCTGAGCAGCCTTGTATTTTTATAGTTCTTCCTTTGATAGCTTATTCTTTGATTGTGAGGACGCAATCCTTTTAAGGAGGAAAGATTGTAAACACCCTAATTTTTAGAGTAATTTTAATATAATTTCCCCGGAATTTTCGGTATTTTTCTGAAAGAAGAACCAAGGTGATTGTGAGTTAAAGATTTTAAATACAGTTTATTAGTGTTAAAATATTATGAAAATAATATTTTATGATGCAAAATAGAGAACCGGACATGTGGTATTTTTCGGTGAATTATTTGGACTCCGGAAACGAGTTTTAGGACCTATAAACTTTTGGGATTGATAAACCAAACTTAAAACCAAACCAAAATAAACCCACCCTGCCAGAACCGAACCCAGCCTATTGGGTCGGGTAGGATCTGAGTCAAACCCGACCCAAAACCCACTAGGGAACCCTAGCTATCGGATTTTACTGTAGCAGTATAAAATCCCCCTCCTTGGCATGCGTGCCCAGCCTCAACCCTAGCAATCCACCCCGCCGTCATCTCCTTGTCAGCGACAGCACCCTGACCCGTCGAACTCCGACCGCGAGGCCGCATCCCCCTCTGCTCGACTCCGGCGAAGCCGTACGAGTCCGCCCCCAACTTCCACTCCTCTTTCCAGCGTCCGCCCCTCGACTCGGACTCGCCGGCGCCGACCGCTCCGGTCTGGACCCCCTCTCCCCGCAGCGGCTGAACCGCCCGACCAGCAGCGTGTTCCCCCGACTCCAGCAGCGTGCGACTCCATCTTCCCACATGCACGGCCGCCGAGTCGACCCCGACTTTCCCCTCAACACCCCGCCGCCGCTGCACATCGCCCCTCTCCGCCGACAAAACCCAGAACCCTCAACTCCTTCCCCGCGAGCGCCGTCAGCGTCCGCCCCTCGGCTCCTCGCCTCGAGCAGCCTCCAGAGTCCCCATCGCCGTCGACACCCGAGCCCGACTCCCTTCGGCGGAACCCCGCTGTCCCCCGAGTCAGAACCCTAGCTCGGGCTCTCGGCAGACACGAGAATCCTTGACCAGGACACAAAGTTGACTCTCGGACACGTGGAATTCAGCGTTCACGGAGCCCTGTTCAGGTACCGTTTTCTCTCACCTCGCAACTCCGTTTTCGATTCCGTCAGTTGCTACGCGTAGACTGTATAACCCCCTCGGTGCCCGTGCAACCCGTTTGGTGCATCGCGTCCTGTGGTGATCGCACACCGCGATCCTAAAACAGGAAAAACAATGTCCTGTTTTACCCCGGAACTGAGTGCGCCCTGCCAAACGGGACGACTTGGTCGCACGCGGTCTTTATCGAAACGTGCGCGTTGTTGATACGGTCGTGTGGGATTTTGCAGAAGTCGATTCGGATGTGCGTGCACACCAAAATCAACGCGTATCCGCCGACGACACCCCGTATCCGTCCTTTCTAGAACATGCTGTAACTTTGTGTACACACGTCGGATCGAGACGAAACTTACGCCATCGAACTCGTGGCAATACGCTGGTCCTGTGACCCAAGTTTGATTCGATTCTGAGAACGTTGACAAAATCGCGTATCGTGGGCCCCACAGGCTCCACTTGACGGGCAATTTTGTGATCGGCTCATCGGAATCCAATTCTGGAAGTTCCGTTGGGTTCGTATCATCGTTCCTGACTTGTAGACATTGAGTTTGATAAATTTGGAGACCTTTGACCCTGACACACTTTTCGGTGCAAAGTGGCCCACATGTGGATCCCGCTTTGGTCCGGGAATGACCTTTTGCCCCTGTGTCCAAATCGGACGTAAGGACAGGCGTTTCTAGCTATTTGATATCTTCTGAGACTGTTGGTGATATTTATTACAGCTTTTGGGGGAGTACCCACAGGATCTATTGATACAGGGACGACTGTTGGTATTCAAACACCAGGCAAGTGTACCTTGCCAAACTCTGCAGTATTGTTATATATTTTTCTTGCTTCATTATATTGCTGTGCATGCTTAACCTAGGACCGTGTGACGTACTTAGCGTCCGATTATCAGTCGGGTGCCAACATCGTACGCGGTGTTGTGTATTGTCATCTAGAGATGGATACTCGTGACACTTTATCTTCTCGTACTTGTCTTACCAAGTACACTATGATCCAGGACACTTGACACTGTTCATGAGACAGGATCTTCCTAAGATATTCGTGGTGATTCTATACAGGATACAGGACTTGATAGAGATATTATATTCCTAGACATTTATGACTTGTGCATTAGTTATGATCCCGCTGACATGGACATGAGATGTTATGATCATGATATGCGTGGTCACATTGGGTGGGGAGAGACACACAGGCTACAGGCAGATCATATATATACATCCCTACTATTGTGAGGCACAAGACTCTAAAGCCCGAGCTTGGCCCATTACTCATTATTACTGCTACTACCGGCTCCCCGACACAGAGCTTGTAGTGGCTTCAGCCTGAGTTCTAGTGCTGCTCTCATCTTGCATATCACTTAGCTGGTTATTTAGTATTCCCTTATTGTTCTATCTATTGCTGGAGAGACCCACAGGCTACAGGTTGATTATGTTATGCCGGCTACTCAGTCTCCCGCTGAGCTAGACTACATCATGATATCACGGCTACCGGCTCCCCTACACAGAGCTTGTAGTTGTTTCAGCCTGAGCTCTATTGATATTCTCTCTTGCATTTTGCACAGATGTTTACATACTTACCCTATTTATATTATTATCTGCTGCACTGTATTTATTTTGGCATGAGCTTTCTTGTACCTTGCTATGTCCCCTGAGGACCTGGATCCGGATTATGTCCTCAGGATTTACAGACGAGATTTATCCCGAGGTATACGGGACCGCAATAGGAGCTGATCCAGGAGTTGTATCGCCATCTGAGGACGAGGTGTTAGCCGAAGACTTTTTTTGAGCATCCATGTTCATGCTCAGTATTTATTTATTTATTTATTTCAGTCTTTCATATTCTGGTCTGTTGAACCATTGTATTAGATATTTATCGGGTTGTTCCTCGAAGCACTTGTGAGACTAGCTGATGATTTACATTCTTTATTTATTCTGTGGATCATACTTTTATACTTTGTGTGGATGAGATTAGTTGTGCCATATTGTCGTAGACTTGATTTTACAGCTTAAGTATGCCCTGATGGATCCATTAAATTAGGTTTGTCCATCGGTGCGTACTGCTGGCCATTGTCACGTGTCTAGTCCCTCGGTATTTTGGGACTGGGGCGTGACACCAGGCGAGTACATTCTCTGACAGTTTTCATTATGTTGATTATGTCTATAATTCTAGTTGTATAGCGTACATGATTCTGACACTGTTGTATACACGAGTTGGCATCATCGAGACCTGTCACGAGGAGTCGTGATTGGAATCCATCGTACTAGCTGAGAAAACGGAGAAATATTAGTAGATTATGTGATCACACACAACTCTACTTGCATCATAGCTCACCCACACCTCACGTCGGTGCAGCCTGACCATTACATGTCTCATAGCCTGTTATGTATGATTAGCCTGACTATTGCTTGCATCATAGCTATCCGGACAGTTAGCCTGACCTTACATGAATCATAGCTAGTCATACATAGCAAGCCTAATCAGCCCCAAGCCGATCACATGAAATGCTAATGTTTCACACACTTAGCTAGATGTTCTTGACATGTATCTCTAGTATATTGATCTAGCATCTCTACATATTCTAGTTATTGTTCTAGTGTTTACTTATATTCTAGTTCATTGTTCTAGCATGTACTTGTATTCTTGTTAATTGCTAGTTACACCATTGATGACATATGCTCCAGTATTTCTATTTCTAGTGTTCTATTATTCCAGTATTGTTTATTGCCAGTATTATATCCATCTTGTATTTCTTTACATTGTATTATAGTTTTTGTCAATATACATGGAACTGCTGTTAGTGCTTGTACTTCGCTCCAATCCTGACTGGATATTTTTTCAGACTATGACTTAGAGGACTTGTTTCCAGCATACTTGGAGATTTGGATGTTACTGATTGTAGGTTAGACTATTTATTGTTGTTAGACTTGTCTTGTATTTTGTTTATTTTCTTTGATATCTTATCGTGCTTTATTTCTATGATTGAGTATTCCATATTATATTGTAATATTTGTGTCTCCTTATGGAGTTGGATATTCGTGAGAGATTGATTAGATAGTATCATGACCTAGACAGCATTCTACCGTCGATGCTGCGGCGTAGGCTGGACGTACCCACCTGCTCGTGCCCAAATTTCGGGTGTGGGTCGTGACACATTTTTAGTGGTTGCCCATGCAGGTCAGACTTCACAAGTTGTGCGATGTCGTGGTAGTGCGACATCTTAGTTGTACTACTGCGTGCCTGCGATAGGATATAGGACATAGGATACTAAGTTGAGAGAGAATACTCAATCACAAATTTTTTGAGAGATTCCTCGGATGACCCTTGAGAATCTCATTATAATTTCTAATTTAAATATTTTTCCTTGTTCCCGTCCGCTCTCGCTTGTTGTTATTGAATTTGATTCTTGTTGATCAGTTATTAAATTTAATTCTTGGTGTCGTTGTTGAGTTTGATTTCATATCGAGATGAATTTTACGGACTAGAATTTACGGTATCATCTGATGATATATGTTGATGAGGACAGTGAGAAAGGTAAAATATCTACTTTGGTTATGGAGCCTAGAGTTTATCGCAGCCACATTAGCTGTCGTGACAAAAACGTAGGAACCTGACCTTGGATGTACATATCTTAGTTGTGAAATTTAGAGTTACTCGCAGCCATATCGGTTGGCGTGGCGAGGATCCTAGATGACATGATTATAGAGTTGCATACCTTAGTTATGGAACCTATCGTTTATCGCAGCTATGCTTACTAGCGTGGCGAGGATTCTGAGTGTCATTATTTTGGACAGACGTGTATGATTATCAGGTCGTATCTTAAATTGGTTCTTAAAGTATCATCTCAAGACTTATCTACTTCTGTTATTACAGGAATTTGTTCCATCGCTTCTTTTTGTTGCTAGCAGTAGCGATACCTTTAGTCCTTAACCCAGTTCCTTTTGAGATTCTTTTCTTGAGGATTCCTTGTTAGTATAATAATTGGTGACTTATAATTAGGTCTGTGTCTTGTATCAGTGTTGACTGCTGAGAATATAACTTGTGAGTTAGTAAGTGTTTCTTGGTTGGACATATGAGCAATAGGCATCGATCTAGAGTTAACCCATAGCGTAGTGCCTTGTAGCAATAGTTCTATAATATGTGCCATTATAGTTATATTGGTACTATAGGTAGAAGGAAGAGTAAAGAGTATCAGTGATGGTTCCAAGAGTAAGTATCAGAGTCAGCATGCCAATCCTGGATAGTCATAAATTTATGTAATTGGATGATCCATGTAAACAATTAAGTATCAAGGAAACTTGTGTTGAAAATTAATGGAGCATGATATTCAATTTGATGGTTGATACTTGGGTGCGTCAAGAGTAAAGAGATGTATATGCATACATAGCATTAATGAGTGTGCCATGGGTTGAGAAATATCAATATTGGTCATGAAAGGGTATGAAGTGTATCACAGATTAGTGTAACAGTCTGTAAAAGATTAAAAAGGGAGGTACTTATACATCAATTGAGATATGGAACCATAGGCCTGCCTTTGAGAGTGAAGTGGAGCATGTGTATTATATAAGTTAATAACTAGTGCGAATGATCGTGAGTTCTAATAAGTTTGATGAGGTGATCTAATGATGAAGCTAGTGTTACCATACCAAGAGTACTAATGTTTTTATATCGAGGATTAGTTGAGCAAGGTGCTAATAACAGTAAGTACTTCGAGTGATGATAATTATATTGGTGTATCAGTTAATATAGATAGAAAATTATTGGAGAAAATACGTATGACGATAACTTTGATTATTGGGAGTTATAGTGCAAGTAATCCGGGCAGTGCAAATTTCAGTACACATTTGAGGGGTGTAGACAATTAGTGTATTTGTATGTGTACCTTGAGTGTTAGAGACTGTGAGTATATATATATATATATATATATATATATATATATATATATATATATATATATATATATATACTTAGATAGATGTGTATTTAAATTTATAATTTAAAGATTGGAAATAAATTTCAATTTTTAAGAATTTTTTAGGAGTTGAGATTTTATGTTATTAAAAATTTTGAGGATTCAAATCCAATTCAATAAATATAGTCAAAGCTATAAAGTTTTTTGGAAGTGATTAAAATTTTTATTTCAATATTTGAATATTTGACTCTTGAGGAAAGTATACACATTTTATTTTAAATTGTTCGAGAAGTTAAATTTTGAGAATTTTATTTTGAGGATAAAATTTTATGGTGGGTAAGAAATGTATAACAGTATATGAGTGGATGAAGTGCATGTGTAAGGATCTGTTGGCTTGAGCATGCTTGAGATGACACTACAAACTGACTTGGGTGTCCATCTAGAGTTGTATTAGAGGGAGTAGTACTTAGTATGGTGTGTTGCACTTGGCGTGCACTTGAGTGATAAGAACAACTAGTATAAACAATTACAATAGGTAAGAGAGTTAGCAGTGGATGTACTTGTAGTAGAAACAGTGGTACTAAAGGGATAAAGGTATCAACATTGGATGCATCATTAAACCATGGTTGTGTTAGCAGGTTCTGTTCTGTTCTTTCCTTTTGTTATTTTCCGTCTATTTGATTGATTGATTGATTCCTTAGTACCGTAGCTAGTATCAATGATCCTCTTGCTAGAATATAGTTAGTAGTACACCCTGACAGAGACTATAATACCATGATAAAAGAGACCATAACCATGCATATTTTCTCTAGATTGTATGTTGTATGACTGTAGGTAGAATTTTCTTAGACTTTGATTGTTGGGAGTTTGACCGTAGTAAAGAGTTAATGAAGAGGTTATGACTTGACAAAGAGAGACAAGGTGCTTTAAATTTCGAGGATAAACATTAATTTAAATAAAGAGTTGAGAATTTAATAGGGCAGGATTGACGATTTTGTTAAATCATTAATTTTTATGAAGATTATGATGTGATTGAATTTGTCATTAAATTTGAAGAATTTAAGAAGATTATCATTATATTTATTTGACTGCAAGATATGAAATTAAAAACTTATGATTTGAATGTTGTATTTGAAGATTTCATAGGTATTACATTGTTTGAGTATTGTGTGGGAAAAGAATCGAGGAATAAGATCACTAATGGATTAGTGTTGAATTCAAATTTTTGGTATGAGGATTTAAATTTTATAAATATGCATCGATTGGACTTAAATTAGAGGAGTAAGATGATTAATGGATTAGTGTTTGAATTTCAAACTTTTCGGATGAGATTTTTTTTTTATATGCATTGATTGAATTTCAATTAGAGGATTGAATATTAAATTTTTGTATTCAGTTTTGGAGAAGAGTGTGATAAGAATGGAACTTGATTTCAAATTTAAAGATTTTCAGGAATATAATATTTATAGAATTTTGAAGATTGTGAAATAACAATATGGATTTGCTTCATGATTATATGGTTTGATAAAATTAAATTTTGATGAAAAAATAATATAAATAAATAAATACAACTATTGAGGATTTTAAATTTCGAGGACAAATTTTTTTTAAGGAGGGTAGACTTGTCACTACCACATCCTGAAAATAGGGGTATTTTTATCATTTTATATATTATAAGTATTGTGTGTATTTAATTTAAATAATTGTATAATATGTGTATTTATATATATATTATTGTATAGTGTTCATTAATGCATGAGTTAGTAGACTAGACCTAGAAGCCCACTAGATGGAGCCCTGACCGAAATATAGTGTTATGGATTTTAATTTGTAATTTTTGGGATTAATTATTTAGGGTTATAATTAATTACAATGATTGTTGCGCCTTACCGTTGCTTCGAAATTTGAGCACTACCATAGCTTTTGTCTTCCCACAAATTTCATAACCTTGTCCTAGACGTGCCCGTCTTCCATTCTGACCCTTGTGTAACTTATTATTATGTTCTCTTGTGCTTCATTTTAGTCGCACAATATTCGTCGCAAACATCTATATTTAATTCCAAATAAATCTATTTTTGTATCCTTGTGCGTTCCAATCGAAATTGGAGACACAATCTTGACCCATTTTGTGCAACACAAATTAGAGTAATATTCTATTCTGAGTCTTCTACGTTCATGACACTTGTGTCCCACATAAATTTAGTCCCATGTACTTCTAATTAATTTTAGAACACCAATTGTATTTATTTTAATTAAATTAAATCATAAACCTAACTTTGTGCAAATTTTCAATTGTTGGGCACTTTTATGCAAAAGTGCATTAAGATGTCCACCCCGTTGGACACGACACGTGGATAAATCCATTTCTCCTTAATGTGAATTTTTCTATAATTTTTTGGGAGTGTGTAATTCAACATCAACCTCCTTAAACCATGGCCCTCCCAACTTTGAACCATGCAATCATAGTCATTCATTTTGAATCCATTTGAATCCTAACCCTCGAAATATCTCAATGACAAGCCCTTTTCCCAAGGATTTGACCAAGCCCTAATTCTAGGTCAACCCAATACATTATACATATATATAAATATTCCTCTTTACTTTTTCCTTTGCTCTTTTTTCCCTTCAACCAAACCTATATACACAGCCGACTATTCTTCCTATTCATCTTCTTCTTCTTTCCCACCTCCCTGTCGAACCACCTACCGGAGTTCGACCGGACCGACCGCCTCACCAGTCTCGACCGGATCCACCGCCTCCAGCAGCAGCTGACCCACCTCGCCGTACATCCCGCTGACCAGCTACACCTGCACCCCGCCGGCTCGCCTCGATCCAGACTCGCCAACCCGTCGTGAAGCCGCTGTCGACGACCGGAACCGCGGTCACGTTCTCCTCCAGACCCGCCCTCCTCGTCTACCGGATCTCCTTCCTCCGTCCTCGACGACCGGAGCCTCGACCCGACCTACCTGAAGCTGATCTCGACCCCGCCGGAGACCGAAGCAGCCGTTCCCTCTCAACCCTGCGGCCACCCGAACTCGCCAGAGACTCTTTCGTCCTCCTCCCCTCGACTGAACCACCACCCTCTTCTCTCCTCCACCTCGGATCTCCTCATATCTTCCCTGCCTCCTCTTCAATCACCACCATCATCATTATAATCACCACCACCATTATCACTCCGGCCAACCACCACTGCTCCCAGCCACCACCACCGTCCAGCAGCTCTCTCCTTCGCCGTTCTCTTCCACCACTCCTCCTCGCCGAGCTCCAACTTCGGCAGCCCCGCCACAACCATCTCTTCCACCTGGGCAGCAGCCTCGCCTTCACCATCATCTTCACCATGATCATCACCATCATTTTCATAATCACCATCATCATCATCATCACCATCATTATCGTAGCCATAGCCGTAACCATCATCATCGTCGCTGTAGTCGTAATCATCATCGTCGTCGTCATCATCGATCTCGTGCACGTGCACGCTAGCGCACAGGTCCGAGTCTCTCCTTCTTGTTTCGTACACGCACACGTACACGTACGCATATGCATATATTACTTATTTAGTATGTATATATTTAGTATGTATGTATTTTATTAATTGGTATATGTTTAGTATGTATACATTTAGTATATGTATATTTAGTTATTCATTTAGTATATGTTTAGTATGTATATAATTGGTATATATATATATATATATATATATATATATATATATATATATATATATATATATATATATATATATATATATTGTAGGTAATTTAATGTTAAATGATAGTTAAGACTATATATATATATATTTTTAGATGTACTAATTGACCCTAGTGTAATTACGGATATCACGTACATATGACCCTGTAAATTGTTAGTAGACTGCCATATGTACACTGACGTACTGGCGAGACCCGTGACTGTTTGATCTTGCACAGCAATAACAGACGCGACACCCGCGCAATTAGACGCACACTTGACCCTAGTTGACCAGTGTCATACCTAGCGTAGCCCTGAGTTCAATGTATCTATGATTGTGTGTTAGTGTGATGTCTGATGCAATATTGTATTATTTAATGATGTCTATAGGACCGTTGGATTATTCAGACAAGACCTCAAAAATCGGACATTGTTATTGCCAGCAGCAGGACCCCCAGGCGAGTACATTCTCTGACAGTTTTATTATATTGATTATCTCTATAATTCTAGTTGTATAGCGTACATGATTCTGACACTGTTGTATACACGAGTTGGCATCATCGAGACCTGTCATGAGGAGTCGTGATTGGAATCCATCGTGCTAGCTGGGAAAACGGGAAAATATTAGTAGATTATGTGATCATACCCAACTCTACTTGCATCATAGCCCACCCACACCTCACGTCGGTGCAGCCTGACCATTACATGCCTCATAGCCTGTTATGTATGATTAGCCTGACTATTGCTTGCATCATAGCTATCCGTACGGTTAGCCTGACCTTACATGAATCATAGCTAGTCATACATAGCAAGCCTGATCAGTCCCAAGCCGATCACATGATATGCTAATATTTCACACACTTAGCTAGATGTTCTTGACATGTATCTCTAGTATATTGATCTAGCATATCTACATATTCTAGTTATTGTTCTAGTGTTTACTTATATTCCAGTTCATTGTTCTAGCATGTACTTGTATTCTTGTTAATTGCTAGTTACACCATTGATGACATATGCTCCAGTATTTCTATTTCTAGTGTTCCATTATTCCAGTATTGTTTATTGTCAGTATTATATCCATCTTGTATTTCTTTACACTGTATTATAGTTTTTGTCAATATACCTGGAACTGCTATTAGTACTTGTACTTCGCTTCAATCCTAACTGGATATTTTTTCTAGACTATGACTTAGAGGACTTGTTTCCAGCATACTTGAAGATTTGGATGTTATTGATTGCAGGTTAGACTATTTATTGTTGTTAGACTTGTCTTGTATTTCGTTTATTTTCTTCGATATCTTATCGTGTTTTATTTCTGTGATTAGGTATTCCATATTATATTGTGATATCTGTGTCTCCTTATGGAGTTGGATATTCATGAGAGATTGATTAGATAGTATCATGACCTAGACGGCGTTCTACCGCCGATGCTGCAGCGTAGGCTGGACGTACCCACGTGATCGTGCCCAAATTCCAGGTGCAGGTCGTGACACCTCCTAAGCTCAGGATGATCCCACCAAAGGTCGGGATCACGGATGACCCCCTAGGACCGTCTCACAATAAAGGTCGAGGGCAACAAAAATTAGCTTCAGATAGGACAATCCAATCCTCCGGACCGGACCGGCCCTAAGTGGAACCAAATTCAATCGCAGAAATTCACAATTTGGAAAAAAAAAAAGGGATTGGGTGGGGAGATGCAGCCTGGCTTTGCTGTCATTTTATCTAACCTGGTAAATTCATTCTGCAAATGTTTGTTTTTTCCTGCGATTGAGTTTGCTCTGGAACAAGATGGTTGCGTGTACAGCTTAAACTAGAACTTGGCTGTTGTTACAACTCTGGACATATCAAGAGTAAGATTAACAAAATAATCTTCACAAACTCATCTTCAAGGCTACATACAACATGAAGGGCAAAATAATCTTCACAAACTCTTCTTCAAGGCTACCTACAACATGAAGGTCAACCGTCACTCACTCATGATTAGGGGTGAGCATATCTCGGTTTTAAAAAGAAAACTGATTCGAACCGAACCAAATAATAATTCGATTCGATTTTCTATATTACGGTTCTATTTTCAATTTTAGTTCGGATTTGAAATTTGGCATCCGAATCGAACCGAAAATCGAATTATAGATACTTAAAAATAATCTCCATGATTTTTTTCTGATCGCTTCTATCCTATTTTTGTAAATGTATGATTTGTCCTCTCATTCATCCCAACTTTATCATCAATTTGTTTTTTAGTTGAAGACAATAACTTTGTTTCAAAACCCTCAAAGGTGGTCATTTTTTTACTTTATTCCTTCTAATTTCAATCCAATTCTAATTTCAATCCAATTTTAGCTAAACCAGTCACGACATATTTTCATATTTTGAGTTTTTAGGTTTTTATTTGCTAAATTAGGAACCAAGATAGTCATTTTTCAATGTACTTGATTTTCTTTTGATTGTCCATCAAGAAAAATCAGCTCAACCAAAATAACCGAACCGAACCCAAATTTAATACGGTTCGGTTTGTGTGAAAAGACGATTCGGTTTTGAAATAGGTTTAGTTATGTTCGGTTTTCTCAAATTTAGTTCGGTTTGAACCGAATCGACCGAATGCTCACCCCTACTTACGATCTTACAGCATTATATATAACACAACTCCTGTTTGAAGGTTTCATTTGTGCAGCAGAAACTACATAAGACAAAACATAGACTTGTAGATTATCTAAACCTGGTAAGAGAGGCTGTAATAAGCTTAAGATCAACCAAGCAAATCAATCAGCTATTGAAAAGCATCTATATCAGGAGCAGCTAGAAAATATGAGACATTTTTTTCTTCCTTATTTGCTATGTAGGTTGAGCATGAATAACACAAGATGATCACAGTCAACATTTACTGCTAATCTTATTTTCCCTTGTCAAGAATTATTAGGAGGTTTCAATAAAATGCACCATTTGTCATTCTTCATCACTATGATACTTTCTGTAATACAAAATACAACCACAGAGAGAGAGAGAGAGAGAGAGAGAGAGAGAGAGAGAGCAATCACAGCTTCGCTATGTTTTACTACCAAGGAAATGAGCCCTAAACACTAGCAGACTGAATTTAATAGTTCTTCCCACAATGAATTAAGCTTCCAGCGCCCAAAAAGAGTCCAAATATTGCAGCAGTTCCTACTGTAGTCTGGCCAATGTGTCGGATCTTCAAAAGCCCTGGAACCTGTAACACATTAGCCAGCGCTGATTAGATTTCAAGAACCATATAATAAAGGAAAATGCTAAGTTTACAACCGAATGCTTACAACCTCCCCACCCCCGGCTATATGGGTCCCACCGGGCCCCACCTCTCCTCTCCCTCTTCCAATGGAAGCCGGCCACGTGACGAATAGTAGTAGGAAGGCTGTAAGCGTTTGGTTGTAGGCATAGTGTTGCCCTATAATAAACGGATGTACAGTTCATCTAATGACCTCACTTGGAGAGGTTCAAGCTACAAAGTAAAAGTCAAGTGGGTGCTAGAGACAACGAACAAGAACAGCATTTGGCAAACAATGCAGATCATATTCCTATAGAAAAAGGGACAGAATCTATAAAAGGTGCAAGTCCGTAGGCGACTCTATCAACATAGTTTGCACTATCGGCCGATACCAATCTGATATGGCTGATATCGGTACGGTTCGGCACGTCCCGATCCGATACCGACCGATATTCGATACTGGCCGAAACCGACATTGTGGATCTCTTTTCCGGTCAATTTGGCAAAGAAAATTGAACGAAAAAACATCAAGGATGAAAAAGCATAATAAAGTTGTAAAAGCATGTAAAAGAAAAAAATGTATATATCGCATGTAAACCAATATGCAAGGGTAACTACTATTTCATTCAATTTCAAAACCAACCCTGAAAATAATTAGAAGTATATAATTAGTAGTATGCTTAAATGTATAAAATATATATTCTAAAATGTTAATAATTTATAATTATTATTTTTTCCGATACAAAAAAATCCGATACTCTGATCTGAAACCGCCGATACTACCGTCGATCCCAATACTTATAGGAATAGTCCAATACCGATACTGTGAACATTGGTATTAAGTCAGAGTAATAAATGAACTTTGTGTCTTCTCACAAAACTCGCCATCTATTTTAAAACTTAAAATATTGTCTTTTTTTGGGGGGAATCTCACAAGAATAACTCATGGTATTGAATGAAATTTCATTGTGATTATACAATTAATTAAAATAGACTCTGTAATCTGATAAATGGAATATATTACGGGATATAGATTCACGTGAGAACCCGGATCACACTCCCAATATTCTAATTCATGCAGTATGCATGTCATCTCCAAGAGAGGGATATATGTACTATGTCCATATTACCTCTAGTACGATATCCAAAGTTCACACAAACAATTGCAACAAACGGAATAACTTTTATTTCATTCGCCTAAGAGAAACTGAAAGCGAATTACATCTGAGGGATTACCAGGGTCCCCAGCCCAAAGTCAAAACAAAAGGCACAAAAAGAGATATTGAAAAAAGCAAAGGAAGAACTATTGGTGCTACTGGTCAGAGCATAACTCTGCTATCCACTCGTGGAGACGGACGATATGGCCATCCAGGCGCACCTGGGCCCGGCGCTCAACCTCTTTGGCCATAACCTCGGGATCCTCGTAGCGAGCGTAGAACTCGTGTCTGTCCTCTAGCTTTTGCACCATTACCTCAACGTCAGCCGTATTCTTCGCTACTTGGCTCGCCTCGGTTCAGATAGCCTCCTCTTCCTGCTGGGCCTCTCACAGCCTATTCTCCAGCGCATCAAGCTCGACCTGGAGCTTTCTAATTTTCTTAGTCAGGCTCTTCCGCCGGGAGAGGCACTCTTCTCTGAGATCACTAAGCCGATCGCGCTTCTCTTGCAAATTCCAGAGGTCACGCTGCAAGCCTTCCTCAGACGAAGCAAAGAAGGCCTTCTCCGCCTCCACCTTCTTCGAGAACTCATTATACTCGTGGGATATCAGCATTTCCATATCTACCTGCTGGTACTGCCGCAACTCCATTAGGCATTTGCTCCACCTCTACCAATTTCTGGCCCAGGAGGTCGGCCATCTGTTCAAAACCGGGGAGACCCCTCAGAGATTGGACCTGGCACTCGGCAAAGTGCTTTGCCCAGGCAAAGGATTTGTTGTGCTCCAACACGCCCTCGATCCCTTGCTTCAAGAACATATAGAAGCTCCGAATGGAGTATGATGTTTTCGTCAATCTCTTCCAGTGTAGCCAAAGTCAAAGGCGGCTGGATGGAGGAAGAAGCCACGGGCGCAACAGGTTGCGCAATGATACTCGATGACCTTGAAGGTGAAGCAACAGCAGAGGAGCAACCGGCGGTCCTGCTTGAGATCCAATCCTTCATGGACGCATGAAACATCTAGATACCCGGCAGTTGAGCAACAGATGGTGGGGTAGTACCGCGACTTGGGACAGGAGTACCAGGACGCCCCGCTGCTTCGGCTCTCGCCTGTGTACCAACCCCAGACTGCGTTGCGGCAGCCTCAGAAGACGACCCAGCAACCGAAGTACCGGGAACATCGGGAACGGCCTCCTCGCGATGGCTTACCACCCCGCTATCCAGAGGGGCTTCAGCCGCGGAGCCCCCAGCAGCAACGGTTGGGGAGCAGCCGCCGCACCAGAAGGACTTGCAACAGTATGAATCTCCTCCACCGCAGCCTCCGTAGGGGGCACTGCAGGGGGTCCTTCACCAAAGCTAGGGAGAGACTTAGGCATCTTCCTAACAAGCTCACTGCCCCCTTCTTCCATGACACCCTCCTCGGCAGCCACGTCCACGGTCCTCAAGGGAAATACAGGGTCTGCAGATCCAAAACAATCGGTAATTAACTTCACCCGGAGAATTGAAAGCTGAAGCCAACAAAAATTCTCTTGAGAAATTACGAAATAACATACCCGAGGGAGACAACACATGTTGCGGTTCGTCGAGCGTTGTCATATCCTTCCCCATGGCATCTATGTCATCTACGGATATGTACTCCAAAGGGGTATAAGGTTGCTCCGCTGAAGCTGTATCCAAGCCCTGAGCTCCCGAGGCCTCAGTTACTGGTTCCGAGGCACCCACTGTAACGCCCCGCAACCGTTCGGAGCGTTACGCTGAGTCGGATTGAATGAATCAAATGCTGGTTACATTTGAAATGTTGGATTTTGGGAAGAAGGATTAATCGAGTTGGTTTCAATGTGCAGATGGCTAGCGGGTTCGATGGAAATCAGATGTTCGTTCAGAACATTACTGAATAGCTGGATGGAAGCGATAATGCTGTCTTCCTTAGTCCGATCGGTCGGATGATTTGGAGAGCACGGCCTGCTCGTACGGTCATACCAGTTGAGTAGATCGCGCTTGCATCAGACCACGGGTTCAAGGGATTGGCCGTATCGGCAGGACAGGATGCCTAACGGGATCAATCATTGTGAGTGGGCTCTTTCCCTTCTCCTCTACTCCTTCATGCCTAATAATATGGAAAACACGTAAAAGGCTTGAACACTTGGGCTGAAACATTGAGAATCACTACACTGAGGCGTGCATGGAGTGTACGTCGTGGCTTGGTAGGATTGTGGCTTGAAATGATTTACGCGTTGGATAGTTGGAGCTAGAGTTGGATTATACATTTGAGGCAGTCGGTTGGATACTTGGGATTATGCTTGGAACGGTTTGAATTATATGAGTTGGAATGATACTTTGAGGCAATGAGGCAATCGGGAATATCGGGAATTCGGGCGAGCGAACGTGCATTCGTGCGCGAGTATCACTTGGTCGCTTTGTCTTGCAAAGCGAGCAGTTGTGGTTCGAAACCGAACAACTGCATCGGCGAGGACGTTGTGTCGCTTGATGGGGCATTGTGCCACGAATGGGACATTGTGCCACTGAAACGGCATTGTGCCATGGGTTTGCTTCGAGCATGGGTGTTGCACCAATTCGGACTCTGTGTTGAGAAGAGGCATCGTGCCTATGAAACATTTGATATTTGGTGCCTTGGGCTATATGTTGAGGTCGAGATTTGGATTCCTTGGTTGGATATGTTGGAAGAATGGTTATGGATATTTGGTTGGATATCGGTTGAACGAGTCTAGGATCGCTTGGTGGAGCGAGAATGTTTCGATCCTCTCGTCATACCTACGTGTCTGCATAGTCACGGACAACCTGCGTGGCACAGGGTTTGGTTTCCTGGAACGGGATGAGGCACCGGGGCACCGGGACCGTTCCACCATGGAGGAAACAATGGGCATCGCGCGATTGGGCGCAGTGCTGGTAGTCCGATACCACCAGGCGGGAGTAGCTGCCCAACCCTGGATCGGGTAGGATTGCCCTATTGGTCATGGTCCGATCAATGTCCTTCGTGGCTTTTAGCCAGTGACTTCATATAGTATATAAGTTGGCTTGCTTTTCTTTTGTTGGTTTGGCTTTCGTGTAGGCGCGGCCACCTTGCCTCGGCATGAGTGTGCACTTGAGATTGGAATATATAAACTTTGGTTTAGGATGGATATTGAGGCGAGTCTGATGGTTCGATATGTTATCGTGCAAGCGATGGCATTGAGTAAGACGGGTCAGTATATTATAAATGCTTGTCGTTTGGTTTGAGATTGAATGCTTGCATGCTTAAACTGCTTTACAGCTTTCCTTAACATGTCATCCATATGCCATGAAACGAATCTAGGATTCAACTAGAAAGATCACCATTTAAATGTGTGCATTCACTATTTTACTTAGTGTCGACTTAGACGAGTGGGTTACCCCGCTCACCAGTACGGTTGTGTACTGACCCACGTTTGTGGGCAATATTTCAGGTACACAGGCGTAGTGGCGCTGCTTGGATATACGGGACAAGATGTATGAACTGTAAGTACCTTTGTGGGCTAGAGAAAAGAGCAAGAGCATTTCATCGTCTCCGTGGTATCGCCTTTGTGGCATTGCCTTCGGGGCATTTCATTTGGACCCTATCGTGAGCTTCGCTACGTATTACTCTGATGTGTGCTTGGTACACAAATTGGCTTCCGCTGTAACTTGGTTGTTTCGATGATAACTTTGGTGTTTAACAACATCGCCTTGTATGAGCGCAACTCCAGGCTCGTACGGCATCACGTCCCGATGAGAATGATTGTCCTGCGGGAGAGCTGCAACGTGGTGATTCACGTTCAGCGGGGACTATCGAGCTTGCGGGAGATTGGGACGTGACACTCACATCGGACTTCGGGAGGGTTTACTCTTCCGGTTCGGCGTAAGAAACCACCGAAGCGGCTTTTCGCTGGGGACGGTCCCTTCTCTCCTGTGTCTGCAAATTTTCAAACAGGCCAGAAGAGAGATTTATATAAAGGACCAGACATAATCAAATTAAGAGGGTTTACGGATACCGCCATAGCATCTAAAGTGGGCTCTGCTTCAGAAACCACTAGTGCAAGGGGTCCTACCTCTTTGCTCACAGTCCCCTTCGCAAGGGACTTCGACTTCGTCGCAGGTTCCGTCTCTGGGACCATATTCGTCTTCACCTTCTTAGAGTAGCGAGCATGATGTGTCTCGACCTTTGATTTTCGCTTAGCAGGCGGAGGATCATCAGAAGGAGACGTTTCCTCCCCGGTCGACAGTTACAGCTCTACGATCAGAGGTCTGGCCACTCCCTTGTCCTTCTTGGGTGTCCTACGTGCTTTTGCATCCGGAGGCATCAGCATGGTGCCTTCGATGTAACTCCTCTCCGGGTCGAAGTTACCCGACAGAGCATTCGCCGTACAATAATACTTCGTCGCTGTGTACAGCATTCTCGGCAAGACTCCGGCTGTTGGCAATTGAAACCGGACATGGTTGCCAGTAGCGTTATAGTGACTTCATGCTCGGGCCCCGTCGAGCAAACTGCCACTGTATACGAGAGAAGCACCGGGATAACCCAGTAAGAGCTGAGTGTAGCCGAACTGACAAACGAACCGGCTGGACAGGTAAGGTTCCACGAAAACAGCAGCCTTATTCTGATACACTAGATGAGAGGGACGGATAGCTTGGAGCCAGCGAAAGAACGGGTCAGACAAACTTCGAGGCACCCCCGGTCATCGTAGTGAACGACGTTTCTTTCGTCGTCAGTAAACTATGGCTCGGACGTGAAGAAGGTCCAGCCAGTCATGAAGGAGAGCTCTCTCCTACCAGCAGGGACCGTATCCCACTTCCACTTCATCATCCGATACCTGCGGATCAGGGCATCGACAGCCACCATGTCCTCATCGGTCCCAGGGCTCATCAAGGACCCGTGATGCAGGAGAAGCCAACCTATCAAAAAATGGTAAGGGAGCTCGACCCTGTTGAAATGCCCTTACCAGGATAGTCCTGCACCTTCTCGGCAAAGTTGTGGAGACCACGATGGATGCAACACACCATGGCCGGTAGAAGGGCCAGCTTGTGGCCGAAAGCCAACTTCACGACAGGTAAAATGAGGGTGCGGTTGATCCTTTCTATCGTTTCAGACCCGTCCGGAACTACGCAGTTGCGCAACCAGAGAATCAGGTATCCCGCCAGCACGGTCTTAGAGGACAAGTTGTGCGTGTCCATATAAAAGCAGCCGAGCTCCTCTTCGAGGCCAATCAGCTCGTCAAGGGGTTCGTCATCTTCCTCCGAGGAACCCTCAACTTCCTCACCCCTGGCAGCAAGTTCCTTCTGCGCCTGGATGGAATCAGCCACTTCTTGTTGGGACCGTGGTGCCCGAACATGAACTCTATTGGATTCATTCAGCTCCGAGAAGAGGTAGCGAGTCCAAGTCGTGATGTGAGGAGAAGACCCCTAAGTAGACTTCTTCTTCGAAGACCTCTGGCAAATGTCGTGATGGCATAGCAATTCTTGGTACACCGTCAAGATCTTCGGGTTCTCTGCTTCCAACTCTCCGAGTATTTCATTGCTCGGGACATACACTTCATAAGGTTCGTCAGCCCAAGGAAGTTTTGAGACGACATGCATCTCATGCAAGGCCAGTCTCATCTCACCGCCGGACGTAAAAAATATCCCCGTACGAAGGTTGTACAACTCCTTCAGGACAACGAACAGAGGGCGGTTCATCTCCAAACCATAACACGTATCCCTCGCGACGAAGAACAAGTATGCGACCCTGAGCTCCCATTCGTACTTTTTCAGAATCCACTAGGTCAGGCGGCACCAGGAGACGTTATAATATGTGTCACGACCCGCACCCGGGTGTTTGGGTATGAGTGCGTGGGTACGTCCAGCCTAGGCCGCAGTGTCGACGGTAGAACGCTGTCTGGAACTAGTACTGTATAACCAACACCTCATAATATAAAGAGAACAAATATTATATCCAAGCACAAAACTAAGGTAGGTAAAAACATGTATATATATATGTGTATAAATGTTACATTACAAAATCTTGTATTTCATAAATCATACAACTATTAGTAAGTCTGCAAACTTTAACTATTTTCATAACTAGGTCTCCCGCTTGCGACCTTCCTCGATCCTCCAGAAGGTAAAATCAAGCTCGAAGCTATTTCCCAAAAATCCATAATAGATGAGACACAGGTCCTAAGTGTTACCTGAAATATTATCCAATCATGATTGAACGAGTACAATTCTAATAGCAGTTTCAATACATTATAAGGACTATAAAACAGTGATAGAAAAGTAGTACATGATGGATAAATAAACTGACATCAAGGCATGGTAAAAATGAACAGGAGAAAATGAATAAACAGAAAATATGTCATTATCAACAAGAAAATCTATAGTCACTAAGTGTTTTGAAATACTAGTTTGATTATGTGATCGACTTAGGATTGCACAATGGGAGCCGGTTAATCATACTTGAAGTGTATGGTTAGCCTTTGCACAGGAATTATATTTGCACAGGATTAGGGTATGATCACATATAAACTAGCATTTTCCCGCCCCGACTAGTATAAATAAATCACACGAATATCAAGTATTATACAAGATCAAGGTCTAAAAACACAAGATATGCTAGTCCGTGTTCCTTCGTGTCAGGAATCAAGTACAACAATACCACATGTGATAGAAATTATCAGTAAAAAAACCATCAGAGACTGTACTCTCCTGGGGTCCAAAGCAGGTAAAACAAGTCAGAGTGTGACGGGGTCCAGATAACCTATATTATGAATAATTCACATTAATTGGTGAAATATAATTAAGTAGATTTAATCCACTAGATTTCTAGGTTAATTTTATGATATTTCTGGTTTATAGATGGGACAATTATCTATATAAAAACTTAAATATAAAATAATGTATATATAAGATATTTTTATAGATACTTATGTATAGATACATACATATATATATATATATATATATATATATATATATAGATACAATATAGTATACATATATAGATACATATATAGATACATATATATGTATATGATATATATAGATGCAATATATTATATATAGATACATATATATAGTATACATAGATAATATATAGATACATAGATATATATATAAAAATACATATATATATATATAATATATATTGCTGCTCGTTGTTGCTGTGCGCTGCTCTACTTCTGGTGCGTGCTGCTGCTGGTGCGCGCTACTGCTGCAGCGACTGCAGCTGCTGCTCCTACAGCTGCTGCTGGTGTTGCTGCTATGGTTGTTGCTACTGCAGCTGTTGCTGCCTGCAGGCAGTGCTCTCCCCCTTTTTCTTCAACACACACATACACACACACACACACACATATATATATATATATATACACACACTTATCCTAGTTAGAGTTATAAAACAAATTTGAAGAGGATCAAAGGTTACCTTGCTAATATAGGGTTGAGGGAGATGAGGGATGGTGAGTGAAGGAGGTGGAGGATGTGTTTATATAGGGAAGGAGGTTGTCAAGATATTTATTATGGTGTTTTAACCATTGTGCCCTTAACCAATTCAATTTGGATTTCTCTTCTTATGAAGAGCAATCCAAATTGAATTTGACTTCCTAATTTAATTTAATTTAAATGAAAGTTACAAATCTACCCCCCTTAGAAAATTTTCGTCCTCGAAATTTATAGTAGATCATACAGAAAGAAAGAAGAAATACCTCAAAATTCAAAGAGGTATGGGTATTGTTCATGCATCTCTTCCTCTCTCTCCTAAGTAGATTCACCCAAGGAGTGATGACTCCAAGTGACACGAACAATAAAATCGTCCGGTTACGCAACACCTTTTCTCTGCGATCTAGTATCTCAACGGGCTGCTCATGGTAGCTGAGGCTCGGTCCCACTTCAATCTTTGAGTGATCTAATACGTGGTTAGGGTCAGCCACGTATCGTCTTAGCTGGGATACATGAAACACGTTATGTACTCCCTCTAATGTAGATGGCAAAGCTAGCCGGTAGGCTACAACACTGACCCTTTCGGTAATACTGAAGGGCCCGATAAACCTTGGACTGAGCTTCCCGCTTCTCCTGAAACGAATCGTGCCACGTGTTGGAGAAATTCGCAAGAACACCAATTTGCCAACCTCGAGCTCTAACAGTCTCCGGCGACTATCGGACTAGTGCTTCTGTCTGTCCTGAGCCACACGAAGTCTTTCTCTAATCTGCTTTACCTTCTCCGCAGCATCTACTACCATTTCTGGTCCCAACAATGCTCGCTCGCCTACGTCGTCCCAAGATAATGGGGTACGACATCTTCGACCGTACAGAGCCTCGAAAGGAGACATCTCGATGCTTCCCTGATACTATTGTTGTATGCAAACTCCACCAGATGAAGATGATCCTCCCAAGATCCACCAAAGTCTAAAATACAAGTCTGAAGCATATTCTCTAGTGTCTGAATAGTCCTCTCTGACTGCCCATCTGTCTGGGGGTGATATGCAGTACTGAACTTGAGTTAAGTGCCCAAACTCGCCTGCAAACTCCTCCAGAAATGAGAAGTGAAACGACTATCCCGATCCGAGACTATGCTGACGGAAACCCCATGTATCCTGACGATCTGCCTCACATAAATCTCTGACAGCTTCTCCGTAGACAAACCCACCTTGAAAGGCAAAAAGTGGGCCGACTTGGTCAACCTGTCAACTATGACCCAAATCGCGTCTTTCCCTCCTGGAGATCGTGGAAGTCCGGACACAGTCCATAGTAATGTGCTCCCATTTTCACTCTGGAATGGATAATGGCTGAAGTAAACCTCCTGGCCTCTGCCTCTCGGCTTTCACTTGCTGGCACACTAAGCATATGGATACAAACTGTGCAACTTTCCTCTTCATGCCATACCACCACACACTCTCGCATATCCCGATACATCTTGTTGGCACCTAGATGTATGTAATACTGAGAGCGATGCGCTTCCTGTAACACCTCCTCACGCAGCTCCCCACTAGGCACACACAATCTAGCACCATGCCGCAAAGAACCATCCTCAGCAATGGTGAAATCATCCTCCAATCCTGCTCCCACCTGAGCTCTGATGCTCCTCAGAGACACATCTTCATACTGGGCTGCCTTGATCCTGTCCATCAACTCTGAGTGTATCTGCATAGCAAAACCAGGAACTATCACCTCCATGCCCAAGCTCTCCAACTCCTCCAACAAATACCGATCATGTGTCAACAACATAGCTATCGGATACTTGCTCAAGGCATATGCAACTACATTGGCTTTCCCATGATGATACTGCAAACATATGTCAAAATCCTTCATCAGTTCCAACCACCGACGCTGCCTCTTGTTCAACTCCTTCTGAGTGAAAATGTACTTCAAGCTCTTGTGGTCTGTGAAGATCTCCACACGCTCTCCGTACAAATAGTGTTTCCACAACTTCAGGGCAAAGATGACTGCTGCCAACTCCAAATCGTGGGTAGGATAGTTCTTCTCATGAGGACGTAATTGCCTGGATGCATAGGCAATCACTTTCCCATTCTGCTGAAGAACACAACCCAAATATTTGCTCGATGCATCACTATAAATAGTGAAACCTCCAGACCCTGATGGCAACGCCTAGGAGCAGACGTCAACATTTTCTTTAATTCCTCAAAAGCAACATGGCACTCCTCTGTCCAAACAAACTCTACATCTTTCTGAATAAGTTTAGTCAAAGGCTCTGCAACTCGAAAGAAATCTTTCACAAACTTTCTGTAATATCCAGCCAATCCTAAGAAGCTTCTAATTTCTACAACAGAGCTTGGAGTGGCCCAAGATTCTACGACAGCAATCTTCTTTAGATCAACTGATATTCCATCTCCAGTCACTACATGTCCGAGAAACTCCACTTTGTTTAAGATAAACTCACATTTAGAGAGTTTTTCATAGAGCTTCTCCTTCCTGAGAGTTTCAAGCACTATCCTTAAATGCTTCTCGTGTTCTTCTAACGTTTTTGAGTATACAAGGATATCATCTATAAACACTACCACGAACTTGTCCAGGTACTGATGGAATACCTTGTTCATCAAGTTCATGAAGACCGTCGGGGCATTAGTTAACCCGAACGGCATCACCAAGAACTCGTACTGACCATATCGAGTCCTGAATGCAGTCTTCGGAATATCTTCCTTTTTCACCTTTACCTGATGATATCCGGATCTCAAGTCAATCTTTGAAAATATCTTCGCGCCACTCAACTGATCAAAGAGATCATCTATTCTCGGCAACGGATATTTGTTCTTGATTGTGAGGTTGTTCAGGGCCCTGTAATCGATGCACATCCGCACCGATCCATCCTTCTTTGGCACAAAAAGTACCGAGATTTCCAGGACGACGAACTTGATCTGATGAATCCCTTGTCGTCTAATTCATCGATATGTTTATTTAGCTCCGCTAGCTCATTGTTGTTGATCCGGTAGACATGCTGCGATATTGGTTCTGCTCCCGGTATTAGATCAATAGAGAATTCAACATCTCTATCTAGCGGCAATCCTGGTAACTCCTCGAAAAACACATCTAAGAACTCAGGAATAATAGGATGCAGTAGCTCTTTCTCCTCCATTATGGCTTTGCAAAGAATTCTACGATATGGCTTCTCTGTCTTTCTAGCAAACTCGAAGTCCGGCTCTCTTGGAGGTCGAAACAGCACACGACCTCTGCGGCAGTCAATGCTAGCGAAATGTATACCCAACCAATCCATTCCAAGGACAATGTCAAATCTTGGAAGTGGCATTACGAGTAAGCTAGCAGACAAAATACGGTCTCCCAATGTAACATGATACCCCTTGCAAATATCAGACACATCTCTATCCTAGTCATTGATGCTTGCAACTCCTATCCAAGGGTTCTATTAATAAGCTATGCTTAAGCACAAAGGATATAAATATGAAACTATGTAATGCCCTAATCTAGCATGCCATGCTGAAATATGATGAAAATAATAAGGAGACATCATTAAGGCACAAGATAGGATATTATTCGAGAAGGACAAGAATTATGGAAGATGTAAAATCAGTTAGAGTAATCATGATCAGTAAATTTAATTCAGGGATGGAATTCCTAGTTGTGATCGAGTATTTCCTATTCTTAATATCATATATCCTATTACAGGCTCGTAATAGTACTCTAATCCTAAGTACTACTACGACATCATACTTCTTGCGAAGTCTGACCTGCATGGGCCACCATAAAAACGTGTCACGACCTGTACCCGGGTGTTTGGGTATGAGTGCGTGGGTACGTCCAGCCTACGCCGCAGTGTCGACGGTAGAATGATATCTGGAACTAGTACTGTATAACCAACACCTCATAATATAAAGAGAACAAATATTATACCCAATCACAAAACTAAGGTAAGTAAAAATATGTTGTATATATATATATGTGTGTATAATGGTTACAGTACAAAATCTTGTATTTCATAAATCATACAACTATTAGTAAGTCTGCAAACTTTAACTATTTTCATAACTAGGTCTCCCGCTTGCGGCCTTCCTCGATCCTCCAGGAGGTAAAATTAGGCTCGAAGTTATTTTCCAAAAATCCATAATAGATGAGACACAGGTCCTTCTAAGTGCTACCTGAAATATTATCCAATCAGGATTGAACGAGTACAATTCTAATAGCAGTTTCAATACATGATAAGGACTATAAAACAGTTATAGAAAAGTAGTACATGATGGATAAATAAGCTGACATCAAGGCATGGTAAAAATGAACAGGAGAAAATGAATAAACAGAAAATATGTCATGTATCAACAAGAAAATCTATAGTCACTAAGTGTTTTGAAATACTAGTTTGATTATGTGATCGGCTTAGGATTGCACAATGGGAGCCGGTTAATCATACGTGAAGTATATGGTTAGCCTTTGCACAGGAATTATATTTGCACATGATTAAGATATGATCACATATAAACTAACATTTTTCTGTCCCGACTAGCATACATAAATCACACGAATATCAAGTATTATACAAGATCAAGGTCTAAAAACACAAGATATGCTAGTCCGTGTTTCTTCGTGTCAGGAATCAAGTAAAACAATACTACATGTGTTATAGAAATTATCAGTAAGAAAATCATCAGAGACTGTACTCGCCTGGGGTCCAAAGCGGATGAAACAAGTCAGAGTGTGACGGGATCCAGATAACCTATATCATGAATAATTCACATTAATTGGTGAAATATAATTAAGTAGATTTAATCCACTAGATTTCTAGGTTAATTTTATGATATTTCTGGTTTATAGATGGGACAATTATCTATATAAAAACTTAAATATAAAATAATGTATATATAAGATATTTTTATAAATACTTATGTATATATATATATATATATATATATATATATATATATATATATATAGATACGTATATAGATACAATATAGTATACATATATAGATACATATATAGTATATATATATAAATACATAGATATATAGTATGCATATATAGATAATATATAGTATACATATATACATAGATACATAGATATATAGATATATATATAGATACACATATATAGATACATATATAGATACATATATATATATATATATATATAGATATATAGTATACATATATAGATAATATATAGTATACATAGATACATAGATACATAGATATATAGATATATATATAAAACTACATATATAGATACACATATATAGATACATATATATGTATACGATATATATAGATACAATATATTATATATAGATACATAGATATATAGTATACATATATAGATAATATATAGATACATAGATACATAGATATATATATAAATAAATATATAGATACACATATCTATAATATATATAGATACATATATACATATATATATGTATATGATATATATAAATACATATAGATACATATGTAATACATAGATATACATATATATATATATATATATATATATATATAGATACATATATATAGTATACATAGATAATATATAGATACATAGATATATCTATGTAATACATAGATATACATATATATAAGATATATAGATATGTATATAGATACAATATAGTATACATATATATATATATATATATATATATAGTATACATATATATATATATATATATATATATATTGCTGCTCGTTGCTGCTCTGCTTCTGGTGCGCGCTGCTGCAGCGACTGCAGCTGCTGCTAGTGCTGCTGCTCTGCTTGCTGCGACTGCAGCTGCTGCTGCTGCTTGCTGCTGCCTGCAGGCAGTGCTCCCCTCCCCCCCCCCCCCCTTTTTCTTGAAAACACACACACACATATATATATATACACTTATCCTAGTTATAGTTACAAATAAATTTGAAGAGGATCAAGGGTTACCTTGCTAATATAGGGTTGAGGGAGATGAGGGATGGTGAGTGAAGGATGTGGAGGATGTGTTTATATAGGGAAGGAGGTTGTCAAGATATTTATTATGGTGCTTTGACCATTGTGCCCTTAACCAATTCAATTTGGATTTTTCTTCTTATGAAGAGCAATCCAAATTGAATTTGACTTCCTAATTTAATTTAATTTAAATGAAGGTTACAATGTGCCCAACTGAGAGTCCACAACTGTCTTGTGGGATAGGTGCTCTTCTTGGCAACTTGATGAAGGAAGGTGCCCGCCGCATATACGCAGAGGTTTGGTCCCAGGTTACTTCCGACGAGACCAGGCTTCAGTCTCAGCAAGGAGTACGAGGGCAACTCCTTCGCGCTATAAAACTCTCCCTTGTTCTTTCCGGTACCACATCAGATAATGCCAAGGAGTGCCCCATGTGGCTCAGGGGTCAAATTCCAGCCCATCTGTCGTTGACCCATCATCACCTTCAGGTACGACAAAGGCAGATGACGTTCAAAGCCAGAAAATGACATCTCCATCTCATGGAGGGTGAAAGACCAATTCTCCATGGTCGTTCCCATCTCGGGTTGAGAAGATTCTAGTGCATCACCAAACAAGAAGTACGGCTTCTTGAAGAAGTGCTTCCCGTCTTTAGCGGGGATCTCTCCCAAGTTGATCTGACTCAACAAGAAGGAAGGAGTCTGCTCGGCGATCTGTTGTCGCTCAGGCGGTAGATCCTTAGAATCTTCTCAACCCGAGATGAGAACGACCATGGAGAATTGGTCTTTCACCTTCCACGAGACGGAGATGTCATTTCCTGCCTGAGCGACAACAGAAGTACGGCTTCTTGAAGAAGTGCTTCTCGTCTTTAGCGGAGATCTCCCCCGAGTTGATCTGACTCAACAAGAAGGAAGGAGTCTGCTCGGCGATCTTCTGTTGTCGCTCAGGCGGTAGATCCTTGTCAACCTGTTTCTGGAGAGCCGCAGTCTAGGTCCCCAAGATTCATGTTCAAGGGTAGCGGGTTGTGCCCGAAGACCAGTTCGCCAGAAGGTGTGGCGGGTAAAGTCACTGCAAAAAAACCACAAAGGAGTTAGATCAGAACCATTGAGAAGTATCAATGAGGATATACATATGCGGCCTAGGCACTCATGCGGCCACGCAAACCATACGGCCTAGGCACCCATGCGGCCACGCAAACCATGCGGCCTAGGCACCCATGCGGCCAAGCCGGCCATGAGGCAGAGTTAGTCCATGCGACATGGTTGTCCATACGGCAGTGATAAGTTAGCGCATAGACGTATTCATGCATCCAACTGAGCACATGAGTTCCAGAACCCGACTTTGTCTCCACGGAACCTACCCTTGATCGGCAATTGAACGTCGGTAGGGAGCAACGAAGGGTCCGCCGCAGCAGCGCTACCTTTCCCCTTGCTCTTGCTCTTGCCCCTGCCCTTAGAGGCTTTCTTGGCAGCGACGGCGGAGGAGGAGGCAACCTTGGGAGCCATGGCAGCAGCAATGAGGAAGAAGAGAAGAAAGTTTGGTAAAAAAAACTCTCCTCAAACCCCCTATATATAGGCCGACGACATTCGGCTAGAGATAATGATGGCAAACGGTTCGAATCCCGATCTGCCTCGATCCATGTTAACGCTCTACCCCCTGACGGCGCAGAATTCCTAGAAAATCTGTTCGAGGATCGAAGCAAATCAAGGCATTAAATGATCTGACAGTCTGTCAGAGACATCTATGCGGTCATGATACCATGCGACCACGCTTCTTATTTAAAGTATTCCAAACTTGTCATTTTGAAAACTTTGAAGGGGGTCTTTTAGAAGCATGAAAATCATACAGGCCGCATAGAGGTCATCTCCCCTCAAAAATGAAAACAGACCGCAGAGGAGCAACACGCGGCCTGAACAATCTAGCCGCAGAGGAGCCACATGCGGCATGATCAACCAAAGAGCTGAAAGCCGCATAGAACACCCTATGCGACCTAGACAACTACAGAGCATGGGTGCCGCATAAGACCCCCTTGACACGACATTCAATGCCTGGCAGACTCTTTGTCACATCACTCATCACACTGAGACGCTTCGAGACTCGTGAAGACGACGGCTCAAAAAAGACGAAAAGTCACATCAACTCATTGATGGCTTCGTCAGACGTGTCACGCCACGTGCTCACTCATATGCGGCTACATACCCATGCGGCCTCGTCATCATGTGGCCAAAGTGTCCATTCGACCAAGGCCAAACGAGAGCACGTATGCGACCATAATGCTATGCGGCCAGAGTGCTCATCCGACAAAGGCCAAGCGAGAGTACTATGCGGCCACAATGCTATGCGGCCAAGACGTTATGCGGCTCTCGACTTACAAAATCTTTTCGTTACAACCGAAGAATATTTCTCGGACGATTAGTGCTGACTACTTGTCCAGCTGACCAAGTCACGCACACAACGGGTTGAAAACAATCCCAAGATCTCATCAACAACATATCTTAACCAAGACCTACGTGGCAGTCTGCCCGTGGCATGCGACTACAGTTACAACCGTATTCTGTTAAAGGAGCCCTATGCGGCCACCAAACAGAGGCATATGCGGCATCGATAGTCCGTCAGCACGAAGACTATAAATAGCAGGGTAGCATACCCACAAGAGAGGGGCCAGCTACGTACGTGCCCACAAGCTCAGGAGAGAAAACAGAAGAGAGCATCATCATTCCCTCGTCAGACCGTCAACGGAGTAAAGGAGCCGATGCACTGCTCGATCTCCATCGTCACGACCCAGATAAAAAATATTGTACTTAGATATTTTGTCTAGGATCTCTTCGTACTTTTTTGTTCGTTTTTTAAAAAAGTTCATTCACAACTTGTAATGACGAACAGTGTTGGCGCCAGCCTTTTTTTTTTTTTTGACGCCAAGGGGGTTAGCGTCAGCTCCATTTTCTTACAATTTTGCGAAAACTCTCTTCCAGCAATTACAGCGAACATTTTTCCTCTATATGAAATTTTCTGTAATATATAACATATTATATATTTAGTGATATCTGAAATTTTAATATATCTCCAATATCTGATATCCGATATTTCAAAACACAAACCTATATGTGATATATAAAACATTGTACGCAACAGTGATGAATAAATGACTTCAGGAACAGAAGAATAAATATAGCAAGGGATGGGGTCAGCTCCAAGGATGGATGGCTTCCACACTCATTTCATATGGCTACTAATATTACCATGTTGAAGGCATCCTTTAGGTAGGGAAATCTGCTTCCTCCACCAAAACTCCCATGTGAACAACTAATTCGTACCTGAAGCATATTTAACTCAGCGCCTACATATACGAATGAATTAGAAAAACATTATTTTAGGAAAAGAGAAAAAAGTGATATTTCACAATGTAGACGTAGGTCGGCATGCCAAGGTCAATCGGATAATCATTTCTTTATTACATCAAGACAATGACAAAAGCTACTGAGATAGCATTGGATTTGGATAGGGAATCAAACTACTGAGACAAAGTTATCAAGTACAAGCATAATCTACAGGTAGTCGCAAGCTGTGGCTAGCTAATAGCAAATAGATCCCATATGTTGTGTGGCAAATAACTTGGTTTTACACTCGAACTTAGTTAAAATACAACACAGCCACCACACACACACACCCCAAATGCTATCATTTGTTTGAACTGAACCCCCCAGGGAGACCTTATGAGTAATGATAAAGATACGGGCGAGATAGTCACAATTTAAGGGATCTATAACTAAAATAATTTAACAATAAGCAGTATCAAATAAATGTGTAGTAAGGTTATTAATGATATTGCAATCTCACTTTATATCTGATAGCCTCATACGTCCCATACACAGCACCTGCCAATGTCAAAGTTAAAAAACATCTTCAGTTATGTTCAATTATAAGCACACAAATACAGCTACAAATACACTTAATTGTACGTATATACTGTAAACATGCAAGTGCACAATCTATAGCTTCACTTATACAGGAAAAAGAAAAGAAAAAAAACTTGCAAGAAACAAATATAGTAATGTGAAATAGACGTTTTAATTTGACCTTCTCTTTTCCTTCTTTGTTATGAACAAGCAATGGGAAACAACTTATACAACAATTTCCTTTTCGTTCACTTGATTTCTCTAGATACAAAATTATATTTTTTTTATTTTTTTTACTTATACGAACTATAGGATGGGAATAATGGATTTATTTATTAAGAAGAGAGGGGAGTACATTATATAGGAGAGGCTAACCCCTCTCACTATTAGTCTACCCGATGTGGGACTAAACTAAACTTAACACATAACTCAACACCTTCCCTCAAGCTGGAGCATAGATGTCAATCATGTCCAACTTGTATTGAACCCGATGACCTAGAAGAGACTTTGTAAATATATCAGCTATCTGATCGCCGGTCCTCACGTGGTGAAACTTTATCATCCCTTTCTGATACTCATCACGGACAAATTGAATGTCGATTTCAATGTGCTTTATCCTTTCATGAAATACAGAATTAGTAGCAATATGAATAGCAGACTGGTTATCACACCACATATCTGCTGCTTTATATCTTGCTTCTTCCAGTTCCTATAGAAGATGTTGCAGATATAGCACTTCTGCTGTGCCATGAGCAATGGCCTGATATTCCGCTTCCGAACTTCTTGCTGCAGAAATAGCACTCTGCTTCTTGCTGCAGATATAGCACTTCTCCCGTGCGATCACACTCTGCTTCTTGCTCTACCACGATACCAAGTTCCCGCCAATGAAGACCAAGTAGCCAAATGTAGACCGTCTATCCGTAAGACTGGTAGCACAGTCAGCATCAGTAAAACACTCAACATAAGTATGCCCTTATTCTCCATCCAAATTCTCACAACGCAGAATTCTGAGAACTGCCTCCCAATGTGGAACTCTTGGAGAAGACATGAATCTACTTGCGACACTGACGGCAAAGAAAATGTCTGGACGAGTCATAACGGCCAAGTACCAGAGTTTTCCAACTACTCGACGATATTGATCCGGATGGGAATAATGGAGAAGTGGGAGGGGAGAGAGAGTCAGAGTTTTGGCTCTGATACCATGTAGGATGGGAATAATGGATTTATTTATTAAGAAGAAAGGGGAGTATATTATATAGGAGAGGCTAACCCCTCTCACTATTAGTCTACCCGATGTGGGACTAAACTAAACTTAACACATAACTCAACAGTGAACTGAAACTTATTTCCATTTTTAGGTCAATGAAAGAGCTTAACCCTACAACTTAATCATGTCCATATACATTTAAATGTTTAAATCCTTCATGATGATCTGGTTGCAACTTGCAAGAAGTGAGGGGACACAAAAGAAAGAGAATAATTCACTATTTAATAGTTAAGGAAGCAAGACGACAACTAATGAGACTTGAACAAGATGTAGAAGACTAAAGTTTTGATACAAGTCTAGAGTGCCTTGTGGAAATTCCAGTGGACCTCAAGAGGCAAAGAAATATCCTGAGCAATTTCTCTCTTCATAGTTCATACATCACTTCTACTAGGTCGAAGAAGAAACTAAAGGAAATGCTTTCGCGATGTTTCTATCACTTGGTTTTTCATGGGGATCAATAATAAGTTATATTTGTACAGGTTTGGCTTTATGTTACCTTCATATTTTTTGGGGGGGGGTCAATCATGAGTTATATTTTCATTAAATCTAGTTGATTTAGTTACCTTCATATTTTTCTTATTTAGGCCATAAAATCTCTCCCCTTCACCTTTCTTAGTCGATTTTTGCTTATCCATAACCTGGATTAGCCCACATAACAATTGTCACTTTTTCAGTACTTCTCCATTAGAGTACCTACCATAACTCTAAAATTCTCTCCCCACTTCTCCATTAGAATACCTACCACAAAACATTTATCTCCATCCACCCTCTCAATTTTGTGTCTTAGCCTACAAAAATAGCAGCCAACCAACCACTTGTATTCAGGGTTTACAACCAAGAATACATACCCTTGTTTACCCAAAACTCTCAAACAACACCTCAACTCAATGGCCCCAATCACCCTTGATCCATGATCCAGATTCTTCAAAACCGAACCCTAATTTGTTAACCTTAGTTTCAACTTAAAAGTTATTTGTCCTGCTGAAGATTAATTTCAGTACTCTTGTTTGATATGACTTATGAGGGACCTGAAACTTGCTAAAGGATGTTGCGGCTGAATATGATCATTACCTTTAATTAGCTATGAGTAGCAGCCAGCCTACACCTTAAGAATGTTGCAATTGAACTAGATTATTAAACCTTCTCCACTCTTTCCACCAATATTATTTAAAAAGGGATCAACATTATTGGTGGAAAGGGTATAATGTTGGAAAGGGTGGAGAAGGATTTAGAATCTAGTTCACTGCAACATTCTTAAGGTGTAGGCCGCTACTCATGTTGTAAGCTTATGAAGCAAGCTTGCACAAAACATTTCAGGCTTTACATATGAAACAACTCAAGGATACCTTGATATTAACTTTGGTTGGCATTACTCATTCAATTGGTTTCCATTGAATTTGAGTCAGAAAGAAAGTCTATGAGATACTCAGTAATATGGTTAACAAATCTTTTTGTTTTGCTAATTGGAAGAGCATATCTTTTGTTTTACTAATTGGAAGTCACCTCCGTGAACGTAATTGTTCAGAAATGTTTTGTTTGCTAACTGGAAGTCATTCAAAAGCTTTAAAGCAATAACCAAGGTTCGCACTATCGGTATCGTAATCAGTATCGGACCTTTCCTATGAGTTCCGGTATAGGCGGTATCAGCAGCATCGGTGGTTTCGGATCGGAGTATCGATTTTTTGGGTATCGTAAAACAAATAATTATTAATAAATTATTGAACTTTTAGAAACAGTACTTTATACTTTAAGCATAATTTTAAGTATTTTTTGTGTTGTTTCTTACTAATTTTAGAATTGAATGAAATAGTAATCATCTTTGTCGGTTGGATTACCTACAATAGATAAGTTTTCTTCTTTTACATACTTTTATAACCTTAGTATGTTTTTACACCATTGTTGATTGGTCTTTTTCATTCAATTTTCTTCGTCGAATTGACTAAAAAAGAGACCCCAATGTCGGTATCGGTTGGTATCAGATCGGTACATGCTAAACCGTATCGACCGTATCGAATCGGTATCGGCTGATACTTCAAACTATGGTAATAACATGGAGTTGAACTATGCCGTCCTTGTTAACATTTTACATAATTGCCATCTTGAGTAAAACATAGACAGTTTATGATTTTCAACGTAGTTTAGGATTTTCAACGCCACACAAATTTGACAGTTTGATACTAATTATATTTACTGTATCATTCCATTTACATAATTGCCATGTGAGTCGAGCATAATAGGCATAATAGAAAACATAGATATTAGGTATGATAAGCAATATCAATGTCTACACAAGCTTGGCACTAACTTAGCCAATCAAGGATGATAGAGGTTAACAACTAACAAGCACGAAGAATCGAATTAAGCAATACAAGTACATGAGAATTAAGTGACATGCTGAATAGTAATTATCATGAAAACAATAATCTAAACAGGTGAATGTGTTGATACTAAAGGTATATGATGACTTTCTATGAATTGTTTGATTTATTATCCATCAACTAAGGACGCAAGTAGACTAGTCTGCAGACAAATAGTCAACTCTTCTATTCCAGAATCTCTTCAAAGTTAGCAAGTAAATATAATATATGTTAATGTTGAAACTGGAGACATTTTGCTATATGGTTCTCAGATTAGAAAGGATATCCAGACTCCAAAGGTGATTGTGGTCCAATGATATAATAGGTTTTATCCTAAAGAATAGGTATAATTGCAAGAATGTAGACATTCTGGACAAGATATATTGAAGTTGTCAAATGCATAGTTTTATCATACAGAAATTATCACTGGCAAATAAAAATTGTTGGTTACATAGGGATACACATGTAGGATGAAGGATTAGAGCAAAATGCAGTACCTTCACACAGTATACAGCACAACCAGAGATGGCGGAATGCAGCACGAAAATTTTATTACAAAAAAAAAAAAAAGAACAATGATTGACAAATAGAAGGGTGTAACTAAAACACATTTTGAGTCCGCTACATGTCTCAAAATCTGACAAAAACAACCTTTTGTTCTATCCTTGAGCTATTACTTTCTTGGTTAAGAAGGTTGATCTTTGGTTGCTTATATATAAATTAACTAATAGGACCACCAGGATCTGGAAAAGTTCCTCTTAAGCCACTAGTTGCCCCTGCAATACTGTTGTATTGGCCCAACAACAATTGGTGTTTGGTTGACATTTAATATTTGGTATTTCTTTCTGTAGGAGAACTTGACTTTATGTTATGCTCCTAGCTGATCCATTCTGATGGATATTTGGGCTAGAGGGTATTCTTCCTCACGAGAAATTGGAGGAGCCTTCTCTAGAGTATACAAGTGAGAGGATAATGATAGCACGCAAGAAGAGAGAAGAAACTGAAGAAGGAGCAAATGTTTTTTATTGGTGCCAATTACAGTTACATATCAAAAATTACGAGACACAAAATTTAATTCACCAGAGATGCTTACTGGAATATTGCTCATTTATTAGCAAAAAAAAATCTAACTTTGAAAATATGGAGTCCACTTGGCATGAGACTCCCACCAATGCAGGATTAAGTGAGGATCAAGATGTATGCAGCTACACTACAATCAAACCGATTCGAGCTTTGCATGTTCAAGCTCGGCTTGTTTAGGCCCTAGGATTAGTCCTTATCAGGCCAAGCTTGTAAGAATATGTTCAAGCTCGGTTCGCTTTGTTCATGAGCCGAGCTCAAGTCTTGGACTTGGGACATGATCATTTATAGTCCAACAGCTAGTCGGTTTGGACATCTTTATTTATAGCAGTGTGTTCCTATTTACCTTTCAGTTTCTAGCCAATATGGGACTAAAAGTTATACTGTCATAAATTTCTTGACAATTTCACACCCAAATCTAGAAAATTTTCTTATATATAGACTACTCATAGTCGAGTCATACTCAAGTCAAAAGGCCGAGCTTAGACGAATATTTGTCGAGCTTATCCACGAGCTCACAAGCCGAGCTTCCTATGTTCAAACTCAGTTCTTTAAGATAATCGAGCTCACTTTTGTCTCAAGCTTGATTCATTAATGGAACCGAATCGAGCCGAGCCGTTTCGAGTTGAGCTTGCGAGCTGCTTTGTTCATTTGGAGCCCTATTTTGCAGCCTTATCCCATATTTTTTAAGGAGAACCTTTTTCCCCTTGTCAAACTTGCATCCTCCAGCTTGCAAGCATCGATCCTTACTGTGACGCCAAATGAAGCCCTCAGACTTTGAAGTGAGATTGCATACATAAATATGGTAAATCCCCCCATCAGACTAGATAAATTACAGTGTTCTAAATTTCGGCCATAACGGCAGTCCTAGGCCCTTGTTCGGCCCTAGGCGGGCCTATTCGGCCTATGCGGTCCTGTTCGGCCGTACGATTTTTTATTTTT
This sequence comes from Iris macrosiphon, assembly GCA_036927795.1. Classification (NCBI taxonomy): domain Eukaryota; kingdom Viridiplantae; phylum Streptophyta; class Magnoliopsida; order Asparagales; family Iridaceae; genus Iris; species Iris macrosiphon. The sequence continues at coordinate 29,935,625 of JAYESA010000008.1, read as the reverse complement.
ATTTTTATTTTATTTTTACGTTTAGTTGTATTGTGGATACGTTGTTTGGGTTTTAAGATTGGATTTGGATTTTAGAACATTTAAATTTCAAATTTCCAAATTTTCTTTCAAATTTTAAATTTCAAATTTCAAAAAAATTATGAATTGTATTGGATTTAGAAGTTAGAACATGTTTGGATTTCAAATTTGTATTATGGATTTTATATTTCAAATTTTAAATTTCAAAAAAAAAACTAGGAAGCCTAGGTGCTAGGTGGCCCACCACAGTATCAATTCTGCCTAGAAAAATTTAGAACACTGATAAATACACAACTAACTCGCTTTTAGTCATTAGTGTATAGGTACGGCAATGATGTAAGATCCATCCACTTATGGCTAAGACAACTAACACCAATTTCAAAACCAACTTTCCCAATGTCTATCCCTTTGATGAACATGAAGACTTAAATCAGCACCACCACCACCAACAACAACAAAAACTTAGAACCAAAGACTAAGGGTAGGGATTTTGAAGAGATGTTTGAAAAAGCTCCATCCTAATGTCATATAAATGCCTCATTGTTCAAGATAGTACCTACCTTACTCGTACTCTCTTGATGTGTTATTTAACCTAAAGAGGAAAGGTTCCCTTTTAGAGAATCACTAGCTTTAAGAATAAAGTGCTGGAGCATTAATGCTGTGTGCTTCACGAGAGTAAAAAAGAAGAAAGTATAAAGAAGTAATATTTAAAGAACAGAAGTTCTTTCTTACAATTCTTAATTGTGTGAACCTTGGACCAAGGTTTGAAGTATCGATTCGGACCCTCAAACATGTTAAGTTGTTGCTCCTTCGTACAGGATCCTCTTTGATGATGTCAAGTCGCCATAGGATTTGTTTCCTCTTTGTATGGTGCATAGAAAGATAAGATGTAACATTATCTTCGGTTAGTATCTCCAAGTCCAGGTGATGCCAATAACATAGAGTTCGGGCTTCCACAAGGAAATGGTCATGTCAGATTACAATAGTTGGCTGCTTAACGTCTTCTCTTTGCATGGAAAAAAGAAGTACAGCTTTATCTCCGAACATTCAATATGGGGCTTCATAATGGAGAAATCTGTAGCCTTCCACCAAACAATTATAATGGAGTCCTTAAGTATATCAAGCTAATACAAATTAGCAAATAGATAATGTGTCATCCATGCCATTCTTGATATAACCTACAGCGAAGCAGAGTCGATCAGGGGACCCACCCTTGGCCAAGGGAGAGCGGAGCCTCCCCATGAGTTTTTGGTTTAGTTATACTAGTATATATGCACGTGATTTGCATGTATTTTATAGATTATTATTAAAATACGTATTTCATATATTATCATTAGGAAGACTAAAGTGTTGTAATTATTCTAATCTTCATTAAGACTACTTATAAAGACTAAAAGAAAACCATCTTAATTATTCTAAATTTATTATTATATTATTATATATATTATTTTATACATGCATGGAAGACTATATGAATACCAAATGATAGCTCTCGTACACCTATTAACTTTAATGAATAATTTAATTAGTAAAAATATGCAAGGGTATATTTGGAAGAAAAAAAAGGTTCACGATGAAGCTGAACTTTTCATATAGTAGTATAGATATAGTCTTTAACTCTATATATGTTAGCTCAGTTTCTAATTAGTTACTTATACTTGTAAGTAATGAGGTTTACATTCATGAATACAAGCCATGTTATCTAGTTTACTTTTGTCATTACATTTTCGCTCCACCTGAAAAAAAAAACTAAATGTATTGTTGATCCACTAAAATATTCTCTTCACCACCTGGAGTTGATATTCGAAAAGTTCAACAATTTCCTCGTGCAGGCACTCAGAAAACCGGTGCCTGTGTCCGTGTTACACATGCCGGACGCTATCGGACACGACACAGATTATCCAAAAATACACTATGATATGCCAAAAATCAATGCCTTTGTCCATTTCCTTCTCGTGTCCGTGTCAGTGCAACATAGCATCACATAAAAGACTTTCTGACAGGACAACGATTCACTTCACCCAATGCAAACCGCAAAACCTCTGCAGCCAGCCTAATGCTATAAAAAATAAGACTAAACTTTTAGCAATTATAAATACCCAATAAGTAAAAAAAACAGAAGAAAATTCAGTTAATTCACCAAAAGAAGTCTTCTTCTTTTTTCACAATCCCAATGTTTATCTTCAATAAAAGATGAGAAATCCTTCCATTGAAGGATCAATCGAGCTTGGGAATTAGCTAGCTACAGCTACATTATTTCATTCATCCCAAAAATAGAAGAAACTGTGGAAAGCGAAGGAAAACGAAAAACAAAGGAAAGGGATTGAAGCCGATGCCGGAGTAATCAAAATTAGGGTTTTAGAGAGAGTGGGGGGAGAGGGTCGTACCGGCAGCTCCACCGACGGCGCCTCCGACAGCACAGCCGGCGGCGACGCGAGCCCAGCAGCTGTCTCTAGCAATCGCCATCGTGAGCTTCCACCGAGGAAACGAAAGGGGGATAGAAAAAGAGGGGTCTATTTATAATTCTCTCCTTTGTTTTGACCAGACTTCGTTTGCTAGGAAGGATAAAAGGACTAATTCTATATGTACTTTCAAAATGGCTTTTGATAAGGGCACTGTCAATTTTACTTGGGGCTAGCCCAGGATTGGGACTAGCCCACTATAGAGCAACCTTTACTCATACTAGTCCAAGTTTTTACTTGGGGGTAGCCCAAGTTTTGAAAACATCCGTTGTTCTTATTCTCGAAACCTAGCTCCCCCCGATCGGAGCTTTCCCCCCTCCCGCCGGCCGATCTCCGCTGTCCTCCTCCTCCTTGTCGATGGCTCCCAAAGTCTCGAAAGAACCAAGGTAGAAATCATCATTCTCCTTGTGCTATTGTATTTGAAAAATTGTCCAAAAATTATAAGAAATCTTCTTGCATGTTGAAAATTTTGAGTTATTTTCTTTCAAATGAGGGCATACTAGTCCTTGGCGGAGTTTATGATGTAGTTTAGACATAGAAGTCGTTTGGAACATGATTTTAGGGTGTACTATGTCGAGACTTCTCGACATTGTCGAGCAGTATCGAGCGGGACTGTAGAATTTCCTACAGTCCCATACAGATTTAGGACTGTAGGAAATTCGACAGTCCTATATATATATAGGACTGTCGAATTTCCTACAGTCCTAAATCTATATGGAACTGTAGAAAATTCTACAGTCCTAAAAGATTAGGACTGTTGATAAATCTGCAGTCCTGTATACTTACAGGACTGTAGAAATGGCTACAGTCCTGAAAAAAATTTAATTATTATGTTAAAATATAAATTAATTTTTGTCTGTATATATTAATTTTTGTCTTATAGTCATGCCCCTGGAAAGGACACTGTGGATGAAGAAATGAGAAGACGTCCTACTGCGTCGATGCGTAAGGAACGCACAGTTTCGCAAGGCGTCACTATCCGCGAGGCCGAGGCACGCCCTGAAGTGAGGAAACGTCCATTGACGAAGAAGATTGCCACAAAGAGACGTGCTCCTCCTAGTTCTTCCGGTTCTTCTTCCTCCTCCGATGAGGACATGCCAAATGTTCCAAATCGGCCTACTGATGGTTCAGGACCTTCTCAGCCTGCAGATAGTCCTGTCGAGAGTCTTCCACAAACTCTCGGAAACCGGCCTACTGATGGTTCGGGACCTTCTGAGCAGGCAGATAGTCCAGTCGACACTCGTCCAAACGGTTGCTCTATGTTACCGTCGATCGAAAACCATATTGCATACCAAATATGGAACAATCCGGTAAGTACATTACGTTATGAAAAATTTATATATAGTTGTAAGTTCAAAGTTCATTTTACATAGAGGTTTAATTTCATCCAATTGTTGACTTTTCAGGAGAGTGGTCGTATGTTGACGGTGATGGCAAAAAATTGAATACATGGAGGTATGAATTATTGGGAGATGATGTAAAGGCAAAAATCAGTCCCACCGGTCTATAATATTTGGGTAGCTACTCATATACGACGGTGGATAATGCACTGATTTCAGCATTTGTAGAACGGTGGCATCCAGAGACCAACACTTTCCATCTACCCAATGGGGAGTTGACGATTACCCTTGATGATGTCCATCATATATTGGGACTTAGGGTTGATGGTCGTCCCATACAAAATTATACTTTTGATGAATCGAGCATCGACTATTACGACAATATTGTAGATCATGTATCAGGGAGTCTGGGAGTTGATTCCACTAGTTTTACTAGTCTTCGAGAATTCAAGAAGTCCTACGGACTTCCTCTAAAATATTTGGAGCAGATATTCGCTGAGCCGGCCCCCGAAATTGATAATAGCGATAATGTGGCCCGCGGTTATATGCAGTTCATCTTAGGGGCTGTCGGCATTACCGATAAGTCTGGAACGTCCATAAATGCGAAATATCTCATCGATTTGGACAACATTGAAACGGTGGACGAAATTTCTTGGGGAAGCGGTATACTGGCATACCTTTACCGCGAGCTTGGTGCGGCATCCCGTGTGGGTTCGAAGACAATTTCCGGATGCCAGACTCTACTCCATGTATAGATATATCTTTGTTAACTTGTTTACATAAATTGAAATTGTGTTGTTTATTTTTGGACTAATATATTTCCGATAACGAGAAGGCATGGATATACGAGCACTTTCCAACCCTGCAGCGGGCGAAGCTGAGCCTAGGGTATGACGAGAACCTGCCTAGAATGTGCCGATGGAAGCCTACTAAAGAAGATGCCAAACGTACTCACACATTGGCCGCTCTACGGCATGCACTCGAAGATATGACGACAGAAGAGGTGAATGTAGACCTAATTTTGTACTTAATTGGTATTAATTTACTACGTTATGTTAAATGACATTATGTTAAATTTTATGTGGTGCAGATTGTATGTGATCCATACTGTGATTTGCGACAGACTACCCGTCCGTTGCAACCAGTCGTCTTATATCACGGTCTTATCAGTTGTCATGAAATCAAGGAGGCTTATATGCCGGATAGAGTGCTACGTCAGTTTGGCTACGTACAAACTGTCCCAAGGCGAACTTTGCAAATGATAACTCCTTCGCGCGGTACAAAACCGCTAAACTACATACCTGCACATTTCAACTGGGTATCGGCCTTCTTCACCGAGTGGCAACGCCACGTCATTAGAGATACCGACCGGCTAGCAGCAGTCAATATGGCGGAGTGCAGCGACGACTACCTCGCCTACTACGCCGGTGTCGGACTACCGACCTTGTTCCAGCGCGGAGGGGATATTGTGCGTGTACCGTCAGATCTTCCTCCCAAATCGGTCTTATATACTGCACTGGTCAAGATGGTGAGCCTACTTGTAGACCTTAAGTTTGATATTTGTAACTTTGTCTAACAATTTTTTTCATTTTTCATGAATAGGCAAGGAAAGTTAAGAAGTTGGGAAGAAGCCTCGTCAGTTGCCAGGGTTCCAATTATATGACAATCAATGACGAACTCCAAAAAATCGACAACGCTGAAGAATATCCTTTCTTGGATACTAGAGAGCAACGCACGAAGAGGCGCCATGACGTTTGAACAATCATTTTGTGTTGTAAAATTATAAACGTTGTAAAACTTTAAACTATAATTTTAGTTGTAAACGTTGTAAAAGTTTGATTGAATATCACTTTTGACGATATTGAGGATTTTAGTTGTAAAACTTTAAACTATAATTTTGCCTACTTGTGACAGTTTGTGTTTATTTTGCCTTGTTGTTACTATTTTGATCTGTATACTGTGCATATTGGTCAGTGGATTAACTGTATATTCAATCCTAGTGTAAACTAGGACTGTCCAAAATTGACAGTGAGTAAACTTTAGGACTGTCACATTTTTGACAGTCCTAGTGTAAACTAGGAGCGTCAAAATTGTGACAGTCCTAAAGTTTAATATATGTCAAAATTGACAGTGGGTAAACTTTAGGACTGTCACAATTTTGACAGTCCTAGTTTACACTAGGACTGTCAAAATTGTGACAGTCCTAAAGTTATATATTTACTCAAAATTGACAGTGAGTAAACTTTAGGACTGTCACAATTTTGACAGTCCTAGTTTACACTAGGACTGTCAAAATTGTGACAGTCCTAAAGTTATATATATGTCAAAATTGACAGTGGGTAAACTTTAGGACTGTCACAATTTTGACAGTCCTAGTTTATACTAGGACTGTCAAAAATGTGACAGTCCTAAAGTTATATATTTACTCAAAATTGACAGTGAGTAAACTTTAGGACTGTCATATTTTTGACAGTCCTAGTTTACACTAGGACTGTCAAAATTGTGACAGTCCTAAAGTTATATATATGTCAAAATTGACAGTGGGTAAACTTTAGGACTGTCACAATTTTGACAGTCCTAGTTTACACTAGGACTGTCAAAATTGTTACAGTCCTAAAGTTTACCCATTTACTCAAAATTGACAGTGGGTAAACTTTAGGACTGTCACAATTTTGACAGTCCTAGTTTACACTAGGACTGTCAAAATTGTGACAGTCCTAGTATCCTGGCAGTTTTCCATAATGACAGTCCTAGGTTATTAGTAGCAATGCGCAATATACAATCAAAATCTTCATAACTCTTTTCATTACACAACATACAACATATGGTTCAATATACACTTAGACAAACATGGATCAAAAAATTATACATTTTTACTTGGGGCAGTATCAATCGATTAAAATATCAAAGTAGTCGTCCGACATGATTTTTGGATCCTCCATCTTCATCATCTTCTTATAGGCCGCCATTGCATCCATGTAGGGTGTCGTCCATGCGATCGCTTCCTCAGGTGCGTGTTTATACCAAAGCGTAGAAGGTGGCGGAATAGGAGAATGAGCGATCAACCTTGGGATGACGAAGTATTGTCCGACAAGCCCAATGCAACATAGATTGGATACTCGGTGTTCGGCCGGGGGGGCACACATTGGAAAGAAAGTATTGTTAATACCATGTGAGATAATTACAATAGGTAACTTATACCTATTAGAGAAGACGTAAGCAGCAGGCGGGACATCCATGTAATGCTCTGGTCCTGTAACTATTTCCGTACAAGGTATGCCTGCCAACAAATCCCCAATAATTTCTTCGCCAAGTATCTGGCTATAGAAGGCTAGTCGCGACTCCAACTCCTCGTACAGCTCTGCCCTAACCTGTCGCCATCCTGCTTCCACTTAATAGCCTAGTGTCTTGCTAGTGCATGGTATCCACAGTGGCCATCCGCAGGAACATCATCAATAGACCAAATGAAGTTCCGTATCTCAGGTAGGAATTTTTCAATGTATAGACTATAAGAAACAGAAAAGTTTTCAACACCCTCCGCCGTGCCTGCATCTATCATTTTCTGTTTCTTCCCCCTTCGAATAGTTAGCTTAGGAGTTCGAACAACGGACTTTGCCTCCAAACTGCATTCGATATGTTCAAATAAGGATGGATCTCTTTTAGTTGACTCCTCCTCCTTCTTTTTGGCTCTACTCTTTCTTGAGTGTGGTCTTCCCTTAGGAGTTTGAACAACGGATGGCTCTTGCAATCGAGTAGTTGCCGGGACTGCAATCTCATGGATTTTAAACTCAATGGATCTTCTCTCCGGTTCTGTTGTGCCACACCACCTTGCGTGAAGTAGTTTAACTTGGGGCAACGCAAAGAAATCATCTTGCACATCCACCGTCGACATTATCGACAGCTGTCGCCAACGTTGATCAACAACATCTATTGGAATAGGTATAGATTCACGACGATATTCGTTGATTTCATGTGCACACGGAAGTCCGAGTGAATGTCGATATGAACAACCGTAAACCTCGGGATCATAACCCACCGACTTTGACCTTCGAATCTCCTCAAGCAATAACCCCAAGGCCTTGTGAGATACCACATGAGTTAAACCATCCAAGAGGTGTTCTTGCTTGTATTCATGCTTTACAATATTGAGGCTCATCTCAAATGATGCTACAATATCGTTCACCGTGGCAATAGTCATCAAATGAATCGATTGCCAAACAGAGACAAAATTACCGACCGATGAGCGTAGATATCTTTTCAAACATGAGTGTGCCCCTTCGACCTGGTTCGTAGTGATCGTGCCATAATGCTTCACCATGTTGGTCCATGCTAAGACGAATTGCTCTTTATGTTGTCCTAGCCAAGTATCTTTGATATAAGATATGCATGTCGGGTTACTTGGCTCCCACTTTTGTTGGAACATGTACCATGCTGCGTCGTAACTGTCTGTAGTACTTGCTCGCCATACAAGACTCCAATCACTGTAGAATTCTTCAAAGCGAAGCATGTCAATTTTACCATCCACAGTTTCAAATTTTTTCTTGCATTGAGCATGGATATTTCTATTTATATGCCAAGTGCATAGTAGTCTATGCGCATGAGGAAATACAATATCTATAGCATTTATCAACGCATATTCTCTGTCAGTAACAAAAACAGACGGCTCTTTGTAACCTGTGTAAAGGGATTATAGTTTCCTCAACGCCCATGTGTAATCCTCTACTGTCTCACTCTTCATAAAACAAAAAGCGACTGTAAATGTTTTTCCCGTAGACGTAAACCCGACAACATGCAAAAGAGGCATCTTGAACTTGTTGGTCTTATATGTACAATCAAGGACCAACATGTCTACGAAGGACCGAGTCATATGTGTGCAATCAGGATGAGCCCAAAATAATGAAAGAAGTTCATCAGTTTGTGGATGTCTTCTATGGTACTCCACGTAGTGATGCTCCCCAAGCAACTTCAATACTTGCTGCATCGCCATTCTTCCTTTCATACTATTGCATTTCGCTCTGGCTAAACTATTATAGATCGTCCTCATGGTGGACTTGTTCCCATCTTGTTTTTGTCGCACAGCAGAATATATTTGTTTCGGTGCAACTCCTGAAAGGAATATTTCTTCAACCAACTTTTTCTCATCCTCCTTCAACCGTGCCACGTAGGCATGACCCGTAAGTGTCCCTGGAATAGGATGATTGTGTCTTCCATTCTTAACTTCGATTATCCACTTTACATCTTCAACTTTTACAATCAACACCTTCAATGGACAACCATATTTTCTCGTCCCAACATTTTTCTTAGGGATTTCTTTTTCAACAACACCCTTCTTTTTATGATGCCTAAACACACCTCCTCTTTCGCATCCAAGCTCAAGATATTTTTGGCCCGGCCGAGATCGGATGGATCTTGCAATGAAAATAACTACGTTATGTTGTCTCCCAACTTCTCTGCACCACTCTAATGCTTCTTCATGGCTTGCAAACTCAATATCCGTTGAGAAAATATCATCCACATCAACACCAACAGCAGGATGTACCACAATATCTGAACAAGCTTGGTCCTATAACCAATATAAAATAATATAAAAATTAATAACTTCATATAATTATCCAGGACTGTCACTATTTTGACAGTCCTATTTTTATATAGGACTGTCAAAATTATGACAGTCCTACTTTTACGTAGGACTGTCGAATTTATGACAGTCCTATATTTATATAGGACTGTGGAATATTTGACAGTCCTATATTTATATAGGACTGTCTAATGTTTACAGTCCTAACTCGTGACTGTCAAATTAGGGTTATCGTTTTACGTACCGTACGTGCTTCGGAATAACCAACTTGTACTTCAGAACGTCCGGAGTGCATAATTAATGAATTGGACGATCCGACTTCGTCATCGAACATTTTTTCATGCATTGTTCCTACATTAATCAAAATAAACTAAATCTTTTTCGCACATTTGCAAAACTTATTCAACGTAGGTTGTCGAAGACATACCGAAAGAATATTCCTTGGGGTATCACCAAATTAAAATACTTCTCCAACCACAACTAGTTATTTCCAAATTTAGGTTTGGGCTTGGTGGAATGAGGGTTTCTTAAGTCTAGTTGGAATGCCAAAAATAGAAACCCATTTGACTTTTATACTTTGGTGTGGGGTAGCCCCAACTAACTATCAGAGGGGCAAACTTGTCATTTTGGGAAATGGACTGTCAAATTTTTGACAGTCCTAACAATTTGTAGGACTGTCAACATTTTTACAGTCCTACAAATTGGGTAGGACTGTCAAAATTGTGACAGTCCTTCCAAGTGGTAGGACTGTCAAAATTTTGACAGTCCGGATTATAACTGTGGGCTAGCCCCGACTAACTTTCATGATGGCAAACTTGTAATTTTGTGTAAATTTCCAATGGGCTAGCCCAGAGTCAAATGTGTAGTGTCCTTATAAATGGGACTGTCATAATTTTGACAGTCCTATCTATTTGTAGGACTGTCAAAATTTTGACAGTCCTTCTAAGTGGTAGGACTGTCAAAATTTTGACAGTCCTGAGTATTACAGTAGGCTAGCCCCGAGTAACTTTCATAATGGCAAACTTGTAATTTTTTCTAATTTAGAAATGGGCTAGCCCCGAGTAAAATGTGCAGTGCCCTTATAATTTACCTATCAAAATTGTTTAGGACACTGTCGGATAGCTTAGATTTTTGTAACTTTTATTTAAGACACCCAAAATTTACTGAGAACAGTCCAGGTCCCCCTTTCTCCCACAACAAATCCTAATCCTAATCCTAACCCCAACCACCTGAAGAGGAGACGACGGCGGAAGACGAGAGGCGGAGGCGGAGGCTGGAGGAGGAGGAGGAGGTGGAGGCTGGAGGCGGAGGAGGCGGAGGCGGCTCGCCCCCGCTGCTGTTATTGCTGTTGTTGTTGCCGATGTTGCTACTGCCGCCGCTCGTCCGTCGTCGGCCCTCCCTCGCAGTCTCCCGTCCCCGAAATTCGCCGCACGCCCACGCACCCCGTACCTGTTGTTGCTACTGCTTCTTCTTCTTATTCTTCTTCTATCATCCTTCTTCTATAATTGTTTGTAAACCCCCTCGACCAGAAATTAGGGTTAATTAATTTAATTAGCATGATTAGGGTTAACTTGTATTAATTAAGATTTATTATATAGTATTATAATACTTGTACAATGATTTGTTATTTTAGGATACTACCCTAGCTGTTGCCCTAAAATAAATTCCACGTACTTGGCCTAGACATGCTAACCCACAAATTTGAACATAGAACAGACCCCGGCTACGAATTTTCGTACCTGATTTTAGTCGCACAAAAGTTGTTACAAACGTCCGTACGCATTTTAAATAAATTGTGCAATTACGTTCGTTGTCCGTTCCAATCGAAATTAAGACCCCACCTCGATCCGTCTTGACCAACCCAGAACATGATATTATTGTACACTGAGCCTACTACACCAATGACCCTTGTCCAACCAAATTTAGACCCCCGGATTTTTATTAAATTAAATTAGAAACACCGGTACATTAATTACGAATTAATTAAAATGGTGACCTAACCTCAATTGAATTAGACCCAACCCCACATCCACACCCACAAGCCTCATACAAAACACCATACACCATCCTAGCCCAATGAGGAACACCAAACATGGTGTTTGGTTACATTAAATCCCCAATTTCAGGAATTGTGCAAATACCAAAATGTTCAGGGGCCTATTTGCAAAATTGCAATGTGGTGTCCCCCTCTCATTGGCCCAAACATCATGAAGAAAGAATTGGTCATGCCCTAACCGTATCCATTTATTTCCCCCCCATTCCTTTGTACTTACCTTACTTTAGGAAGGGCACATCATGGCCCTACATTTGAAATGTCCCATTCCTAGCCCTTCCCTCATCTTGATGGACATCCCCAACTCCCCAAAAGCTAGGTCCAGCCGGCCCTAATCCCAAGGCAGCCCCCCCACTCTCTCACCTACATAAACAATCTAGTACCTCATTAAAGAGGGCACACAAACCTAGGACTCTACTCATAAACCCAAACTCCCTAAAACTCAGCCCCTAGCCCGACCCCAGCAAACCACCACCCGCCGCCCTACTCCGGCCAACCACCGTGTCCGACGACCCCCACACCGACCCAGACCCCTTCGCCGGACCCTCCCCCACCTGCCACCACCGCCACCCGCCGCCTAGCCGCCGGCAGCAACTCCCCCAGCAGTCCACACTAACCCGAGCATCACCCTCCCGCGCCCAAAACCGACCACCCGACCGGCCTGTACTCCGCCACCTTAGCACCGCCGACCGCCAAACTTCACCGACGCTACCCCCTGCCAGTCCTCTCCCTCCCCGTCGACTTTCAGCCCCGGACGTCGACACCCCGAGCAGCAATCGCCCCCGCAGCGCCACAGCTCCAGGCCCGCTGCTGCTGTTGCCGACCCCCCCCCCCCCCCGCGCGCGACGCCGGAGCTCCGTCCGGCCACCCCAGCCATCGACGGTCGGCCACCAGGACCCCCTCGACCCGAGCCTCGCTGAGGTACGGTATTCTATGTGTAAATATTAGTATTCAAGCATGTATTTTAGATTGCAAAGGTATATATATATATATATATATATATATATATATATATATATATATATATAGTATGTATTCTGTATTTAAATACGTATACAGTATTATATATATTATTTCCTGTATTTCAGTAGTGTTTATGTATAAAAATATGTATAAATACTGTTTAATAATTCTGAGTATAATTTATAAATGATAAAAATATATAAGTAAGTATTTACAAATATAATGTATATATATACATATATACTAGAAGCTTAAATACTTTATATATATTTAATTAAATACCTAAAGTATATGTTAAATAAATGTATTTAGAAATATGTTTCATACATGAGTACATTTCCTAATTATTATATGTATGTATATAAATACATAGTGTTTAAATACTTAATAATTGTTTTTATACCAAATAAATTATATGTACATATGTATAATATATATTTATGTACATTGAAATATTGTATAGTTAATATACATGATATATATACTATGTATTATTCTATATTATATGCTATTGGTGTAATTATTTTATTTTGTAGATATAAGTATATATGTATATATGTATAATAATTTATGTACTTAATGTATTTATAGAAGGTATATTGGTATGTATATATTTAGATATAAATAAATGAATGTGTATTTTTACTTATGTACATAATTTCTATCTAAATATATGTATATGTATAAATATATGAATTTATGTTATTACCAATTATGTATACATATTTACTGTGTGTATTATTAGTATATACTAATTAATACATAAGTACTATTTTTGTACTATTAAACAAATATATTATTTTAATATAATTAAATATGATTTAGTGTATATATATATATACTTGTATTAGCCATATATATATACAGTCCCGACCCTATGTCAGCTGTAGATACAAGCAGTGTGTCTTAGTCGTGCTATTGTAGCGACTAATTTTGTCATTACTATATCATATATAGGACTACTGGACGGTACTGCCGAGGCATCAGGAGCAGGACTTTGGATTTCGCAGCTACCCGGGACAGGCAAGTATACCTTGCTGATTTACTGCTTAAAAAATTAAATGATGAATGTTGCAAATATACATAAACTGTGCGCGTCCGAGATTGACTCGGGTGCAGTCGACAATGCGTCGATGAGTAGTGTACTAGACCCAGTTGCTAGCTGACTCACCTTCGACTGTGAGGATATTTTGATATCTTCCTAGACTATGGCACTATACACGTATCGCGATGGTACACTCATATTGGGATGCGGGTCCGCGTACCCGATTCGCTATCGGTACGTACGACATGCATCACGGACTAGCATGTATTCTAGAGTAATATAGTTAATTGAGACTTGACATTTAGATACGGTACACTCACGTCGTGTATTCGACTTGCGTATCTACATTGGACGGGAAGGACAACTGATAAACGTATGGGATACCCCCATCGGACTCCGTGGTATCCAGAGGAACCATAGACCCGGTGACTCCCTATATTCAGACACCGCGCTCTTCGGAGTGTTACGGACGTATATACATTGCAGACACCACGCCCTTAGAGTGTGGACGTTATTCATATATACAGATACCTCATTCTTCGGAATGATGGACGTTGCAGATACCACACTCTAGAGGACGTTGGACGTTATGTCTACACCTACCTATACGTTTCGAGGTTGTCCTTATATTGCAATCACTTAGATGGTTAGCACACCCCTCTTTACTTTTATTCAGTACTATATCTGGCATGCATATTGTATCTTGTTACGTCCCTCTGAGGACCTGGTTATCTTCCAGATCTGGACGAGGCCTATTATCCCACAGTTTACGGGCCAGGTGTGGAGACGAGGTTTGCTCTTGACGAGGAGCTAGAGGTCCTTCCATCAGAGTACCCCTGATCAGATTGGTAGGCCTTCCGCCTATGACTGGAGCTCCTTATCTAGTTAGCAGTTGTTCCAGTCACTCTTATTTTTAGTACTTTATTTTCGGACTATCAGTACTTTATCTCCAATATTGTAGTGGGTTTGTTCCCACCAGACATATTTCAGTTGTATTATGTCATTCGACTATGTCCTTATATTCCAGTCTTTCATTTCAGTATTTTACTTATTGTTTATGGATGAGATTAGTCACTGCCTGTTGTTGATATTAGACTTGTTAGATTTAGGACAGCGTAGCACGCTTCGCCAGGATCCATTAAATTGGGATATCCTCGGAGACGTGTGAGCTAGCCAATGCCACGTGGCCTGGTTCCATATATTTTGGGACTGGGGCATGACATGGTTTTAGTGGTGGCCCATGCAGGTCTGAAACATCAAATATTTATCGCTTGTGGTATGGTAACGTGTCCAGCGAGCCTGCAATAGGATAGAAATTACTAGGTCTCATCCACTTGATTACGTCTTTGAACCTCTTCCATACTTTAAAATATCTGCATCATGTTTGATTTATTCCGTACACTCTCTAATGAAGTTCTATCTCTTACAGCGAGATGAACCTTCGTAGCCGACGTGAGATACTTGGTGCCGTAGTGCCACCTGCAGCACCGAGGGAGGATACGACTCAGGGACCACCCAAAGAGCAGCCTCAGTCAGAGGCACAGGTGATCCCTCAAGCCCCGATGATGCACTGGCATCAGGTCTCTCCCGACGAAGGGTCGCAGCAGCCAGAGGGCCAAACGTCGCAGACGATTTCGAGGCAGTACTTCGAGGGACAGACCTCGAGGGCGACACCGATGCCTCAGTACGAGAGGCCGACACCCGAGGAGACACCAAGGAGACAGCCGGAGGTACCGCTTCCACCACCTCCACCGTTTCCACCTCAGATGCCACCAGCGGAGGGACAGCCCCAGATGATGCAGTTCTTCCAGATGATGATGCAGGCCCAGTGGCAGCAGACAGAGACTCTGAGACAGGGATGATGGCAGTACTGGAGAGGGCACCTGCCCAAGCAGCAACACCAGCACCAGCACCTGTACCTGTCCAGCGAGCAGGCACTGTACGAGGCTTCAGACAGATGGGCCCGGGAACCTTCTCGGGCAAGGAGACGGCTGAGGAGATCTTAGATTGGGTCTCCAATACTGAGATGATGTTAGAGGGTTCGCAGCTACACCCCGACCTCTGGATGACCGCGGTGAGGGCTCAACTCACAGGCAACGCCCATCACTGGTGGGACTCTATGGAGCGCAGCATCGGCAGACAACAGACTTGGAAGGAATTTCCGGAATACTTCAACGCGAAGTACTTCCCAGCTACAGTGAGGAACGCCCTGTACTCTCAGTTCCTGCACCTGGAGCAGGGGAACCTGACTGTGGACGCCTACGACGGAGAGTTCAGCAGACTCAGCCGATTTGGAGCAGCCCTAATCCCCAACGACCTGGAGAAGGCCAGGAGATTCCACCATGGCCTCTCTCACGAGCTGCAGAGGTACACCACTACCCAGGCGAGGATCTCTTATGAAGAGGTCCTATCAGAGGCGAGGATCCAGGAGGCTATAGGAGGAGCGAGACGTTCCAGCACGAACGTACCAGCCAGGACCCAGCAAGGAGCAGGAGGACCGATCCGCCGTCCAGGAGCGCAGGCGCAGTAGAGGACAGCGCCGTACCAGCAGAAGGAGCTTCCGACCTGTCACTTCTGTGGCAAGAGGGGACACGTTATCAGAGACTGCCGAAAGAAGCTCGGGCTCTGCATGGTATGTGGAGCCAGCCAGCACCTTGCTAGAGAATGCCCCCAGCGCAGAGATGGAGCACCCCAGACTGGACAGAGACCACCAGCAGCACCACTGAGGACACTACCCCCAGCAGGAGGTCAGCGTCCACCAGCTACCGGAGGACAGCAGAGAGGACCACCCTTAGTTCCACAGGAGGCACACTTCAACCAGGCCCGACAGCAGGCAGGAGGGCAGAGGCGCGGACAAGCCTTTGCTTTAGCATCTATCGAGGAGGAACCGGAAGGGGAGACTATCGCAGGTACAATTCTAGTTGCATCATTACCTGCAACTGCACTGTTTGATTCTGGAACTACACTGTCATTTATATCTAGTAGCTTTGTAGCAATGCATAGAGTAGCAACCTCCCCCTTACCTAAAAGTTGGAAGATACTTACTGGAGGAGGCATCGTACCGGTTACCAGCACCATTAGAACGTGCTCGATAGTAGTTTATGGTAGGGAGATGAGAGCACGATTGTTGGTACTCCCAATGCCAGCTTTCGACGTTGTTCTGGGCATGGACTGGTTAAGCCAGTACAATGCCGTACTAGATTGCCGGAAGGGTAGTATTACTTTTAGACTGCCAGGACACCCGGAGTTCGAATTCATGCGAGGCACCATCGAGCGAGGAGTAGGACATGCAGCTGGAGCTTACATGGCGATGGAGACGGCACCCCCAGAAATTGTTGCAGAGTTCGAGGACGTTTTCCCAGAGGAGTTGCCAGGCCTACCGCCTGATAGAGAGGTAGAGTTCACCATTGAGCTAGTACCTGGAGCAGCACCGGTATCATCAAATGTGTACCGGTTGGCGAAGAAGGAGCTTGACGAGCTGAAGCTATAGCTGGAGGAGTTGCAGATCAAGGGATTCGTTCATCCTAGTGCATCACCCTGGGGAGCACCAGTGCTGTTTGTACCAAAGAAGGACGGGACGTTCCGGATGTGCATTGATTACAGAGCCCTTAATGCTCTGACTATCAAGAACAAGTACCCTCTACCGCAAATCGACGATCTGTTCGACCAGCTGACAGGAGCAGTGGTGTTCACAAAGATCGACTTGAGATCAGGCTACCATCAGGTGAAGGTGCGAAGGAAGAAAATTCCAAAGACAGCATTTAGGACTCGCTATGGTCACTACGAGTTCTTAGTGATGCCTTTTGGATTGACAAATGTGCCTGCTGTGTTTATGAACCTGATTGAACCGAGTCTTCCATGAGTATCTGGACCAGTTCGTGGTAGTCTTCATCGACGACATCCTGGTGTATTCGAAGAGCCACGAGGAGCACAGGGAGCACTTGAGGCTAGTGCTAGAGACGCTAAGACGAGAGAGGCTTTATGCCAAGCTGAGCAAGTGCGAGTTTCTTCTAGATCATGTCGCATTTCTTGGACACGTTATCTCAGGAGATGGCATTTCAGTAGATCCCGCGAAGATTTCATCAGTAGAGACGTGGCCGACCCCTACCAACGTCTCGGAGGTGAGGAGTTTCCTAGGACTTGTCGGGTATTACCGGAGGTTCATAGAGAACTTCGCAAGGATCGCAGAGCCGATGACCCGCTTGACCCGCAAGGATCAGGAGTTCACCTGGACAAAGGAGTGTCAGACGGCATTCGATGAGCTGAAGAAGCGTCTGACTACAGCACCCATCTTGACCATACCTTCTGGACCCGGAGGATTCGTGATCTATAGCGATGCGTCCGGGAAAGGATTAGGATGCGTCTTGATGCAGCATGGGAAGGTTGTGGCCTATGCCTCTAGACAGCTGAGGACCCATGAGAATAACTATCCTACCCACGACTTGGAGCTTGCCGCAGTGATCTTTGCTTTGAAGCTTTGGAGGCACTACATATACGGAGAGCGCGTGGAGATATTCACCGATCACAAGAGCCTGAAATACGTCTACACAGAAGGACCTTAACCAGAGGCAGAGACGTTGGCTCAAAGTGATGGCGGACTTCGAGATCGAGCTACAGTACCATCCGGGAAAGGCTAATGTGGTAGCCGATGCTTTAAGCAGGAAGCCCATAGCATTTTTCCTGACTATCTAACAACATATGTTGAGAGATCTAGAACAGTTGGGTATCAAAGTCGTCATGATATCGAGTTTCCAGGTGCAATCGATATTGGTGGAGAGAATCAAGGCTGCTTTGCCGACAGACGCCAGATTTCAGAGGCTTCGACAGAGGACAGAGGCTGGAATACAGACGGGACTGCGTATACACGAGGATGGGACTTTGAGATGTGGAGATCGTCTCTATGTTCTGAATGGAGAGCTACGCCAGGAGCTGATGACGGAGGAACACAGTTCGACCTATTCTATTCATCCAGAAGGCACGAAGATGTACCGAGACCTGAGGCAGTACTACTGGTGGCACGGGATGAAGAAGGAGATAGCCCGCTTTGTGGCTAAGTGTCTGGTATGTCAGCAAGTCAAGGCTGAGCATCAGAAGTCTGCCGGATTACTTCAACCGCTCCCGATACCGGAGTGGAAATGGGAGCACATCACCATGGACTTCGTTACGGGTTTTCCGAGAAGTCCTAGTGGTCGCAATGTGGTATGGATAATCGTAGATAGACTCACCAAGTCTGCCCACTTTTTACCCTTCAGAGTGGGGCAATCTACGGAAGTCTTGGCAGACATGTACATGAGGGAGATTGTACGATTGCATGGAGTGCCAGTCAGTATCATGTCTGACCGGGATACGAGGTTTACATCGTACTTTTGGAGGAGTATGCAAGAGAGTCTTGGTACCCGCATTAAGTTCAGTACTTCGTACCACCCGCAGACAGATGGACAATTCGAGCGCACCATTCAGACGCTGGAGGATATGTTGAGGGCATGCATGCTTGACTTCAGCGGTTCATGGGAGGACCACTTGCACTTGGTCGAATTTTCCTACAACAATAGCTATCAGGCGAGCATTCAGATGGCTCCATATGAGGCATTGTATGGTAGGAAGTGTCAATCCCCAGTATGCTGGAGCGATGTAGGCGAAAGGCAGATTCTAGGGCCAGAGTTGATCGTCCATACAGTGGAGAAGGTGAAGAAGATCCAGGGGCATCTATGAGCAGCACAGGACAGGCAGAAGCATTGGGCTAATGTGCATCGATGACCCCTAGAGTTCCAGGTGGGAGAACATGTGTTCCTGAGGATTTCACCTACTAGAGGAACCATCAGATTTGGAAGCAGAGGGAAGCTGAGTCCGAGGTACATCAGACCCTTCGATGTGCTAAAGTGCGTCGGAGAAGTTGCTTACAGATTGGCCTTGCCGCAGACACTGGAAGGAGTTCACGATGTCTTCCATGTATCTCAGCTGAGGAGGTACATATCGAACCCGAGTCATGTGCTCGACCACTCGGAGATCACCGTTGGTCCAAGCTTGTCATACCAGGAGGAGCCGGTAGAGATCCTAGACCGAAGCGAGAAGGTACTGCGAGGCCAGACTATCCTTCTAGTTCGTGTCGCATGGAGGCATCACACACCAGGTGAATCAACCTGGGAACGAGAGGACGATATTCGGCAACGTTTTCCCCATCTCTTCTAAGGCCTAGGTATGTGATATTATTTATTTCATTCAATAGTTTTGATATATGTCTGTTTTAATTTCGAGGACGAAATGCTCTAAGGAGGGTATGTTGTAAACCCCCTCGACCAAAAATTAGGGTTAATTAATTTAATTAGCATTATTAGGGTTAACTTGTATTAATTAAGATTTATTATATAGTATTATAATACTTGTACAATGATTTATTATTTTAGGATACTGCCCTAGCTGTTGCCCTAAAATAAATTCTACGTACTTGGCCTAGACATGCTAACCCACAAATTTGAATATAGAACAGACCCCGGCTACGGATTTTCGTACCTGATTTTAGTCGCACAAAAGTCGTTACAAACGTCCGTACGCAATTTAAATAAATTGCGCAATTACGTTCGTTATCCGTTCCAATCGAAATTGAGACCCCACCTCGATCCGTCTTGACCAACCTAGAACATGATATTATTATACACTGAGCCTACTACACCAATGACCCTTGTCCAACCAAATTTAGAACCTCAAATTTTTATTAAATTAAATTAGAAACACCGGTGCATTAATTATGAATTAATTAAAATGGTGACCTAACCTCAATTGAATTAGACCCAACCCTACATCCACACCCACAAGCCTCATACAAAACATCATACACCATCCTAGCCCAATGAGGAACACCAAACATGGTGTTTGGTTACATTAAATCCCCAATTTCAGGAATTGTGCAAATACCAAAATGTTCAGGGGCCTATTTGCAAAATTGCAATGAGGTGTCCCCCTCTCATTGGCCCAAACATCATGAAGAAAGAATTGGTCATGCCCTAACCGTATCTATTTATTTCCCCCCCATTCCTTTGTACTTACCTTACTTTAGGAAGGGCACATCATGGCCCTACATTTGAAATGCCCCATTCCTAGCCCTCCCCTCATCTTGATGGACATCCCCAACTCCCCAAAAGCTAGGTCCAGACGGCCCTAATCCCAAGGCAGCCCCCCCTCCACTCTCTCACCTACATAAACAACCTAGTACCTCATTAAAGAGGGCACACAAACCTAGGACTCTACACATAAACCCAAACTCCCTAAAACTCAGCCCCTAGCCCGACCCCAGCAAACCACCACCCGCCGCCCTACTCCGGCCAACCACCGTGTCCGGCGACCCCCACACCGACCCAGACCCCTTCGCCGGACCCTCCCCCACCTGCCACCACCGCCACCCGCCGCCTAGCCGCCGGCAACAACTCCCCCAGCAGTCCACACTAACCCGAGCATCACCCTCCCGCGCCCAAAGCCGACCACCCGACCGGCCTGTACTCTGCCACCTTAGCACCGCCGACCGCCAAACTTCACCGACGCCACCCCCTGCCAGTCCTCTCCCTCCCCGTCGACTTTCAGCCACGGACGTCGATACCCCGAGCAGCAATCGCCCCCGCAGCGCCACAGCTCCAGGCCCGCTGCTGCTGTTGCTGACCCCCCCCCCCCCCCCCGCGCGACGCCGGAGCTCCGTCCGGCCACCCCAGCCGTCGACGGCCGGCCACCAGGACCCCCTCGACCCGAGCATCGCTGAGGTACGGTATTCTATGTGTAAATATTAGTATTCAAGCATGAATTTTAGATTGCAAAGGTATATATATATATATATATATATATATATATATATATATATATATATATATAGTATGTATTCTGTATTTAAATACGTATACAGTATTATATATATTATTTCCTGTATTTCAGTAGTGTTTATGTATAAAAATATGTATAAATACTGTTTAATAATTCTGAGTATAATTTATAAATGATAAAAATATATAAGTAAGTATTTACAAATATAATGTATATATATACATATATACTAGAAGCTTAAATACTTTATATATATTTAATTAAATACCTAAAGTATATGTTAAATAAATGTATTTAGAAATATGTTTCATACATGAGTACATTTCCTAATTATTATATGTATGTATATAAATACATAGTGTTTAAATACTTAATAATTGTTTTTATACCAAATAAATTATATGTACATATGTATAATATATATTTATGTGCATTGAAATATTGTATAGTTAATATACATGATATATATACTATGTATTATTCTATATTATATGCTATTGGTGTAATTATTTTATTTTGTAGATATAAGTATATATGTATATATGTATAATAATTTATGTACTTAATGTATTTATAGAAGGTATATTGGTATGTATATATTTAGATATAAATAAATGAATGTGTATTTTTACTTATGTACATAATTTCTATCTAAATATATGTATATGTATAAATATATGAATTTATGTTATTACCAATTATGTATACATATTTACTGTGTGTATTATTAGTATATACTAATTAATACATAAGTACTATTTTTGTACTATTAAACAAATATATTATTTTAATATAATTAAATATAATTTAGTGTATATATATATATATATATATATATATATATATATATATATATATATATATATATATATATATATATACTTGTATTAGCCATATATATATATACAGTCCCGACCCTATGTCAGCTGTAGATACAAGCAGTGTGTCTTAGTCGTGCTATTGTAGCGACTAATTTTGTCATTACTATATCATATATAGGACTACTGGACGGTACTGCCGAGGCATCAGGCGCAGGACTTTGGATTTCGCAGCTACCCGGGACAGGCAAGTATACCTTGCTGATTTACTGCTTAAAAAATTAAATGATGAATGTTGCAAATATACATAAACTGTGCGCGTCCGAGATTGACTCGGGTGCAGTCGACAATGCGTCGATGAGTAGTGTACTAGACCTAGTTGCTAGCTGACTCACCTTCGACTGTGAGGATATTTTGATATCTTCCTAGACTATGGCACTATACACGTATCGCGATGGTACACTCATATTGGGATGCGGGTCCGCGTACCCAATTCACTATCGGTACGTATGACATGCATCACGGACTAGCATGTATTATAGAGTAATATAGTTAATTGAGACTTAACATTTAGATACGGTACACTCACGTCGTGTATTCGACTTGCATATCTACATTGGGCGGGAAGGACAACTGATAAACGTATGGGATACCCCCATCAGACTCCGTGGTATCCAGAGGAACCATAGACCCGGTGACTCCCTATATTCAGACACCGCGCTCTTCGGAGTGTTACGGACGTATATACATTACAGACACCATGCCCTTAGAGTGTGGACGTTATTCATATATACAGATACCTCATTCTTCGGAATGATGGACGTTGCAGATACCACACTCTAGAGGACGTTGGACGTTATGCCTACACCTACCTATACGTTCCGAGGTTGTCCTTATATTGCATTCACTTAGATGGTTAACACACCCCTCTTTACTTTTATTCAGTACTATATCTGGCATGCATAATGTATCTTGTTACGTCCCTCTGAGGACCTGGTTATCTTCCAGATCTGGACGAGGCCTATTATCCCACAGTTTACGGGCCAGGTGTGGAGACGAGGTTTGCTCTTGACGAGGAGCTAGAGGTCCTTCCATCAGAGTACCCCTGATCAGATTGGTAGGCCTTCCGCCTATGACTGGAGCTCCTTATCTAGTTAGCAGTTGTTCCAGTCACTCTTATTTTCAGTACTTTATTTCCGGACTATCAGTACTTTATCTCCAACATTGTAGTGGGTTTGTTCCCACCAGACATATTTCAGTTGTATTATGTCATTCGACTATGTCCTTATATTCCAGTCTTTTATTTCAGTATTTTACTTGTTGTTTATGGATGAGATTAGTCACTGCCTATTGTTGATATTAGACTTGTTAGATTTAGGACAGCGTAGCACGCTTCGCCAGGATCCATTAAATTGGGATATCCTCGGAAACGTGTCAGCTGGCCAATGCTACGTGGCCTGGTTCTATATATTTTGGGACTAGGGCGTGACATTGTTCCCATAGACTGTCAAAAAATTGACTGTCACCACCCCATTTCCAGAGCCGGGTATTTTTTTTTTTAATTTAGTTAATTGTGTATTATTTATAATTAATTGTATTTATAATTAATTAATGATTGTATTATATTTTTATTGTTTGTTTTAGGGTTTTGGCTAGCCTGGACCCATGTCAGACCCTAGTGGACCCATGTCCGACCCAGCCCACACCCTTGTGAGAATTATTTTGGGGGCTTAGAATATTTATTTTATTTTTAGGAAGTTAGTTGGAGAGATTTGGAACTAGTTTGAGCGCATTTGGAACCCGGAACCCGAAACCAAGTGTGTAGGGGCATTTTGGTAATTTCCTAACTTGTAAACCCCCTTTATTATTCCTTGGCCGACCATTTCAGCCCCTCCTAGACCGTGGAACAGCAGCCCCCACTCCCCTTTCTCTTCTTCTTCATCTTCTTCTTCACTTCTTCTTCTTCTCCACTTCTTTTTCTTCTTCCTTCCTTCTCCAAGTAAGTTCCTTCCTCCTATTTCTCTTCTTTCTTCTTCTATTCTCCATGGTTGCTAACCCTAACCTTGCATTTTCCCTAACCTAGGTGGGTAGAGTCTAGATTTTGTGTTGGAGCTTGGATTGGGAGCTTGGAAGCTTGGATTGGAGGATTTGGAGCATTTTGGAAATTTTGGCTTGGGATTCCAACTCCCAAGAGGTAAACCCTAATTTTCTCCCTTGTAATTATTTTTATATAGTGTAGTTAATATTTTAGAACCTTCCTAGACCCTTAGGCTACCCGTGGGAGGAAGTTGGAACTAGTTTGGTTGGGTTTAGAGACTTTAACATTAGATTTTGTGTCAATTTCGGGTGGAATCCGAATTTGGCCCAATTTTGGGTGATACCCTAGGTTAGATGGACCTAGATAGACGTTGTCGGGTGTCTTGAGGGTGAGTGCGTGTCTCCGTTCGGACACGGGAAGTCGTGTCGCGGAGAAACGGGCGTTTCGGGCGAAATTGGGGCCTTTCGTCGTCGCCGATTCTAAGTGCGTGTGCGTTTCCGCCAGGGCCTAGAATCGACGCGGGAGCACATTTTCTAGGATCTAGACATCGTTTAGAGTGCGTGGGTAAATTTTGGGCCGATTCTGAGTTCGTTTGGTGTGCGTTTCAGGAGATTTTCCGAGCCGCGCACCACGTGTTCGTCGAAATGACCGAACGGCCATTTCGACTTGGTTTCCTCGTTTCGGGCTTGTGCGCGCGTTGGGTTAGTATCGGGGAGTGTGTGCTAGAATTCTCGGGCTATATTTTATATATTTATAGGTGTTTGGACGTGTCGGGGCCGTTGGGCGTGCGTTGGTGAGCGTTGTGGGCGTGGTGTGTGTTGTTGTGTGTTGTGTTGTGTTAGTGTTAGTGTCTATATATATATATTTATATATATATTTGTATGTGTGTTTATGTATATATATATATATATATATATATATATATATATATATATATATATATATATATATATGTGTGGTTGTGTGTTTGTGAGTGTGTTAGTGAGTGCTTGTGTGAGTGTGTGCTAGTGCGTAGGTGAGTGTGTGTGAGTGTGAGTGAGTGCCTATATATATATATATATGAGTTTGAGTTGTGTGTATATATGTATATATATTTGTATATATATGTATGAGGGTTTGTGTGTGAGGTTGTGTGTTTGTGAGAGAGTGTGTGAGAGTGTGTGTGTGAGGGTGTGTGAGAGTGAGTGTGTGTGAGTGAGGATAGATATATATATATATATATAGATATATATATGTTTATATGTGTGTGTGTATGTATATATAGATATGTGTATATAATTATATGTGTGTGTGTGTGCTTGTGTTGTGAGTGTGTGTGTGTATTAGTGTGCTAGTGTGTGTGTTAGAGTGTGTAGATGAGTGTGAATATATATATAGATATCTAGTTATATATATATATATGTATATGTATATATGTATATGTATATAGGAGTGTGTGTGTTTGAGAGAGGGGGGGTGCCTGGGACTGGAACCAGCAGCTGCAGCAGCAGAAATAGGCGCAGCAGCAGCAGTATTCAGCAGTAGCAGCAGCTCGCTCGAGCGAGGCAGCGCCGCGGCAGCAGCTCGCTCGAGCGAGGCAGCGCCGCGGCAGCAGCAGAAGCATCAGCAGCAGGCTGCAGCAGAGCGCGCGGGCGCAGCAGCGCCGCGGCAGCAGCGGCAGCGCGCCGCGGCAGCAGCTCGCTGCAGCGCGGCCTGCAGCAGCAGCAGCAGCAGCAGCAGCAGTTCCAGCGCCGCGGCAGCAGCTCGCTCGAGCGAGGCAGCGCCGCGGCAGCAGCAAGAGCATGAGCAGCAGCTGTAGCAAGTAGAAAATGCAGCAGCAACAGCAGTTTAAGGTAGCAACAGCAGCAAGTTAAGGCAAGGGCAGCAGCAAATGCGAGGGAGAGGGAGAGATATATACATAGATATATATAGGTAGTTAGATTATTAGATAGATAGATGGTTAAATAGATAGGTAAATAGTTTGATGGATAGATAAGGTGAATGGATAGATAACTAGATCTATAGTTAGATGGGTATATAGATTGTTAGATAGATAGACACATAGATAGATGCATAGATAAATAGATAGATAGATAGATATATGGATAGGTAGATATATGAATAGCTAGGTTGATAGATAGATATAAAAATAGATAGATTAACACATAGATGGTTAGATAGATACATAGGTAACTAGATACCTAGGTAGTTAGAGATAAATAGATAGATGCTATATAGATATTAGATGGATAGGTAAATAGTTTAATAGTTAGATACATAAATAAATAGCTAGTTAGATAGTTAGATAGATAATTAGATAGGTTGATACTAGATAGGTAGAGGGATAGCTAGATATATAGATCTATATATATAGATATATACATAGCTAGATAGATAGTTAGATATCTAGGTATAGATATATATATTTGAGGGTAAGGTAAGGTAAGGTAAGGTAAGGTATTGGGTATAGATATATAGGTATATGCCTATATGTATTAGATATCTATATTTTAGCCTAGATTATAGCTAGATATATAGGTTTATGCATAGTAAGTTAGCTAGAGGGGTAGTCGGGCTGAGTTTAGAGCGGTATCTCAATACCTTGAGATACCGAGGTATCTCAATACCTTAAGATAACCAAGGTATTGGGTTTCGAGCGGGGTTTTTGAGCAATGGCCTAGGAATAGTATTGAAGTAATTTTTATATGCTTATGTGTATATATTTACGCGTGCTAGCATAGGTTTTAGCGGGTTTAGGCGGGGTGCGTAGCCTAGGTTGAGGTATCGGATACCGAGGGTATCCCGGTATCTCAAGGAGACGAGTTTGTGAGTTTTCTAGCTTAATGAGCTCGTTTTGACCTAGAATTTCAGGAGCACCCTAGTTTGACCCAGACTTGACCGTAGTTGACTCGGTTGACCGCCAAAGTCAACTTTTGACCTAGTTTTGACCTAGAGTTGACTTTTTGGACCTAGAGTTGACTTTTTGACCCAAATTTTACCGGTTTGACCCGTTTGACCTAGAACGACCCTAGAAGCCTATTTTTAATTATTTTATATCTGTTTAACTGATTAGAACCCTGTTTAACCTTGCTTTTCGCATTAGGTCCTTGCGACACCGATTCGGATCGCCAGTTGCTCAGGACGTCAGGCGAGTACATTCTCTGATAGTTTTCATTATCTGATGATTATTATGATTCAGCTTCTAGTATAGTATCATCTGATTATTCTTGCACAACACGGGACACTGACTGGTATTTCTGGATTCATTTACTTGCGACACGTACATTTCATGTTTCTGGCCTCTATTCTGGAATCACTACTGGCATCACCTACAGGCATCATTCATGTTCAGGCTGGACTCATCTTGATTTGCGTGTCGGGTCTTGGATCCACTTGTATTAGTCGGGGCGGGGAAATACTCGAGTAGACATATAAACATTCCTATCTGGCATCATCAGGAATCACTCCCTCTGGTCTAATCTGGAATGATAGCAGCCGCGCACCCAGTGCGCGGTGAGCCGTACTTACCCCTAGCCGTTTATATGTCGAAACAAGTATTTCAAAGACACCGAGTTCATTCTTTATAGTCTGGACTCTCATGCATTTCTTAACTTGTCTCACTTACATGTTTCTGGACTTGACTCACTACATATTTTTCATGCTGGACTCACTACACGTTCATGTGCACGGACTTGATCTTAGCTTAGATTCTTGTATCTTACAGTTACTACTATCTTGTTTCTGATATTCCTGCATCTTTACCTTTATGCACCAGTGATACATGTTTATTTCCTGTTTCATACTTACTTCTTTCTTCTTGCTACTTGCTATAACTGTTTTATAGTTTTTATCATTTAAATGGAACTGCTGTTAGAGATGTACTTGCTCCAGTCCTGACTGGACATATTTTTCCAGAGTATCCGGAGGATTGGTGTCCGACGTTCTATGGACCTGAGCCTGTCGATGGTGCAGACAGGGACCCTCTAGTTTAGGGGTGATTTCCGGGTTGGTAGCCGGGATCACTAGGATCTTGTTGTTGTTTTATTAGCCTTAGTACCGGATTTGTCTCCGGTTTTGGATTGAGACCTTGTTTGTATATTATTTTTGGATATTGTTGTATTATTATTTGATGTTGTGGTTGTTGTAGTAGTTGTTGTTGGTTAGACTTTATAGTTGTTAGATCTCTGTGTTATCTTATCGTGCTTAGATTCGTGATTGAGTATATTGTGATTATCATTTGATATTTGCTCCTCCGTTTGGAGTTGAGATCTTGACAGGTTTATATATTGTTTGTGTGGTTGCCCTCCTTTTGGAGAGGTCATGCCCGATTTTTGTGTGAGATTATTATCTAGATAGTTGACCTAGACAGCGTTCTACCACCGATGCTGCGGCGTAGGCTGGACGTACCCACGACTCATGCCCGATTTTCCGGGTGCGGGTCGTGACATTGACAGTCCTTCTTCCAATAGGAAGGACTGTCAAATTTTTTTTTACACTCCTAATTATTTATGACTGTAACAATGTTGGAAGGACTGTCAAAATTTTGACAGTCAACATTTTTGTTAGGACTGTCAACATTGTGACAACCATGGAAAAAAAATTGTACTAGTCTGGAGCAATTTTTTTGATGGCAAATTTGTAAATAAAAAAATTAAATTTTGTGCTAGCCTAAGTAATTGTTGGAGTGCCTTTAGAATTAGCCTAGAAAAGTGGAAGGAATGAAAAAGAGTATAATGTATTTTTCTTCCATAGGGAAAGAAAAAATTATTTCCTTCCTTTGTGTTTGGTTGTGTTGGGTAGGAATGATGAAAAAAAAGAAGAGATCAATTTTTCTTTGTTTGATATGAAAGAAAAAGTGAAAGGAAAAAAAAGAAAAAAATATATATGTTTTACCAATTTTATCCTCAACTAGAAACATTTATTTACCATTTGACTTCATCAATAATTTTTTAAATAATACAATTCATATGGGTGGGTATAATTGTTAATTGATATAAGCATTCACTTTTTCTTCCACTTTTATTCCATTTTTGGAAGGATTCAATTTCTTAGGTTAGGAGAAAAAAACAATCCCTCCACTTTTTCTTCCTTCTATTTTTCTTTATATACCAAACAAGAGAAAATGAATCCTTCCATCTACTTTTTTCTCCTCCATTTTTCTTCCTCCAACTTTTCTCTTCTACCAAACACACCATATGTGAGTAAGGCTCATTCCAATTTCAAGATTCTAGATTCGGAATGTCGTAACTTAACTTGTAGAATAGTAAGACTCATACTAAGTTTCAATTTCTACATTCTCAGGCACAATCCACCCACAGGAGCTATGGATTATGCCTGAGAATTTCTAGATTC
The DNA here is from genome assembly GCA_036927795.1 of Iris macrosiphon. Classification (NCBI taxonomy): domain Eukaryota; kingdom Viridiplantae; phylum Streptophyta; class Magnoliopsida; order Asparagales; family Iridaceae; genus Iris; species Iris macrosiphon. The sequence continues at coordinate 29,906,173 of JAYESA010000008.1, read as the reverse complement.
ATAATGTAGGAAATTATTTTGTAGAAAAGTAAATCCCAATTTGGAGTCCAATTCTAGATTTATATTATTTTTTCCCATATTAATTTAACTTTTGACCACACAATCTTTGGGATCAAAGCTCATTTTTATCCTTTTCTACTATTCTCATACAAACCCAACCCATCCTAAAATTAACTTTATTTTTAAATGTTGGGCCTCAAGATGAAATTTTGAGCACCATCTACTAATAATGCTCTAATTAGTCCGTAAATTTTGATCATAACAGCCAAATTTTACAAATGAGTATACCGTCAAAATTTTGACAATCATATATATATATATATATATATATATATATATATATATATATATATATATATATATATATATATATATATATTATGATTTCACGAGTAGCAAGTGTTATTATATTTTGTTTACACGGCTATATTGATACATGTTGCACGCACGTGATTGATTAATTCTAGTATTGGTATCCTTAGATGTTCACTTATTGGTTACCATGTTCCTCTTGCTTCTCGTATTTATCATGTTTCTCATGATCCTAGAGTGAGTGTGGGTATAAGGGGGGAACATTATTAGTATCCGTAATAAAATTAGGATATTGATATCGGTCAGCAAAAATAACCCAACAAATAGAAGATAAAAAAAATAGGTTCTCTAGTATATTATTACAAAGATACAACATGTAGGTCTATAAGAATTAATTAATGAAAGAAGCCCCAAAATACAAATTACATGGGATGGCCATTTAACAAATTATGGGTAACAATTGTTTTGGTCCGAGCCAAAACTGTAATACTTAAATTTGATCGAGCGGGTGGCTAGTTAATGTACCATAACTCAAACTTGATATTATGACATGCCTTCATAATCAAGAATTAGGCTTAGCATTTCAGGACCCAATAGTTGGCCCTCCCCTTACCCTTATTTTTACCAATCACGATAATGCTAGTGCCCTTACAGGTTGGCCTTGTAAGGAGTTAGGCCCGTTTGTCAGACTTGCCTTGGAACCGGAGAAGCACCCACTTGGGGACTTAATGGTTACTATATTTTACATGTGTGGTAGTTCAGGGCACGCTACTCCGTTCATGGTGCCACTCTCATCATCGATGTTATCACCTTAGTTATTTTTCTCATTTGATTCACAATTTTTCCCATGATTATGCTTACAACATAACAAAATATGATCAAGGACATCATATGATCAACAAACCCTAATTAGCACAAAATTATACGAAAACCCAAATTATCTAATAATTAAATCCATGATGCAGAAATTATTGATCTAGGGCATCAGGAAAATCAAATCAACAAAACCCTCATTACTCTTTAGAAAATATTAGATCCATCAATCTCATTATTAAACAGTGATTTTAGGGTTTCTCAAACATGGCATATTCAATCTTCAGAGATCTCTACACAAAAGCAATCTACAACATATCTTAAAGAAGATAAACAAGCATTAAGGCTTTGAAATGATATATTTATACGTCCTTGGTATCATCTAGAACCGCTAATTAAATCAAGGAAAAGAGCAACATAATACCTTTGGATTCGATTAACAGACATGCCTCATTCTAAATCTTCTAGATCGTCCCAACGACGAAAGCGATCAACTCGAAAACTCTCCGCTTATCCATCCCGCAAGCAAGATTGGACTGTAATGTTTTTTCCTACCACTCAAATGGAAAATGACAAGTCATAGTCTCCTTCAGGTTACTTACAACTACCCACCCTAACTATTGCTTCCCTAAATTCTACTTTCTTTATAGCCTTCACCAAACAGTTCATATTAGACGAGAAATGTGTTTGACTCCTCTACTAAGGATTTTCCTTTTCCTGCCATCTCATTGACATGGAAAATAAGATCCTGTGGAAAAGCCATGCAAAACCAATTCGAAAGCATTGATGGTCATGTTGACTAACAACATTGACCTTTGATGATGACAGATAGTGTTGTAGACCTAGGCCAACTTCCTCATTAAACATGTTAGCATCATTGATCCTTGATGGCAACACCTGGTGTAGCAGACCTAAGATAACTTCCTCCATGCTATCCCTCAGTCAAGTACGAATAAGTGCTTATTTACTTTTTCATTCTTCGATAAAGTGATGAGTGAGTTATGATGTGATACATTTCTTTCTTTTTCTTTTAGGCACTAGACTCTTAATGGTTCCAAGACCTGACACCTCTAACTCCTAATTTAGTCAAAAAATTAAGGTGAGCAAAGTGAGCCTAACCAAAAGAAGCAAAAGAGGGTTGATATGACATTCTAGGAGTTATAGAACATATTATAATAGCCTCAGTGCTCTTATAAAAAAGCACTGACTATCCCTCACTACAAAAATGACTTCTGAGACAGCTAGAAATTGTCTTAATAAGAGCCTATACCATCCCAAATATTATTTGTGATGGGACATATTTAAACAATGTTATTAGGGTGGTGTAGCAAAAACTTAAGGGACGAATATAATTGTTCTAATTATTGTTTAGAGATGGTTAAACCAACCGTCTCAAAAGTTTAAGAATTTTTATTTTTGTATAATGGTTCATTAAACCATCACAAAAAGTAAGTATTTGTACCGCATTGAAACCATCCTAATTATTTAGGGAAGAATTCAGAAGAGTCACAAAATAATATAGTTCACTTTTAGAAGAGTAGCAGATCCATCCCAAAAACTTATAATAACAGTGTCACTCCCCCTTCCTGGCGCACATTTATGTGCATCCGACTTGTTGATTTGACCGCTTGGTGGTCTAAACCCGGCCCATGTTCTTTGGTTAGAGTTGGGTCCATGGGTTTGGTTGTGCGGCTAAGATTGAGCATGACTTGATCAATGGCTAGCATCAAACCTGTAATCCTATATATAATCTTTTTCTTTCTCTTTCCTCATCATTCACTTTTCTTTCTCTTACTTCATAGGCAAGTACATCTTGCTCTCATAAAGAAACATGGATCATGCATATTTTATTTATATTATTTCTTATATGTTATTAGTCTATTATGTGTATTTTATGTTCCTTTACATCTTTAGAACTTGGGATTTTCGATTTTGATGGCTAAATTAGTGTAGATCTAAGTTTTATTGCTATGGGTTCTACTTGATATTTCTTCGGGAATGATCTCCCAAAACTTAGTATTTTTGAAAAACTATTTTGTTCATGTTGTAGAGGAGTAGATTTGCTTATGTCACTACCACATTTTCTAGGAAAGGATATTTTGGTAATTTTATATTTAATTAAATATTGTGCATGTTGTATAATTATTTATTGTATTATTTAATTATTGTTAGATGTTAGTTTAGTGATTTGGACTTGTGTTAGTGGACCTAACTAGTTTAGTTTAGACTCATGGACCAACATGTATTAATTGTTAGAATTGAGCCCAACTAGAAAGCCCATTGATTAGGAGGATGATTAATTTAATTAAACCATTAGACTAGAACATTTTCTCCTTAATTATTTCTTCATGAGAGGCCCCAAGGGGTATAATGGACATTACATAGTAGCTTAAGGAAGGGGCAAGGGGGGCCGACCTACATAAAGAGAGGGGGAAAGTTTTTCTCTCCTCTTTTTATTTCAAATCTAGATCTAGAATTTTTCTCAACCAAATTCTCTCATTCCTACATCAATTCTCTACCAAATTTTATCCTAATTTCTTTTTAAATCACCATTGGAGGCTAGTAGAACAAGGATCTAGAAGGAGGACGCAAGAATCTACAAAGAGGAGCAAGGATCTACAAGTTGGAGGCTAATTTTATCACATTTGGATATTGCATTAAAAATCCATCTCCCAATGGGTACAATTCTATTTTCCCCCTTTAATTAGGTTCTAAATCTGAGATTTAACTATAAGAAATTAATCCATATGTATAGGCTACCCATAGGATTTGGAATTGAGTTCATAGGAGGCCTATTGAGAAAGTTATGGTACTTTTTGTGTCAATTTTGGTAGAATTCCGAGATTGACACTTATTGTGTTTGTCAATTGATCCTATAGACCACTTTAACATGTGTTTGTGTGTTTGTGGCTAGTATCGTGTCCATAATTGGGTACGTATAGGTCGTATTCCAACAATTTGGTGATACGTATTTTGGGGAGTTTTCCTCCGACACGGGGCTTTGTGCATGTCACATTTTGACACGGACAAGTAGATATATATTTGACTCTTCGTATTGTTCATATATAATATATTAGACTTGCTCGTGTCTTTTGGGGTACGTTTGGTTGTGTGGTGGACTCGTGTCGCAAGCGTATCATAGATCTAGTGTGATACGGGTGCGATGCACTCCACATGTTTGTTGTATTTAATTTCTAGATTCCATTCATATTGTTCTTAGCCATTTATATTATATGAGTTCATATGTATATGTATAAGTATATGTAATTATATGATACCATATATAAATGTGTTAAGTATATATATATGTATGTTAATATGTTATGTATGAGGGAGAGTTATATATTTACCTACGTGTATGTGTGTATCTAAATGTATTATGTAAGTGTGTTGATACCCCTATGTATATGTATATTTTTCGAGTATATATATATATATATATATATATATATATATATATATATATATATATATATATATATATATATATATATATATATATATATATACAGTGTATGTTAGTTATGAGTGTCTATATATATATATATATATATATATATATATATATATATATATATATATATATATGGATGAATCTATATATAGGCGTGTAGTGATGTGTATATATATATGTATATAAAGTTGTGTGTGCAAGAGGGGAGGGGCTCGATAGGAGCAACAACAGCAGCATGAAGGGCAGCAGCCGCAGCAACATAAAGATACAGCAGCAGCCGCAGGTAAAGAGCAGCAACAGTAGCATGAAGGGCAGCAGCCGCAGCAACATGAAGATGCAGCAGCAGCAGCAATAGTAGGTAAAGGAGCAACATCTATAACGCCCCACAACCGCACGGTGCATTATGCTGAGTCAGATTGAATGAGGCAATAGCTGGTTACACTTTTGATTTGTTGGATTTGGGAACAAATATTGATTTAGTTTTATGTGCAGATCGCAAGCAGAGTTCGATGGAATCAGGTGTTCGTTCAGAGCAGTACTGGGATAGCTGGATTGGAGCGATAATGTCATCTTCCATAGTCCGATCGGTCGGATGATTTGGAGAGCACGGCCTGCTCGCACGGTCATACCAATTGAGTAGATCGTGCTTTGCATCGGACCACGGGTTCAATGGATGGGCCGTATCGGCAAGGCAGGGTACTTAACGAATTCAGACTTGGTGAGTGGGCTCTATCCCTTCGCCTCTACTCTTTCATGCCTAATAATATGGAACATACGTAAAGGCTTGAACACTAAGACTGGAACTTGAAAATCACTACATTGTGGCGTACATAGAGTGTATGTCGTTTGGTTGGAATCGATTTATGGCTTGAGTTGGTTTTCGCGTTGAGTAGTTGGAGCTTGATTGGATCATCTTGGTTGGAACATCGAGGCAATTCGGGCGGGCGAGTGAGCGTGCATCCGTGTACGAGTATCAGTTGGACGCTTTGTCATGCAAAGCGTGAAGTTGTGGTTCAAAATCGGATAACTGCGTCATTGAGGGCATTGTGCCACTGTTGGGGCATTATGCCACGAGATTGTTCTGAGCGAGGGGTGTTGCACCAATTGGAACACTGTGTCGAGAAGCGGCATTGTGCCTATGGGGATAACTTGAGATGGTGCATTGGTCTATAGTTGGAGCATGGTTATGGATCGTTGGTAGGATTGAGGCTAGATAGTTTGGTGGGGCGAGAATGCTCGATTCCCTCGTTATACCTACTTGGTGTTTGCATCGGTCACGGACAACCTGTTGTGCACAGGGTTTCGTCTCCTCGAACGGGATATGCTCCGGGGCACCGGGACCGTTCGGCCATGGAGGAGACAAATGGTAACGTGCCTTGGGTGTGGTGCCGGCAGTTCGATGCGACCAGGCGGGCTAGCTACTCAGCGTTGGATCGAGTAGAACTGCAGTTGAACAGTCCTTTATAGCTTGGCCAGTGACTTCATATAGATAAGAGTTGGTTTACTTTATTTTGGCTTGTGCTTTTCGTGTAGGCGGCGGCCACCTTACCTCGGCAAGAGTGTGCATATCGAAGATTGGATTATAAGGCTTGGATTGTGGCTTGGTTTGAGGATGGATATTGAGGCTTGGATAATGGTTCTATAGGTTCTCGCGTTGCTTGGGTTTGAGTAGGACGGTTTGCATGCTAGTTTCCTTTTGAGTTGGATATATATCTGCTTGTATATTGGCTATCTTGGGCTTTCCATACCTAAAATCCTTGCGTATGGAGTAGGAAACAGACCAAGTGGATTACCCTTCTCAATAGAATAATCTCTATCTTCAAATGAAGTATTTTTCATTATAATTGAAACATTATTTCGAGAAATTATTCAACGAATCCATATGTAATAAATATATTCTTAGTAGCGTGTAGAGGTATATTATGTATAATGCCATAATAATCTAATGGCAAAAATATTTTAATGTCTAATAAAATTTCTAGAGTATGATATCTTCTGATTCTATAATTTTTACTGGCATATATAATATATTCCGCTGATATTCCTTCTTTTCGGGGCAATATCGTATTTTCATTTAATAAAGTCATTATTATCTGATTTTGGGTTTTATTGATAGTAATCATATTAATTTTTAAATGTTTCATGGAGCCGTATATGTCATCCTCAGATTGTTCATCTGAATCATCGGACTGTTCATCCGAATAGATTGATTCTATTTCATACATAGAAGAAGCAGAAGTATCGTTGTTTATATCGGCAATAGTTCCTATGTTAATACCATATTCTTCTAAGTCATTGATTACTATAGTATGAATATTGTTGGGACATTCATTGGCGAAATGCCCTTCTTTATTGCACTTAAAATATTTGCATCATTTTCTAAAATTTTTCCTCTTGATAAACTTCTTTTTATCAAACTTTTGATGTTGTTGTTTTAAAGCGAGTTTCCACTTTCTTCTAGTAATTTTATACTTGTTTTACCTTTTCCTTTTCTTCTAAAGAATTTTTTCTTTTGTTTTTTCCATCCCTTTGTTTCTGGTAGGCATCCAAACTCAGCGTTGATATCCGTGTTGTATTTAGAACAACAAGAATTCCTAGTCTAGATTTCTTGATGGTCCTATCCATCTATTTTTGTGCCCTTACTTGTTCACATACTGTCTCCATTATTTTCATACAGGCTTTCTTGAGTATGCCAGTAGTGTGAACATTATTTCTCATTTTATCATATCTTTCCTTGATAATATTATTCCAGGGATAGGGGGTTTCAGTAAAAAATCCCTTAATCCAGAAATCCTTTTGTCCTGTACTCTTTAGTCAAAAAATAAAACCAATATATTTAGTAATAAATTCCTAAAGCAAACATATATCACATAAAATCATTTTATGAAGGAGTTCATCATAGTCTTTATCATCCATACCATCATCTCCTATGAAGTCTGCTAACATGAGACCTAATAATTTTTCTAATGCATCCTGAGGATCTTTGGTGCCTGTAATCTCATCTCCTTTTGCCTTATTGTTAGTTTCAAGGCTAACTAACTAGTCTCTGGCACTTCCCTTCCAGAAGCTAGTTGCATAATGAATAAATTGGGCCGTATTAATATTTCTGGGTAAATGATATATCATTCCTCCAATTTGTTGTGCCAATTCACCAGTGTATTCCTTTATTTTCCTATGCGGGATATCATCAATATTGAATATTAATCCATCTGCATGCCTGTTTTCACTGGCTTTATGATATCTAACCCAATCCTTTCTGTTTTCAGGTTGGCTTCTAGTTGAGGTTATTATAGCCCTGGTGGCATAAGGCTTTCGGGGGGAGGTCCAATTGATCCTACATCTTCGGTGGGTATCCCTTCCAGGATCATACCACTGCCACTAGTGCTACCTACCTCTTCATTGTTAAGAATATGAAAATGTTCTTCTTCAGAATCACTATCAGTATATATACTATGCTTCTATTTAAAGAAATCAATAGCAGAAGAATACTTTTCATAAAAAGCATAAACAGTTTGTTCGTCTATTTTACCAAGGAGTTCCTGGTTTTGTAATTTAAGAAAACTGCGGTAGTGTTCTTCATTAATATCATTAATATCAATCTTGTTTTCTTCCTTTGACGAATACTTCATCATATTAATATTCCAATGGGCCATTTTTGGGTTCTGATTGTACCTATCTCCAAAACCTCTAATGTCGGCAAAGTCATATTTTTCTAATTTCTGTTTTATTTCCTTCATGTCGCTCTTAATATCTTGTAAGAGATCTACAATAAAATTATACATCCCATGTTCTGGGTGATCTTTAGTAGCCGTATGTACTATGTGTTCATAATTATCATGAAGATTTAAAAAACATTGGTGTGTGTCTACATAAATAAGCTCAGAAAATGGTTGTTCATTACTCATGTGTCTATGTGGTGACAGTTCTTGAATTTGCTCATCATATGGGACTAGAATGATTTTCCTAAGATATATCTTGTCATTCCATACCCTTTATCCGTTTTGACCCACAATTCTGCGGCTGGACATAGTATCCCCTCTGCTTAGGTTGGTTTAACCTAGCATACCGTGGTTTTATGGCGAGGTTATGCCTCGAATGTTTCAATCACAGGCATATACTATCGCTTCACAGAATTGGAGCACAACATTGGTTCGTTTCCTACTCCATGCGTAAGGATTTTAGGTATGGAAAGCCCAAGATAGAGGATAGGATAATCAACCTATGCCATACTAGATCATATTCAAGAACTAATTACTTAAGCTATCATAATAAGAACTTTCAGGGATTGCATGACTTACAGGGATTGAACAAGGCTCTGATACCAACAAAGCGATCACACAAAAGAGCAGACTTTTATTCACAAGAACTCAGCTTTACAAAGAGGGGAGAGAGAGCACACAAGAACAGGGGGAGAGATTACAAGAGTAAAGTTCACAAAGCTTACAAGCCTTCCAAACTCCGATACCCACTAAGGCTTCCGAAGTCTTATTTATATTACAAGAGGGCAGGGTGTAACCCTTCATCCCCGGTTGGGTAACCGGCGCATGTCATGAAGATATTTCTGCAATGATGGCGATCTCTGTAATGATGGCGATCTCTGTAATGATGGCGATCACATGCCTTTTTTAGTGGGGAATCTCCTTTATCAAAGTGGGATTGTGCTGTCTTTCGGAAATCTTTTTATTAAAGCAGGGATAAGGTGTTGCCCAACGTGTCCTGGTTGTCATCATCACTTGAGTCTGTGTCTTGGTTGTCATCATTTTCTGAGCTGTCAGTAATATCTTCTGAGTGGTTGTTACTATTGTCGTAGTGGTCGGAACTGTTGTTGTCTTCAAGCCAGATGGAAATTCCACTGATAGAAAGTGGATTGCTCCTATCATGTCGAGTTTCCATAATTTATTCTCATTCTTAAATTAGAGAGCTAACCATTATCTCTCTTTCCTCAATAGTTCTTCTTAGTTGCTCAATTTGTTCTTGTAATTCTTGTCTCTTTGTAATTATTGCTTCTCTAATCTGTGTCAGTTGATGTTGCTGTCTTTTCTGCTGTACGGTCTTCTTGGGGAATCGTCGAGTTGTTTGTTGCCCAAGCCTTTGTAGATATCTATGAAGAATAGTTTTATAACAGATCTTTTTTAGGTTTTTCATGAAAGTAAGTTCCATCATGCTTTTCTAATAAATATTTTACTAATCCGAGTTCCCTTCAGAATCTACAAGGATCCTCATGGGGTTGTTATTGAGGAGTAAATCCTTATTTCTGGCCAATAAGCCAATTCGGCCCATTGTCATATTGTTCAGAAAATCTGTGATCTTGGAGGGCCCGTCGTTATTCTCAGGTAAGGGCCTGAGGCGATCCATAAGGATTATATGCTTGGAGGTGGAAATTTGGGCATTTATCCTGGAAGCACTTCGTGCAGCTTCGAAGAACTCTGTGGCTGTAATTAGTCGTTCATGGTCCTCGTCGAAGCCTTGTTTTGAAAATTTGATGTATTCAAAAAAAGGTTCTTCGATGAGCCTGCTGAGTTCCCATAGCTGGTAGGATGGGAATAGCTTGATATATTGTCGCTCTTCCTCCAAACATTGAATCGGAAAATGGTTTAAAATTTAGTAGTATGTGAGAGCACCGCCTTGATGCAGATCTCTGGGAGACAGTCCCGGTAGTCGTCTTCAAAAATTTTGTTTATATATATTTTATGGACTAACCCCTTTCTGATATGGGGTTTGAACTTCTGAATTTTACGAAAATAGGCAAGAATGCAAGGTTGCCTGTTGAGATTGAGAATAAGTTCCTCATTCTGGAGGAAGTTGATAATCTCAGTATCTTCAAGTTTCTTGAAAAAAAGGATGAGTCTGGAATCGTCTAGTAATTGTTGTTGATGCATGGCTAGCATCTCCTGAACTGTTACTTCGGCAATGAATTCCTCAATTTTTGGAGAGTTGATACCAAGGCTTTGAGGAGCTCGAGGACATCAGCCATCCAAAAATTTACCAGATCGTTGGTCCATATTTGGAAGAAGATTTCTTTGAGCTCCTTCTGCTCGGCAGAGGTGCCGGTGAAGAGATCCCTTTCTCTGATGGAGAGCACTTGCGATCTGGAGGTGGAGGAGAAAGTAATCATCTTGGAGATGAGCTGATGATCTTCCATCATCTTTTTCTCGAGCAGAGCGTTCTTCTACCTTTCGGCTAGTAAGGTTCTTTCAATTTGGGTCAGCTAGTAACTGGCTCCTTTTACGTCGCGGGCCTGGAAAGCCCGAAAGCAGCCATTGAATCTCTCCCATACTGCTTTATCTTTATTTTCCATGTTGGTATTGTACCAGTTCTTGATTACAATATCCGAGAATTGTACTGGAGTTATAGGTGGTCTAGGAGGACCAGTAAATTGGTAGGTGGAACAACTGGCCTTGCTGGTATGAACATGGGCCTAGGAATGGTCCCAAGTATATTTTTCCCCTTGTTAACCCGACTATTCGTCTGGAGAGTGTTTTGGCTATTCGCCTGGAATTTTTGGTTGTTCGCCTGTAGAGATTGGCTGTTCTCCTTGAGGGAAGTCTGGCTATTCGCCTCCTGAGTTTGTTCAACCCTTGATGATTCTGCTACATTGTTGTCTTTAGCCTTTTTAGGGGCTACTTCCTTGAATTCTCCTTGCCTTTTCATTTCTTGAAAGAGGTCCCAAATTTTTTTATAAAAATCTCCGTCTTCCATCTATCATAACCTGGTAAGAGTGTCCGCAAGTAAATTAGTATATCCAGGAATATAATTGACATCATAATTAAATATTTCTAGATACATTGCTATCCTTATTCGTCGAAGATTTTCTTCGGGATTATTAATGGTTTTTCTTTTAAGGAACTATGCTACTGATTTATTGTCGGTTTTGATCAGGAAATGTCTATATAGAATATAAATTTCCAGGCTTTTGATCGCGAGTTTGACCGCTAGTAATTCTTTGTCATAAGTGGCATATTTTATTTGTACTTTAGTAAATCTACCTGATGTGTATGCTAGTATTTCTTTTTGTTTGGCAATTAATACGTCAGCCCAGAAGTTATCTGAGGCGTCCGTCTGTAAGACCAATGTATCATTTTCAAGTGGGAAATAAAAAATATTTTCTATTTTTACCGATTCTTTTATCTTAGCAATCTCCTCAATTTCTTTTTGATCAAGAGAGATTGAGATCTTATTTGTATTCCATTTTCTTGGTTGTTCACCAGTTAATTCTTTGTACTTGGCTTGTTCAGCCATAAGTTTATTTTGCAAATGCTTTACTCGTGCTGAAAGATTGGGAATGAATTTTTCTCCCATAGTTAAGTAGTCCTAGAAAACCTTGAAGCTCTTTAAGAGTTTTGAAGTTCTCAGGAAAATCTTTGATCTTGGTATATATATGTTCCTGTAATAAAACTTGTCCATTCCTAATGGTTTTTCCTAAGAAATCAATTTTATTTTTGAATAGCTCAATTTTTTAGGACTGAGAATAATACCATTATCGAGTAATAGTTTACAAATTTGCAATAGATGTTCCTTATGTTCTTCAGCAATTTTTGAGAAAACGAGAATATCATCAATGTATACTACAACATAAGGAAGGTGTCCAAAAATAGAATTCATCTATTTCTGCAAATTTTGTGGAGCATTTTTTAAACCGAATGGTAGTACCAACCATTCAAAATATCCTTGTGGGCAACTAAAAGCTGTTAGTTCAATAGAATTCTTATCCTCTAGTTTTATCTGCCGAAAACCTGATTTAGCGTCAAATTTACTATAATACTTAGCACATTGAATTTGTTTAATAAGATGCTCAACAGTGGGAATGAAATATCCATCAAATTTTGTATAACTGTTTAGCTTTCTGTAATTAATAACCATTCTTGCCTTTCCTCTTTTTATTTCAACGTGATTTCTCACAAGGAAAGCTGGAGATGAATGCATACTGAAACTTTTTTGGATAAGCTTCAGTTTTAAGAGCTCGCTAATTTGTTTGGCAAATTCTTGTTTGTCAGAAGGGGAGACCATAATGCTATTTACTCTGACTTTGGATTCTCTATATTGTTCTAATAATTCTATTTGACAATATCTAGGAGCTTTATTTAAAGCTTTTAAAGGATTATCGGAAAAGAGTGGCTCTAGCATTTCGTAGATAGTTTTTTGTATATTATCATTGTTGGGAAGGTTATAAGTACATATTTTTGTGTTTTCAATAAGAGTAACGAGTTTTTCACCACGTTGTGCTGTATGAGTAAAAGTTGATGATAAGGAAATTGGGAAATGTATTCTAGGAATTGAAATGCCATCTAGTTCGAATATGTGTGTGTTGTATAGTTTGTAATGTCATAAATTATCCATGCCTATTATACAATCACTATCAAAGTCTTTTGGTAATAAAACAAAATCAAACATGTAAGTGTTTGAGTGTCCTTGTAAATCAGGAAAATGTACTGTATGATTTCTGTCACGACCCGCACCCAGAATTGGGGCACGAGTACGTGGGTACGTCCAGCCTACGCCGCAGCATCGGCGGTAGAACGCTGTCTAGGTCATGATACTATCTAAATAATCTCACACGAGCATCCAACTCCATAAGGAGACACGGATAACACAATATAATATGAACAACATACTCAATCACATAACTACAGCACGATAAGATATCGAAGAAATAAAATAAAATGTAACACAAGTCTAAATAGAAATAATCTAACTCAACAATAATATCCAAGTCTCAACAAAGTATGCCGGAGACAAATCATGTACCAATAAACTGCTAAAAGAAACTGACTAAGATAACTAGTGATTCCGGCTAGACCTCCCGGAATCATATCTGAACTACAAGATCCCAGTCTGCAGCTACACTCCCTGTGGTCCATAAAATATCGGACACCAGTCCTCTAAGGCGCAGTCTGGAAACATATTTCTAGTCAGGAAGGAGCAAAGTACATCTCTAACAGCAGTTCTATATCAATGATATAAACTATGTAGCAGTAAATAGATGGAAATATACAAGATGCATATACATATACGTGAGATATTCAATAAAGGAAATACTGTAAATAAATGCGGGAAGGAACAATATGTCAATGAACAAGAATGCTATGACTAAGTGTGTGAGTACTAGCTTTAACATGTGATCGACTTGGGAACTTGTACGAGAATAATGGCCTGGCTGGTCATACGTGTAGTGCATGACCAACACTTACGAGAAAGCAAGACTTGTACATGAAGGATATGATCACATATCTAAACTAAAATACTCCCCATCCCGAATGGTATAGTAGATCCAATCATGGCACGCTATGGCACGGGATTCTCCAAGAAGATAGCGACCCTTCCCGAGAATCAGTGTCTGTACATGTACAAGATAAACAATTAAACAAGACTTGTACAAGATACACCATGAACAAGGAATAACATCTCATGACGAGATCCGGATACACCGATCAGTATAACCATCGTGTCAAAAAATATGGATATTTACACTAGATACAATAAACATAGAGGATATCATAAATAATAAACTATCAGAGAATGTACTCGCCTGGGGTCCTTAGCTGTCAAAACCAATGTCCTGCTCCTAAAGTCTCTGAGGGCGATCCAAAAGTCCTATACACATGTAATATAATACAATATTGTGTCAGACATTACACTAACAAACACAAAACACGATAAACTCAGGGCTACGCTAGGTATGACATCGGTCAACTAGGGTCAAGTGCGCGTCTAATTGCGCGGGTGTCGCGTCTGTTATTGCTATGCAAGACAAACAGACAGTAATAGTACGGGTCTTGCCAATACGTGAGTGTACATATGGCAGCCTGCTAATAATTACAGGGTTATAGGTCAATGTAAATACGGGATATCCTTAATTACACTCGGGTCGCCTAGTACGTTTATCAATTAGCATATATCATTAATTAAATACATATATATATGTGCATACCAAATAATTACATACAAAAATATGTATAAGTGTATATACACTAAATAGAATTTTTATACTATATACACATGTTTATATATACATACCACATATTTATATATATACAACAACCAATATTTATGTATACGAAAGAATATGTATACTGAATATATATATATATACATACTAACATATTTTATTGAATACGTATATACTAATTTGAAAAATATACTATATATATGTATATGTGTATACATACGAATCATACATATACTAATACATATGCTACATACATTCATGCATACACCCATAACCCAAATACGTACACGCGTATGTGTATGCGAGGGGGAGAACCAAACCTTTGTGTGTGCCCGACGACGACGGGGATGACGACGGTGTCCACGACGACAACGAAGATGACAAAGGTGTCGAGTGGTAGTCCTGGTGGTGGTGAAGGGTGGCACTGGTGGTGGTGAAGGGTGGCACTGGTGGTGGTTCGTCAGCTGGTCACTGGTGGGCTCGGGGGATGCAGGGAGAAGCGGGGAAGAGATCGGCTCGTGGAGGGACGGGCTCGCCGGGGTCAGGCTCGAACGGGTGTGGCGGAGGGAGATGATGGTACGGGGTGGTCGGGGACGCTCGGGTTGATGAAGATGCTGGAGGGAGGTGATGGCGGCCGGGGGATCTTGGTCGGAGGAGATGAATGGGGGAGGAGACGGAGTGCAGTTGGTGGTAGAGTGGTAATGGAGGAGGGTGGTTCAGGGTGGTGGAGGGATTTGCAGCGGGGAAGAAGCTGTAGCAGCCGGAGATTGGAGGTGGTGGAGTTTGGCCACCAGGGTCGGGCTCGAACGGGTTGAAGCAGTAGCAGCCGAGGTCGAGGGAGCTCGCCGGGGTTGAAGCAGTAGCAGCCGGGGCCGAGGGAGTGGCCGGGGGAGAGGGACAGGTCGTCGGAGATGGAGGAGGCTCTTCATGCTCCTTTTTGCTACTGGAAAATACGAGAATATCATCTATAAACACCACCATGAACTGATCCAAGTATGGCATGAAAATTTGATTCATCATATCCATAAATATTGCTGGAGCATTAGTTAGTCCGAATGACATAACTAAGAATTCGTAATGCCCATATCGAGACCTAAATGCCATCTTGGGTATGTCTTGCTTCTGAACTCTTACTTGATGATACCCCGATCAGAGGTCGATCTTAGAGAAAACCTTAGCCTTGCTCAACTGATCAAACAAATCATCGATTCTTGGTAATGGGTACTTGTTCTTCGTTGTTACTGTGTTTAACTGCCTGTAGTCGATACATAACTGTGATAAACCATCATTCTTCTTCACTAGAACCACTGGCGCTCTCCAAGGTGATCAACTGGCTCGAATGAACTTCTTTGCCTTCAGCTCTTCTATATGTTGGTACAATATGTCTAATTCTGATGGTGCTATCTGGTGGACCTTACAAGATATTGGTCCTGCTTCAGGAATCAAATCTATACAAAACTCTACATCTCTCACTGGGGGTCATGTTATGCTCCAGTCCCAAAATACGTAGGACTAGTAATACGTAAGCATGTCGGTCGTAGTTATATGACAACTCCAATATATGGAAATCATAATACATACGTACGTTGTATTATGAATAATAATTCATAAGTGGTATATATAATGTCATAAGTCACAGGAAATACTAATCTCATCCATAAAATCAAATAAAAATAAATAACCAAATATGGCAATGAACCAAGTATGAAATAGTCAAGAAGAACTAATAGTTGGGTACAGAAAAATCTACTACCAAACTAGAATATGAAAGAAAATATAATAAGTACATAATCTAATAATCAGAGAGGCTCGAAGGAAAGACCTCCTCGAAGATAACGAAGTAGCTAGTCCTGGTCCGTGCTCCTGCAAATAGTCATGATCGTCTACACCTGGAAAGGGACCAGGTCCTCAGAGGGACGTAACAAGATACATAGAAGTAAGCCATATAAACAGCAGTAAGTAAATAAATATGCAAAGGGTGTTTTAACCATCTAATGTGTAATTTAGAAGACAACCTTCATGCGTATGAGAGAGATTTTTGGCTTCGCATCACATTCTATATATATACTGCAACACAGTCGTATGCTCTAAACATCTGTAACGTCCAGCGACGTCAGAGGGTATCTGATATAATAATCACCAAAGTTTTATCCGGATACTAAGGCTACCGATTTGGCTATCTCATACACACAATGATTGTCCTTTCCTTTATCCCCATATTGACCAAGTCATATCCATAATATGTCAAGTGTTGTAACTGTATGAGGCTCTAATACACTAGTCATAGCAGTTACACTTCTAACCGTCACACGTTCCTTACATATCGATGATCAGTCGATTACGTAGTATGTGCCCCTAATAGAACATCATAACTCATGTCATGTGTGTGTCATAGTCCAAGGAGATATGAAAATATCCCACAAGTAGGAGGTAGTTCGCTAAAAATAAGTCAACATGCATAAATTAAATAAAGGCTACGAATGATGACGAACACTGTCGTTTGCACCCAAGTCAAACTTAGACGCACAGTTTATATGAAAATAATTTATGCAACAATAAAATAAAATGCTGAAATAAAAATAAACTGAAAGTAAATATAGCAAGGTATCTTGCCTGGTGTCCGAGCAGAGTTTAAACAATGTCATGGCAGTGAATATGTCAAGTCAACAGTAGCACAAAGAAAAAGATATACGAACATCTCCGGATGCTGAAATAAATATCACCAATGTTCTCGGAATAAGCAAGATAGTCAAAAAATACTATAATTTCTTTCAATTTGGACAAAAGGACAAAACGGTAATTTTTGGTCAACGCAGGTCCACATGTGGATCACTTTGCACCAAAATACGTGCCAGAGATAAAGGTCTCTAAATAGGGCATATTATAGGTCAAACAAATCATAATCGATAATACAAACTCAATAGTATGTCCAGTTTTGGATTACAGTGAGCCGATCACAAAATCGCTCATCAAGTCGAATCATGGGGCTCGTGAAACGGTGATTCGTCGACTGACTCAGAATCGAGTGAAACTTGGGTCACAGGACAAGTCAAATATTGCGAGTCTAATGGCACAAATTTCTTGGCGATCCGACGAGAGCACACAAACTAATAGGAAAATTAACAAAACATCGATACGGAGAACTTTTTACGGATACGGGTTGATTCCGGCGTGCACACACGTCCAAATCAACTTTCGTGAAAGGCCACATATTAGGATATACCATACACGCCTTTCGATGTAATTGGTACATAATGAGGAGGTCTCGTTTGGCGGTGCCCACTCCATATCGTAAAATTTTAGTTTTTGAAAACATGGTTTTTGGTCGTTTTGGAAACATAATAATTTGATAAATAAGAAAAACTAAGAAAAACTAAAATAATAAAAAATAATATTGGATATGTTGCAAATAAGTCCTTTTAAATAGATTTTTAAAATATTTAACGAGTTGGTGGAAAACTGGGCATGAATATGGGTACTTTTACTGATTTTCTGAACTATTTTGGAACAAAATTTTGTCAAAATTTGACCGACCTTTCGATCAATCCAGGGAGCCTAAAATTATTCTAATTGAAGGAATTTCTAGAGGGTTATGTTATCTTCGTGTATGAAAAAATGGTTCATAATATGGATGAACGTGGAGAGAGAATTCATACCTCAAAGAGGGGTACTGTCACGACCTGCACCCGGTATAAGGGTACAAGTTGGAAACAACGCCCAGCCTACGTCGCAGAATCGGCGGTAGAACGCTGTCTAGATGATCTATCTAACAATATACTGAACCACCAAGATGATAATATACTCAATCACAGATCTAAGATGGAAAGCACGAATTAGATAAAGAATAGAATAGTCACAATACAACTCATGAGTCTAAAATAATACATCAATGAGTCTGAAAGAAGTAACAAAATAAGCTGGAGACAAATCCAGTACAAAGAATACTACGAAGCTACAACTCCTGGGTCAACTATCTCAGTTGGGATAAGTCCCTCCTGAGCCAGGGTCTCAGAATCTAAACCCACAACATCCTGAGGTCCATAATAGATAGGGTACCACTCCTCAGTGTCATTTGGAAAAATATATCCAGTCAGGAAAGGAGCAGAGTACATCTCTAACAGCAGTTCTAATCAATGATAAAAACTATATAACAGTAAATAGCTGTGGATAATTAAGATGCACAATAGATACAAGAGATATATATACAATAAGGAAATATTGGAAATAAATACAATAATGAACAGTATGCCAATGAAACAAGATACTAATGACTAAGTGTGTGAGTACTAGCTTAACATGTGATCGGCTTGGGCAAGATGCAATACGGCCTGGCTAATCATACGAGCGGTGTATGATCAACACTATTCAGTAATCAGTACTTGATACAATAGGGATATTGATCACATATCTATACTAATACTCTACACCCTCGACTGGTATAATAGATCCAACCACGGTATGCTATGGCACGAGATTCCCCAAGAAGATAGCAGGTCTTCCCGAGAATCAGTGTCTGTACATGTACAAGATAACCAATGAAACAATACTTGTACCATATACACCATATACCAAGGAATAACATCTCATGACAAGATCCGGATATACCAATCCGTGTAACCATAGTGTCAAAAGAACATGGATATCTACACTAGATACAATGAACATAGAGGATATCATAAATGAGAAACTATCAGAGAATGTACTCGCCTGAAGTCCAAAGAATAGTCTCACATATGTCTGACTCGGTGCTTCGAAGACCTTGATATGGAATACAACACCAATACAAGGTTCCAAAAAGAGAATAAGTTAAACTAGTCAACTTCTAGGTCAATAAGTCAATTTTAAGTCAAAAGTCAACTATGGTCAATTATGGTCAAACCAAGGTCAACTATCTATTTCTAGGTTGCACAAGTCCAACACAAAAATATTGAGTCAAGATACTAAAATCTAAGTCATAAGAACCTCATCTTAAAATATTAAGATACCGTATCTCCGGATACGTGGATCCAAGGTAAAACATCAATAATATAAATCGAACAATATTTATAATCAATATAAAATCATAATTTACACATAAATTAGGTACCTTGGTTTTGAACCAACTTGGTATCCCAACAAAATCACAATCTTGATACCCAAACCCCGTATCTTGAGTATCCCACTAACCTTGGTTTCCTCAAGGTAATACCCAATACCTTGGTAACATAATTACCCATATATATAATATATAAATATATACTAATATATACATACAAGGAATGTAGCAATAATAATATATTATCTCAATATCAATACATATATATATATATATATATATATATATATATATATATATATATATATATATATATATATATATGTATTAAACACATATATATATATATAATTCTGCCAAACCGTCGCTGAAAACTGTGTTGAAAAATACTGATACTCTGATACCAGGCTTTTAGTGACAGTTCTGGCTGTCACTGAAGCTGCCGTCGCTGCTGTTGTTGGAATTATGCACGCTGCTGCTATTTTGGTGACGGTTTGCAACCGTCACCGTTTCCACCGTCGCCGTTGCAGCTCTTTCCGCCAGCTGCTGCTGCTATTAATGACAGCAAGCTGCTGTCATTAAATATCGCCGCCACTGCTACAGCGGCTGCTGTAATTTCCTGCTGCTATTAATGACAGCAGTTTGTCATTATCCCTGTCGCTAAAAACTGTAATATATATATATATATATATATATATATATATATATATATATATATATATATATATATATATATTGGATTTATATATATATATATATATATATATATATATATATATATATATATATATAAAACCCAAATACATATCTATATATATAAATATTAAATAACTATAAATACACCCCCTCTATAATAATGTATATATTATGACATAGCCACATGCACACACAAACATAAATACATATAATTATATATCTATACATATATATAATTAATCCTATAACAAATATAAATAATATAATTACCCAATTAACATACATATACATTTATAAAAACATATACATATATATATATATCCATACAATATATTATAACATATATATTAATGCATGTAGAAGAAAGCTACATATATATATATATATATTCTATTAGTACATATATAATACATAGATCTATGATACAATAATCACTATAATATATATATATATATATATATATATATATATATATACACAATTATAACTCAAGAATTAAAAGCACAAATAATTAGATCTACACAAAATATACAACAAATGGAGAGTATCACATCGTATCCCACTAGATCTAGGATACGTATGTGACACGAGTCCACCACACATCCAATTGCACCCCGAAGGACACAAGCAAGTCACATATATTATTTATGAACAATATGAAGTATCAAATATAGATCTACGTGTCCGTGTCAAAATACGACATATACAAAGTCCCGTGTCGGAGGAAAAACCCCCAAAACAACACATATCACCAAATTGTTAGGATACGACCTATACGTACCCAATTGTGGACACGATACTAGCCCCAAACACATAAAAATATGCCAAATTGATCTATAGGATCAATTGAAACACACAACAAATGTCATTCTCGGAATTCCCCCAAAATTGACACAAAAGCACCAAAACTTTCTCAATAGGCCTCCTATGAACACAAAACCAAATCCTATGGGTAGTACATGCATATGGGTTAATTTTTCATGATTAATTCTCAGATTTAGAAGCTATTTTAAGGGGGAGAAACTGAATTGTACCTATTGGGAGATGGATTCCCAATGAAACCTCCAATTGAGATGGAATTGACTCCAAATTGTAGATCATTACTCCTCTTTGTAGATTCTTGCTTTCTCCTTCTAGATCCTTACTTCTCAAGTCTCTAATGGTGATTTGGGAAGGAATTGGAATGTATTTTAGTAGGGAAATGAAGTGGGAAAGAAGAAATTTGGTAGTGGGAAATTCTAGATCTAGATTTGGAACGAAAAAGAGGAGAGAGAATTTTCCCCCTCTACTTATATAGGCCGGCCCCTATTCCTCTCCCTCAAGTAATCATGTAATATCCATTATACCCCTTGGGGCCTCTCATGAAGAAATAATTAAGGAATGAAGCTTCTAGTCTAATAATTTAATTAATTTAATCCATCTCCTTAATAATGGACTTTCTAAATGGGCTAAGTTTAACTAATTAATTCATGTTGGTCCATGGGTCCAAACTAAACTAGTTAGGTCCACTAATACAAGTCCAAATTAAATAACTAACATCTAACAACAATTAAATAATACAATAATTAATTATTTATCAAGCACAATAATTAACTAAATAGAAAATTACTAAAATACCCTTTCCTAGAAAATATGGTAGTGACAAGTCTACCCTCCTTAAAATAATTTCGTCCTCAAAATTCAAAGACGAAAACTACCCCAAGAAAATAACAGAATAGAACTAACAAACAAATAACTATGGAAGAACATAACAATGAACAGAACATAACTAGAAAATAACATACCTCAAGGCACAAACAAATATGGATAACGCTCCCGTATTTCATCCTTTCTCTCCCAGGTAGACTCCCCTGGAGAGTGATGCCTCCATGTGACGCGCACCAAAGGAATAGTCTGGTTCCTCAGCACCTTCTCTCTCCGATCCAGAATCTCAACTGGCTGCTCTGGATAGCTAAGAGTAGGGCCCACCTCTATCTCTGAATGATCCAATACATGACTAGGATCTGCCACGTATTATCTCAACTGCGACACGTGAAACACGTTGTGCACTCCCTCCAATGCAGGTGGCAAGTCTAGTCTATAAGCAACTGCACCGACCCTCTCTAGAATAGTGAAAGGTCCGATGAATCGCGGACTAAGCTTTCCGCCTCTACCGAAGCGAATTGTGCCTCGTGTCGAAGAAATCCTCAGAAACACCAAACCATCCACCTCAAACTCCAAAGGTCTCCGATGGCTATCGGCCCAATGCCGTTGTCTGTCCTATGCCACTCGAAGTCTGTCTCTGATCAACTGAACCTTCTCTGCTACATCCACAACCATCTCTGGCCCAAGCAAAACTCTCTCTCCAACATCGTCCCAAGACAAAGGAGTACGACACCTCCGACCGTATAGAGCTTCAAAAGGCGACATCTCTATACTGGCCTGGTAACTGTTGTTGTAAGCAAACTCTACCAAATGGAGATTGTCCTCGAGAGTCTGAATAGTCCTCTTTGACTGCCCATCTGTCTGGGGATGATATGCAGTACTGAACTTGAGCTGAATGCCCAAACTCTTCGGTAAACTCCTCCAGAAATGAGAAGTGAAACGACTATCCCGATCTGAGACTATGCTGACGGGAACTCCATGTATCCTAACGATCTGCCTCACATACATCTCTGCCAGCTTCTCCGTAGACAAACCTACCTTAAAAGATAAAAAGTGGGCCGACTTGGTCAACCTATCAACGATGACCCAAATCACGTCTTTCCCTCCTGAAGATCGTGAAAGTCCGGATACAAAATCCATAGTAATGTGTTCCCACTTCCGCTCTGGAATGGGTAATGGCTGAAGTAAACCTCCTGGCCTCTGCCTCTCGGCTTTCACCTGCTGGCACACTAAGCATCTGGATACAAACTGTGCCACTTCCCTCTTCATGCCATACCACCACACACACTCTCGCATATCCCGATACATCTTGTTAGCACCTGGATGCATGGAATACTGAGAGCGATGCACTTCCTGCAACACCTCCTCACGCAGCTCCCCACTAGACACACACAATCTAACTCCATGTCTCAAAGATCCATCCTCTGCAATAGTGAAATCATCCTCCAATCCTGCTCTCACCTGAGCTCTGATACTCCTCAGAGATACATCCTCATACTGTTCTGCCTTGATCATGTCCATCAAATCTGAATGTATCTGTAATTCCCATATCTGCATAGCACAACCAGGAACAATCACCTCAATGCCCAAGCTCTCCAAGTCCTCCAACAAATATCGATCCTGCGTCAAGAACATAGCTACCGGATACCTGTTCAAAACATCAGCAACTATATTAGCTTTCCCAGGATGATATTGCAAAGAGATATCAAAATCCTTCATCAGTTCCAACCACCGACGCTGCCTCATGTTCAACTCCTTTTGCGTGAAAATGTACTTCAAGCTTTCGTGGTCCGAGAAGATCTCCACATGCTCTCCGTACAAATAATATTTCCACAACTTCAGAGCGAATATGACTGCTGCCAACTCCAAATCATGGGTAGGATAGTTCTTTTCACGAGGATGCAATTGCCTGGATGCATAGGCAATCACTTTTCCATGCTGCTGAAGAACACAACCCAACCCTTTCCCCGATGCATCACTGTAAATAGTAAAACCTTCCGACCCTGATGGCAACGTCAAAATAGTAGCAGACGTCAACCTCTTCTTCAACTCCTCAAAAGCAACCTGGCAATCCTCCGTCCAAACAAACTACAAATCCTTCCTTGTGAGTCTGGTCATCGGCTCGGCGATCCTCAAAAAATCTTGCACAAACTTTCTGTAGTAGCCTGCCAATCCCAAGAAACTCCTGATCTCTGCTACCGAACTCAGAGTCTTCCAAGATTTCACTGCTGAAATCTTCTTCGGATCAACTGAAATACCATCACCAGTCACAACATGCCCCAATAATTCCACCTTGTCCAGAAAAAACTCACACTTGGACAACTTTCCTTACAGCTTCTCCTTCCTCAGCACATCCAACACAATCCTCAAATGCTCCTCATGCTCTTCCGGTATCCTCGAGTATATAAGTATGTCGTCGATAAACACCACCACGAACTTGTCAAGGTACTGGTGGAACATCTTGTTCATCAAGTTCATAAATACCGTCGGTACATTAGTCAAACCAAACGACATCACCATAAACTCATACTGACCATACCGAGTCCTAAAAGCAGTCTTCAGTATGTTCTCCTGCTTCACCTTCACCTGATGGTAGCCTGATCTCAAATCTATCTTAGAAAACACCTTCGCACCACTCAACTGATCAAATAGATCATCAATCTGTGGCAAAGGATACTTATTGTTGATAGTGAGATTATTCAAAGCCCTGTAATCAATGCACATGCGCACTGATCCATCCTTCTTCAGTACCAACAATATCGGGGCTCCCCATGGTGAAGAACTCGATCTGATAAACCCCTTATCCTGCAATTCGTCCACCTGCTTCTTCAACTCGACCAGCTCATTGTTATTTACTCTATAGACATGCTGCAAAATTGGTTCTGCACCTGGCACTAAGTCTATAAAAATTTCAACATCTCGATCTGGCGGCAATCCTGGCAATTCCTTAGGAAACACATCCAAGAATTATGCTATCAACGGATGCGGCAACTCCTTGTCTTCCACCATAGCTCCACAAAT
Source organism: Iris macrosiphon (assembly GCA_036927795.1). Lineage (NCBI taxonomy): Eukaryota > Viridiplantae > Streptophyta > Magnoliopsida > Asparagales > Iridaceae > Iris > Iris macrosiphon. Next base: position 29,881,252 of record JAYESA010000008.1, on the reverse strand, counting down.
AATGCCTTCTCCCTGCTCTGCGGCTCCTATAGCAAACTCGAACTCTGGCTCTCCTGGCGGACCAAACAAAACTCTACCTCCTCTACAATCTATGCTAGCACGGTGCCTACTCAACCAATCCATCTCGAGTACAATATCGTAGCTCGAAAATGGCATTACAAGTAGACACGCACTCAACTCCCGGCCTCTCAAAGTAACTCTCCGATCCTTGCAAATATCATTAACCAGGATAATGCCTCCCCCGGTCATGATCTTGCAAGTCTTAGGCAAAGACTCAGCTACCAAACCATGCTTCAGAGCAAAAGAAACAGATACAAAACTATGGGAAGCACCACTATCAAACAAAGTTAAAGCTGGAATAGAATCAAGAAGAATAGAACCTGCGATGACATCTCCGGTGGGTTCATCCTCCTCGACGGTCATAGCAAACGCTCGTCCCTGCCGAGCACCTCCCTGTTGCTGATGCTGGACAAAACGCTACTGCTGTGTCGGAAGTGGTCCCCTCGGCTGTGCTGCAGGTGGTCTCGTTTGTGCCCTTGGAGCTGGAGCTGCTTCCTGAACTGTACGACGAGGATACTCCCTCGATTAATGCCCTTCAGTACCACAATACAAATAAACTCCCAACCTCCTCCTGTAAACTTCCCAGATATGGTCGGGCTTCTTGCAGTAGTTGCATGGAGCTTGCTGTAACTGTCTCTGCTGCTGAGGTGCCTGGTGAAAAGATACTCTAGCTGGAGTCTGGTTCTGCTGTGGCTGCTGGAAAGGTCTGGACTGGAAATGAGGACGTTTGGCAGATACTGCACTGTCGTTGGCCCCCAGAAAAGAATCACGGTCTCTCTTGGGCTTTAAACCCAACTCCCGCTCAACCTTGCGTGCCTCCGCAAGTATCTCCAGTATGTCTCATAAAAAGACGGAATAAGAATCTTCACTTCCCAGTTTAGACCCTCACGGAAATGAATAGCTCGAACCTTCGGTTCTCTCACCAGATACTCTGCAAATCGGCTCAACCTGCCGAACTCTGCAGTGTACTCCTCCACAGATATGCTCCCCTGAATGAGACTCTCAAACTGTCTCTCCAAGTCTAGCTTGTCTGCCCGGGCGAAAAACTTCCTCTTGAAGAGATCCTTGAATACCTCCCAAGATTGTCCTGCGTCAACCAGAACCGGCTCATTCCTGAACCAAGTATGAGCGACGTCGAACAGTTGAAGTCCTACCGCCTCAACCTTCAGATCCTCAAAAAGATGGGATACCCTCATAAGATGCTCAATGTCCTCGAGCCAATCATCAGCATAGACGGTGCCCTCCGTCCCTTTGAAAACCCTAGGCTCCGGTTTCTTGAAGTCCTGAATGTTGCCTGGCCGAAGCTGAGCAACCTGAGGAACAACCTGCTGCTGCACCGAAACTCCTCCCTCAACTACAGTACGAGCAAGCTGATGAGCACTCTCGATGCCCTGCTGTAGAACGTCGGTCTGCCTCTGATGTGCCTCTGGCTGAGCCCTCTGTGCCTCGAGCATCTCACGAAATAGTGTAAACATCTATGACGCCTCTACTGGCACAGGAGGTGGAGGTGGAAGCCCCTCAGATACAGCTGGCACAATCCTCTGAGTAGGTGGTGGACCTCCGAAAGCAGCTGACACTCCAATCACCGAAGAAGTGACTGGTGCAGGCCCTCGGGATATCGTAGATCTCTCAGAAACTGCTCTCCCCTGCTGCGATCTAGTCTTAGGCGGCATCCTGAGACAAAGCGAAAGAAAGAATCAATATGGCACAAGATGTAAGACATTCAAGGAAAGGACAGATTAAGAGATCAAGTATCAATATCAAAGGAGAATAGTTGAATCAAAAGAATTTTTTTAGATGTGATTGAGTATCTCGGCCTATTTCCTATATCCTATCGCAGGCTCGCAGTAGTACAACTAAATTATCGTACTACCACGACATCACATACTTTGTGAAGCTTGACCTACATGGGCCACCACCAAAAACGTGTCACGACCTGCACCCGGTATAAGGGTACAAGTCGAAAATAACGTCCAGCCTACATCGCAGAATTGGCGGTAGAACGCTGTCTAGATGATCTATCTAACAATATACTGAACCACCAAGATGATAATATACTCAATCACAGATCTAAAATGGAAAGCACGAATCAGATAAAGAATAGAATAGTCATAATACAACTCATGAGTCTAAAATAATACATCAATGAGTCTGAAAGAAGTAAAAAAGTAAGCTCGAGACAAATCCAGTACAAAGAATACTACGAAGCTATAACTCCTAGGTCAACTGTCTCAGTTGGAATAAGTTCCTCCTGAGCCAGGGTCTCAAAATCTAAACCCACAACATCCTGAGGTCCATAATAGGTAGGGTACCACTCCTCAGTGTCATCTGGAAAAATATATCCAGTCAGGAAAGGAGCAGCGTACATCTCTAACAGCAGTTCTAATCAATGATAAAAACTATGTAACAGTAAATAGCTGTGGATAATCAAGATGCACAATAGATACAAGAGATATATATACAATAAGGAAATACTTGAAATAAATACAATAATGAACAGTATGCCAATGAAACAAGATACTAATGACTAAGTGTGTGAGTACTAGCTTAACATGTGATCGGCTTGGGCAAGATGTAATGCGGCATGGCTAATCATACGTGCGGTGTATGATCAACACTATTCAGTAATCAGTACTTGATACAATAGGGATATTGATCATATATCTATACTAATACTCCCCACCCTCGACTGGTATAATAGATCCAACCACGGTATGCTATGGCACGAGATTCCCTAAGAAGATAGCTAGTCTTCCTGAGAATCAGTGTCTGTACATGTACAAGATAACCAATGAAACAATACTTGTACCATATACACCATATACCAAGGAATAATATCTCATGACGAGATCCGGATATACCAATCCGTGTAACCATAGTGTCAAAAGAATATGGATATCTACACTAGATACAATGAACATAGAGAATATTATAAATAGGAAACTATCAGAGAATGTACCCGCCTGAAGTCCAAAGAATAGTCTCACAGATGTCTGACTCGGTGCCTCGAAGACCTAGATATGGAATACAACATCAATACAAGGTTCCGAAAAGAGAATAAGTTAAACTAGTCAACTTCTAGGTCAATAAGTCATTTTTAAGTCAAAAGTCAACTATGGTCAACTCTAAGTCAACTATGATCAACTATGTGTCAACTATCTATTTCTAGGTTGCACAAGTCTAACACAAAAATCTTGAGTCAAGATACTAAAATCTAAGTCATAAGAACCTCATCTTAAAATATTAGGATACCGTATCTCCGGATACGTGGATCCAAGGTAAAACATCAATAATATAAATCGAACAATATTTATAATCAATATAAAATCATAATTTACACATAAATTAGGTACCGTAATTTTGAACCAACTTGGTATCCCAACAAAATCACAATCTTGATATCCAAACCCCGTATCTTGAGTATCCCACTAACCTTGGTTTCCTCAAGGTAATACCCAATACCTTGGTAACATAATTACCCATATATATAACATATAAATATATACTAATATATACATACAAGGAATATATCAATAATAATATATTATCTCAATATATATATATATATATATATATATATATATATATATATATATATATATATATATATATATATATATATATATATATATATATATAAGTATTAAACACACACACATATATATATATATAATTCTGCCAAACCGTCGATGAAACTGTGTTGAAAAACACTCATACTCTGATAGCAGGCTTTTAGTGACAGTTCTGGCTGTCACTGAAGCTGCCGTCGCTGCTGCTGTTGGAATTCTGTACTGCTGTTGTTTTGGTGACGGTTTGTAACCGTTACCGTTTTCACCATCGTCGTTGCTGCTCTTCCCGCCTGTTGCTGCTGCTATTAATGGCAGCAAGCTGCTGTCATTAAATGCTGCCGCCACTGCTACAACGGCTGCTGCTATTTTCTGCACCTATTAATGACAGCAGTTTGTCATTAATCCTTGTCGCTAAAAACTGTAATATATATATATATATATATATATATATATATATATATATATATATATATATATATTTATATATATATATATATGTATGTATGTATGTATTTGGGTTATATATATATATATATATATATATATATATATATATATATATATATAAATACTAAATAACTATAAATACACCCCCTCTATATATATATATACACACACACAATTATAACTCAAGAATTAAAAGCACAAATAATTAGATCAACACAAAATATACAACAAATGGAGAGTATCACATAGTATCCCACTAGATCTAGGATACATATGTGACACGAGTCCACCACACATCCAATTGCACCCCGAAGGACACAAGCAAGTCACATATATTATTTATAAATAATACGAAGTGTCAAATATAGATCTACGTGTCCGTGTCAAAATACGACATGTACAAAGTCTCGTGTCGGAGGAAAACCCCCCAAAACAACACATATCACCAAATTTTTAGGATACGACCTACACGTACCCAATTATGGACACGACACTAGCCCCAAACACATAAACACATGCCAAATTGATCTATAGGATTAATTGACACACACAATAAATGTCAATCTCAGAATTCCCCCAAAATTGACACAAAAAGTACCATAACTTTCTCAATAGGCCTCCTATGAACACAAAAGCAAATCCTATGGGTAGTACATGCATATGGGTTAATTTTTCATGATTAATTCTCAGATTTAGAAGCTATTTTAAGGGGAGAAAACTGAATTGTACCTATTGGGAGATGGATTCCTAATGAAACCTCCAATTGAGATAGAATTGCCTCCAAATTATAGATTCTTGCTCCTCTTTGTAGATCCTTGCTTCCCCCTTCTAGATCTTTGCTTCTCAAGTCTCTAATGGTGATTTGGGAAGGAATTGGAATGAATTTTGGTAGAGAAATGAAGTGGGAAAGAAGGAATTTGGTAGTGGGAAATTCTAGATCTAGATTTGGAATAAAAAAGAGGAGAGAAAATTTTCTCCCTCTACTTATATAGGCCGGCCCCTATTCCTCTCCCTCAAGCAATCATGTAATGTCCATTATACCCCTTGGGGCCTCTCATGAAGAAATAATTAAGGAAGGAAGCTTCTAGTCTAATAATTTAATCCATCTCCTTAACGATGGGCTTTCTAAATGGGCTAAGTTTAACTAATTAATTCATGTTGGTCCATGGGTCCAAACTAAACTAGTTAGGTCCACTAATACAAGTCCAAATTAAATAAATAACATCTAACAACAATTAAATAATACAACAATTAATTATTTATCAAGCACAATAATTAACTAAATAGGAAATTACTAAAATGCCCTTTCCTAGAAAATATAGTAGTGACAGGTACCTAGGCTGCTTGTGCTGCTATTGTCGCGGTTGCAACCGTCCCCCGTGCGCGCTGTTGCCGGCGGTGGCGTGGTGGTCGGGCATCGGGCCGAGGGTGGACGCAGTGTTGCGGCAGAGGAAGAAATTAGGGTTGGGAAGATGGGGTTGTGGTGATGGCCAGAAGCATGGGAGGAGGGGCTAGTCGGTGATGCCGGAATTGATGTATTCATGGAGAAGTTTTCTATAATTCTTTGTACATAAAGGGTAATAGAAGAGAAATGTCTTATATATATATATATATATATATATATATATATATATATATATATATATATATATATAGGCATGTATGGGAGGACGCATGGATGAGTATGGGATATACACAAGTATTTTGGGTCGATTACAACTTGATAAGAATAGGTGCAAATATAGTTAGAATTTTAATATTTTAAACACTTTGCTTCATATATCTGGCAGAGAGCCAGTTTGACTTTATGTGTATTGCATGCAATAGAGATAGGGATAGGTTGATTGATTGATTTGATTTATTTATCAGATTACTATACATTCTTTTGTTATTTTATATTTGTTTCTTCAATGTCATTTTATTTAAATAATTGAATTTAGTTTTGTATTTAGTTTAGGATTTGGTTAAATATTTTACTTGGTTTATTTAAATTGGAGCTTTAGGCTTTATCTCTTTTTTTATTAGTTTATTATTTTATTTTATTTACTTCTATAAACTTGGTTATTCTATAATATAATTAAATTATTAATTTTAACCATTTATATTTTTAGTCCCAAAATAAGAAAAATTTAAACATTTTAGTTTGATAAATAAAAGAAGTAAAAAAAGAGAAAAAAAATCTATTTGCGGGACAGGGGTTTTACATATAAACCTGGAAGTTCATCGGAAAAGACATCTAGAAATTCTTGGACTACCTCGGGAATCTGCTCTTCTTCTATTACTGTTACTGCTGCAACTCTATCTTCACACTGGTCTCTCATAACTCTTTCAAGGACGAATTTTTTTGTGCCTGGGATACTAAATAACACTCTACCCCTATGGCAATCTATCGTAGCATGACTGTCTCTCAGCCAGTCCATGCCTAAAATAATGTCAAAGTTACCCATAGGGAACTCGATCAACTTGGCTGGTAATAAACGTCCGCACACTATGATTGGATATGTTACACACACTCTACTAACTTCTACGAGCCCATTACCAGTGAGTATATTCAACCTCTTTGGCAATGCCCCGAACTCCAATCCAATATGTGTCACAAATTGTGTAGATACAAATGAATGTGAAGCTCCTAAATAAAATAATGCTATTGCAGAAAAAGATGTGACAGAAATGTTACATGTCACTACATCACCTGATGCCAAAGCCTCCTCCAGTGATAAAGTGAATGCCTGCCCTTGGCCTTGTTGCGCTCCTTGTTGTGGCCTCCCTTGGTAACGCTGTTATGGCCTCTGTTGGTCCCTCTGTCGGAACATCTGTGCATTCGTAAATAATGAACGTTGAGCCACTGATCGTGCTGCTACTGTTGGCCATCTGTATTGCACTGCCCATGGTGCCGGTAGTGCCAAAAACTGCTGAGCTGGCCCTCCTTGCTTGTGCATCACCGGGAAATTAATAATCTTTTTGTCCGAATCACGACACCTTAAGCAAAGCCCATTCATTGCTATGTCCACTTCTCTACTATGGCCTCCCTTGCCACAGTAGGTGCAACCCACCTGAATCCCCTGACGTTGTTGTTGTTGTTGTTGCCTCGGCTGCTGCCGAGATGGAACTATTGTTGTTGAATTTGTCGTCCTTCGCGGAGCTGAGTTATAGATACGAGCGCCAGGGGATGGTGCTGACGTTCGAGGTGCTTCCCCACCTCCAATCTGATCATGAGACCTCTTCTGGCCTCCTATCCTAGCTGACAATCTCTGCATGGTCAGCTCGTGCCTCCTAGCTGCTATCAATACTTCCTCATAAGTCTGGTAGTCTTGTCCCTCTAACAGTTGTAAAATCTTCAGATGAAGCCCCTGTTGGAACCTCATTTCTCTGTCTGACTCTATAGCCACCATAGTCGAAGCAAATCTACTCAGCCTATAAAACTCGACTGCATATCCATCTACAGTCCGAACGGCCTGCTTGAGACTGATAAACCTCTGCTGGAGCTCATACTGCACTACGACTCCAAAATACTTAGCCCAAAACCAAGTCCTAAAACTGTCCCAAGAGATAGGATACCTCAAGCCAATCTCTACAAACACCCACCAATCATGAGCATGGTCCTAAAGCTGCAGTCGGACCTGGTCAACTTGCTCATCATCCGAAACCTTTGTCGCTGCCAGAAAAACTTTGATATCTTGGAGCCATACATCTGCAGTGATAGCATCCTCCTTGTCGTCGAAGTATCTGGGGTTAAGTCGGCAAAATCTGACCGACGCCCCCGAATCAGTCCTTCCGTCTCTCTCCAGACACGTCTGTAAGCCCTGACTCAACAAGATATTCTGCTATTGTTGTTAAAACTGCTGATTTTGTTATACTCCCATCTGATGCTGCTTGGTAGCCATCATTTCCTGGAGGATATCTAATAATGCTGGAGTGTCATGTATCGTTGGTGCTGCTGGTACTACTGGGGGTACGGGGATCTCAGGGGTTGGTTGCTCATCGTGTCCAACTTCTGGTTCCACCGTGTCAGCTTGTTCAACTACTGGCTCTATCTGAATCTGACACTAAGCCGGTGCTGCTCCAGCAACGAAAAAAAATCAAGAACAAGACGGAAGGATCAAGGAAACAGTTGATTCGATAGTCAAGCAGAGCTTCGAGAACAATGAATTCAGGATTTCAAAGGCACATGTTTGATTGAGACTCATATGACCATAACACCCCACAAGTCTGAAAATACAGACATGCATGGGCCACCAGTAAAACCTTGTCATGCTCCAGTACCGGAATACGGAGACGGACATGGCCAGCTACCCAGTACAAGGTACTATATGTTGTACGACGATCATGACTGTAACTAGACAATGGGGTGAATACTATAATCAAGTCACATAGGGTTACAAAGAACATCTATTGTCTCAAGTAGTCAAGAAAAAAGTAGTAAACATAAAATATATATGACAAGGACGTAAGGCGTCCCAAAAGCCCTGACAAAATATTCTAGGAACCATCTATGCAAAATAGAAAAAAGGTGGCAGAGTAACAAAAGCATACGATTATGATCAGCTGCAGTCTAATTAATTACAATCATGTAATGGGAACTAAATGTCCAAACTTGTCGGCTAACAGGTGCCGGTGGCTAAACGCCCAAAAGAGTAAAATGCACAATAACAAGCAGTGAAGAAGAAACACACTCGTGCCCTTCAGTAGCCATCCGTCTGGTGCGCGCCATCAGAAAGGGGAAATAAGCTGGATCTTCTGGAACTGGCTTGAAACCTGGCCATGCAAAACTAGTGGGGATAGACCTCAAATAGCAAGTACCACAAAGGAAGCACGAATGGGAAAAAAACCCAAATAATAGATAGGTATAATATAGGTTCTGTGTCATGGCTTCGGTCCATATCTATCCTAGCATAACATCCCAAACCTATAACCAAACAAGGACAAGGGTTGAACCATCGCACTATGATAGTCCATGTCCCTAGACTACTAACATAATAATACAATCACAATCAAATCTAGTTATAACGGCCAATCACTTGTACGACTTATTATTGTGGAGTCTGAGTTATCTCAAAATAGATGCATAAAAAAATCCTCAGATCGTGAGCTATTTAGCGGGGCTAACCGAGCCATAGTATACACATAGCACATTGTATATTATGCACCGGTCCCTCGTAAGGCTACTGTGCTAAGATCACATAGTGCGGATGTGACCAATATCCATGGGGGTCAGCCTTGCACGACATGACAATAGTCTGAGGTGGCTAATATGCACGATCTCGGGATTTCATCCCTCCTAATGCTCTACCCATTCTAGTTGCCTAGATTAACCCTATGGTTATGTTGGGAATCACATGGCGTGGCCACATGATCAATCCTACTATATGTCGTATCGCAGTACGGTACACGCTAGATACGAATCTACTTTATCAATTAACAGCTCAAACTGGATTCATCCGAGCATGATGCAATAAACAACAAGTCCTAGCCACGCTTTGGTAGTTGACCCACATACCATACCCGTGGTAGGGAAATAATATAAAGATATCATATGTTGCATAGTATAGGGGGCATCCTTGATGCACAACCCGAAACATGTAATCACATAGCACGTAGCAAGTTATGTCGCACCTCAGTGCACATTGATCATGTAACACATACCACATAGAAAATTGTATCAGCACGGATACAAGTATTCGAGTCAAATTACCATATAATCAATGGGTCACATAAGTCTTGATCGTATTGGAACACATAGCTCATGTTATGCACATAGCTGGTTAGTCATTTAAGACATAGTCAATTACTAGCATATGGTCATGTCTAGCACAAGGTCGGGTTACTAAATCCATTCTTCCTTAGGATCAATCACAAACAACTGTCAAGGTCAACCACATAGAACAAGAAAATATCCAAATAAAATAGCTAAGCCGCATGCACCAACTTGGCGCATGAGACAGACGTTGCATGGACTGTCGGCCGCATACTACTCCAGGCCACATGCCCCTAAAGGTCGTATGCCCCTCCAGGCCGCATGGTTCACTGGCCGCATAAGACTTCGTCTTCTCCAACAGCATGTTTCGGCCATGGTGGAAACTCTGAAACCCAAATTATGTTTCTTCCGTAGAAACCTCGTACGAACCCCAAATCTAACAAAGTAAAATTCTAAATCACTTAGAATCAAATGCTCCTCAAGATAGAACAAATAGTTTTTCGAAAACAATAAATTTTTAGAGATCAAATCCAAGAAAACTCACAAAACCCATAAAAGCTCTAACTAAAAATGTAGATCTAGGCTAATCCATCCATCAAAACAAAAAAATTCAAGTACTAAACATAATGAGAATCACACAACAACAAAAATGGACCAATAATATGGAGGATTTTTCCATTTCTCATGTAAGGTGTACTTGCCTAAGGAGAGTGAGAGATAACCTAAGAGAGGGGAAAAAATGGAAGAATGAAGAGAAAGAAATATTTTGGTATATATATATAGATAGGGTTGGGTTGAACCATGGTTCAAACCATGACCAAGTCATATCTTCATATTAAACCAATGAACCCAACTTCTCAAAAATTGGTCTGGCCTACAACCAAATAAACAAAAATGCCAACAAGCAGGAATATGTTCCAAATACGTATATTGGGAACGGGGAGTGACACCAACATCAGAATCTTCGATTTTCTGGTTAATTTAATATAGATGGTTGGATCATGGACATTTGGTTCGTGCATCTTATGTGAGTCTCGACTTTGTTGTCGGTTGTCCAGAAACGTTGATGAATCCTCGTTTAAGTTGACTCTTCATTTAAGTTGATGTAAGAAATAAATTTAATAGTTTTAAAGTTATTTTGAGGGAGAGCAAGCTGAAGATGCAAACATCCAGAAGATGTTAAATGGAGAAATCCTGAAGAATATCTTTGTACATTGTATTCTTTTTCTTCGGTGAAGTTTTTTCTATTGGTTTTTCCTTCGAAAGATTCTTAAGGAGAGTGTAAGTCATACCCACTTGAAAAAATTATTTTCTTGAAGAATATTATTGTACTCTTCTCTTTCACTATGTGTTTTTTCAAATATATTTTTTCGTTAGAAAAGCTTTTAATAAGACAATGACTAAAGTGAGCATCCAAGGATGAGTGTTATAAATTATATATTTGTAGATAACCACAAATAAGTGGCTAGCCAGTTACACATTTATCATTATCTCCCTTTATATGTGTGTTAATAAAGAAGCCACATATTCAATTCTGCTACAAAATTATCTCTTTCTTATTTTTATAGCAATCCTTTGTTTCTAGGGTTTTACTAGTATTTTATGTTTTATAAATATGATTTTCATTAGTTTTTTATGTTTTGTAGATATGCTTTTCAAAACTCAAGGTGAGGTATACAAAGCCAACAATGATTGGGTAGATGATTGGATAAGTTTTGGACAAGAGTCATAGGCTATCAAAAATCACAAAATCAGCTTGGGTAGATGATTCAGTTCAAATAGAACGATAACAACTATGTCACCTTCCGTCTCTACTCTTATAATTTATAATGAGGCTTGAAAACGGTTCAAAATTGATATGTATAAGCCATTTATAAATACTCCACTAATTATTAATTTTTTAAATAACTAATTATTTAACTACCTAATATGATTTATTTACAACTAAACAATTATAACTCAAGTAGTTAAGGTGGAAGATATTTTTCTTGGTTGCTTGAATTCAATTTCTAGAAACAGTCGTATTTATTATAATTTTATATTTAACTTTTTTTTAAAAAAAATTGTGCACGTATATTGTACATGCATGTTACTAGTATACATATAAGTCTAACTGACCTTCATCTTAAATTTATCATATTCGTACTAGTATTTCATTCTTCTTGTGAGTCTTTCTTCATCTTGTTGATTTTTTGTTAGTATATTTTAAGTCATGACTCAACTTCTAATATAATTTTCGTTCTGAATGTTATATGACTTGCAGTTAAGACCGAACTATTAATATGGTTCGGTCAAATACGTTCTTTGAGATTGTGGTACAATTGAATTTGGTGCTATATATTTTTTTTTTTTGATTAAGTACGCTTTTGGAAAAATAAGGTTTAGTTAAACCAAATATATGAATATGCACCCCCTAAATATGTCCAAGAAAGTATAAAAAGCAAAAGAATGATATATTAAAAAAAATTATCACTTTTTTTAGTCATCCTCTCTCGCATATTTGTAAGGTGAGGAGAAAAAGGTTTGTTAGGACTATTATCGTGCTCGTGACAAGATTAACTATTGTCGTATTTTATACTAGTATTCATATATGTACTCTCGGTTGTATTGTTGACATCTAGTATTAGTGTTATTGAAACCAGCTTAATCTTCAAAAAGTTTCTTCTTGAAACCAATGGAAACTATGTTTCTTAGTGCCAAAAATGTATTTGTCAAACAGACCCTAAGGGGTGCTTGGCAATTGTTGACATTGGTTACGAGGTATTCTTAAAGTACAATGGTTACGAGGAGTTCAATTTTGGATGATTTTAAGTAGTGACTTTTAAACCAGTCAACTCATGCTCGGTAACTCATGAATGAGTGGCTGTGAAAGTTTTACAAAAAAAATACATGCATGCCCATATATAAATAAAAGTCCTTCCAACAGGTCGCAACAAAAAAATATTGCCCATCTCAAATTAATGTTATGTAATTAGAAATTTATGACCAGCCTAAAAATGTATTTAAGATATTAATGTCATTATCAATTGTTTAAGCACATCAAATATCTACAATGTGACTATATTAATTGAAGGTGATGAGTATGAGTATCACAGAGAGTAAAGTAAAGACTAAAAAACAAAGACGGAAAAATAAGATTTTAGACTATTTTAGGTAATAATTATAATTATATATTTTTTGATAAAAATATAAATGAAAACAAATAACAGAAACCGTCAAAACCTAGCAATTTATAGTGTTTATAAAGACACATAAAATTACTCCATACTTGTTTTAAGAGATTTTTGAATCGATCAAACTAGTACCTAAAAAAAAAAAATTACCAAACAAATTTTTTTAAATACTTACCAACTCAAAAAATCTCCAAAACCGACAAAAACACCTTTGTCCAGACAACAAGAAATTTGCAAACCCAGTCCTGTCAACTCTTGTGGTTGCTAAGTAGGGGGACTATGTCTAGGTTTGGAACCTAGAGATGATAACGGATCAGGGCCAGCCGTCGGGCCCGTTAGCTGGCCTTATAAATAGCGCAACGCATCTCTGGTCCAAACTGAAACAAGTAAAATTTTAGTAGTCGAATAGCAACATAATAAACCTTTTATCACATTAGTAGAGTTGTTCACATAAACTTCAATGTCAAAAAATGCAACATTGACAAGCATTCAGTTACATATTTCCAACAGGCTTTTATACATAGTGGTGTCCATTGTCCATTGAGAGTATGAATATTATTTGCTTATGAATTTACAGCGCAAAAATATTAGCTAACTGGCATCTAACAATATACATTTATCACCGCCAAACCACACTACTTTCCACAGTTCAAGAAACAAAATCAAAAAAAAAAAGAGAAAAAAGAAAGAAAAAAATCAACACCAAACCACATTATACCACAATCTTTCGATTCTACCAAGGGCTAAATAAAATGAACCCACATGACTTCCTGATCAAGAAGTGAGCTCTCGTGGTTGCGGCGTGGCTCCAATAGGGAAAGGGAAGGGAGAATGGATCCCAACATTAGTTAGTGAGATCAGTCATTCATAAATTCCCAATGCCGACGGCCGATTTGCTGTCAACCATGCGGACATTGTATTTCTTGTAGACCCTTTCTCGGTTCTCGGCCCACCACTTCTCTGCTTGCTTTTCACTGAAGCGCTTTCGACTGTTGAATTTTAGAAGAAATTTTGGCGGGAAAAGTTCATGTTAGCAAATTACTCTTTAGAAAGAAGTGAGAATCAAATGAATTTACAAAATAACTTGAGAAATATAGTATCAACAGCAATTAGTAATTAGTACTTTACCACTGCCTACAGCTGTGTTTGATTGGACTTTTTCTTCCATGGAAAATTTTCCATCACAAATTTTCCACATTATTTTCCAAAAAAAAACTATTATTTTCCATATTTTCTTCCAAAGTGGTGGAAAATGAAACTAGTCCAACCCATAGGAAAATATCATTTTCCATGAAAAATAATTATTTTTCGTGGAAAATAATGACAATCAAACACCCAAATTAAGTTTTCCATAAAAAAAAATTCAAATTCCACGGAATTTTTTTCCTAGTAGAATAATTCCGTGGAATTAATTTATTTTTCACATATTTTCCACCTTGCAATCAAAAGCACCCTACTAGTACTAGTAGTGTAATATCATCTATATTTGCATCATTGTTGTTATTAGTGTAGTGCTATATCTTTTATTTTCATTATTTGGTTGTAGAATTTGATTATATCAACATTAGTAGAGCAAAATATCTTGAGCATTTAAATATTATTATTATTGTTAAGTACCTGAACATAGAAGACACAAGCTCGCAGAATATACATGATAGTTTACTAGAAAATGGACCGCATGGAGAAGGAAAATATTGAATATTAGGAGGGAACCTAGAAAGCTGTTTAGGTTAGCGAGTTCCTTGTAATTTACCCTATCTGCTTTCAGATATACAAATTGGATACTGAGAAGGAAATACTTTATACATACCTGAATCGAACTCGCTTTAGATCTTTAACACCCGCAGGTAAAGAGGTGAGTGTAATATAAACGCCAGGCTCATCTTGTTCGACCCATTCCGCCTCATAATTGGGTTCTGTGTCTGTCAGATTGCTCCCATTCCTCGCTACTTCTGAATGGCCTACTAAATTCCTTTGGTGGCTAACGGAACTAGCTCCATTAGAAACTGCCGATCCATTGGAACCATTCGTCTCAGGTTCATGAGAAGCGATCAAATTGTTCATCTGTTCAATAACTGAAGCAGAGATATCACTTGAAGCAGAAGTGGTGCTGAAGGATCCGGAGGAGGGGAGAAGTTTACTGCTATTTCTGGCTGCTCCAACAGGTAGCCTTTCAGCCATGTCTTTCAACTGTTTTCAAACACAAAAGGATGTCAGAAATGGCTGTAAATATTAAGCAATAAAAATGTGGAAAATTATCTTTCCTGACAAAATTTGCATCTCTTGTGATAAAATGATTAAGCAATAAAAATGTGGAAAATTATCTTTCCAGACAAAAGTTGCATCTCGTGTGATAAAATTACATGAAGAGTTTGGAAGAAGTATCAACAGATTTCAACTAACGAGCCAAAGAAAACAAACAGTTTGATTTTATACTTAGAGAAATGGTATCATCATGACAATGGTGTACATAATGTACGAGTTAAAATACAATGAATTGCAGTGATACTTTTCTATTATTTTGTGTCGTCATTCATCTCACTTGTAAGCACAAAGACATTCTCCGCAGTCAGGGGCGGACCCAGAAATTCTTTTTTTAATGTGTGGGAGGGTGTGTGCATTGGTGGTGGGGTGGGGTGGGGTGGGGTGGGGTGGGGTGGGGAGGGGTGGTGCAGTTACTATTGGATTGATTCATAAATGGTAACCAGAAACCAAGTAATCATTGAAACAAATCAACCAAGACAACACTAATAACAGTTCCAACATTCAACCAAATAAAATTACTGGTGAAGATTTTGGGAACATGTCCATTACTTGGGACTTTATGAACCAGGAACTAGGAAGGAACTATTGGATTTATTCATAAATGATGACCCAAAACCAAGTAATCATTGAAACAAAATCAACCAAGACAACACTAATAAGAGTTCCAAGATTCAAACAATTAAAATTACTGATGAAGATTTTGGGAACATGTCCATCACTTGGGACATTATTAACTGGGAACTAGGAAGGATACTAAAAAAACTGAGTTGCTTTGAAAAAGCATTTGTGGAAGTTCGGACATGTGGCAGAGATAGCCTCAGTGATGAGGGCCTCAAATCCCTCAACTAAGGGGTTGTTTGGTTCGCGGATTTGGAGTACGAAAGTGGCCAAATTTTGGATTTTGGACTTCTTCACGTATTTGGTTGGATGATTTGCAGACAAGATTTACTATGATTTGATATGAACAATAAATCTTGTCTGCCACGACATCAGAGTTTTTTTCTCCGAAGTGGAGTACGGAAATGAGAAAATCTCATTTCCACTTGCAAGTTTGAGGGTTGTTTGGTTCAACGAAATAGAAAATCTGGAAAACGACATTTTGCGTACACATTGTGGTGAAGTGAAAAATCTTCCGTTTGGGTGATTTTAAAAAGTGGAGGTTGAAGTAAAAAAATCCTAAAGTTTGATGTTTGGTTGATTGTTGAAGTGAGTGGGAAAGGTAACTTTTTTTGTTGAAGGACATGAATAGTAAACCTTTTTTTTGGTTGAAATAGAGAGGAAGTGGTCCTCCAACCTTTAATATGTGGTATATCTAGTTCTTCGTAGACTTTTATTCCTTCAATATTTAATATCTTATTGATTGTGTTCACGAAACTTTTGTTTTTGTCGAGTTTATGAGAGAGCATGAGAGTGACTTTATTTTATCTAGTCTCTCTTTCATATATGGGTTTAAAAGTTAGAACGTGCCATATTAAGTTGATTATCTTGTCTTAATATTTTTTTTATGACTTCCTTTTTTTTGGCCTTCCTTGCATATTCAATTGTTTTGGCTTTCCTTGTTGTAGTCTTACCCAAAATTTATGATTAATATCTAAGATTGGTAATACTTTGACGGCGAGCATTCAAGTTAACTGAGTTTCTCCTTCTCAAGTATTTTTCTCCTTTACCTTCATGCCTATCTAAAGCATATTCATATAGCATGCTAAGATAATTGAGTTCAAATACATGAACTCGGATAAACGGATATTTTTTGCAAAATAGGAAGACCCTTATATATCTTTTGCTTGCTTTCACTAATCTTACTTTCTTTGTATGGAATTGATCCATCAATTTGTATGGTCAAATTGTGAATCATAATTATTTCCTTGATCAATGTCAAAAAAAATTATTGTATCTTCCAAGTTTTAAATGCTATCTATTATATTAGCAAATATCTAATCACCATGGCTTTTAAATGAAATCCTTTGTTTCCTTGTCTTTCTTTCCAAACTAGAGCTTTCTTTCATATTATGGTATTTTGGGTTTTCTTCCTTGAATTTCTAGTTGGTAAATCATTTATTGATTGTTTTCAAAAAAAAAAAAATCAATGTTACCAAATATATTATGTTTGACAAGTTATCATATTTTAATATTTTCTAAACTTGTCTTTCTACACTTCTCCTATATGTTGTTAATGTTATCTTAATCACGATTGTCTATGCTTCCTCTTGCTCTGATTTATTTACTTAAGATTGAATTCATTTTATCTCTTAACAAAGGGGAGCTTTTTTTTTATCATGTCAAAGGAGGAGTAGGTTATGTATACGTTTAGTGATATGTGCTTATTTATCTTTTATATATTAGTGATATAAGTATCTATTATATCCATCTTAAACTTAACCGATTTGCCATAATAAAAAAGGAGACTCATGTTAGCCCAATGATTGAATTAAGTTTTTTTATTATGGTTCATCAATTAAGTTTAGTATTATGATATCACTAATGATTATGCAATCACTATCGTATTTATACTTAAACTTAGCATAGTCCTAATATGCACTGATGATATATTACTTGCTAATATGTGTATTGCTTTGTTTGTCAAACATGTATTTGCAGAAAAATAATAAGCAAGGTCTATCATGAACATATGCAATGAAAAAAATCATGATGGGACAAAGACACTGCTTGTCTACAAGATTTTCTTGACTACCCACGATATCTCCGGAGCCACGCACTCGAGGGTTCTGCTTCCCGGCCAGCGGTGGGGGTTAAGGAGACAGCACCCCCCTTCCCCCCCCCCCCCCCCCCCCCGGGGGGGTTCGGAGGCAAAACCCCCAAAAGGTATACAGATTTTTAGATCTGGTCATCTTTAGACAACTGTCGTCAGCTTTTCATTTCAATAAAAAGCGACATTGCAATCTAATATTGATGCAAGTCCCGTTAGGAAGGCTGGCCAAGAATACCTATCCCCTAGCTGACCTTTTCCAGGTTCAACCATTCTGAAATTCTGATATCACGGTACTTAGGAAGTAGAGTTATCTTTGATCAGGTTTCTCCACTCATTTCAATATTCATCTCCGGAAACAAAAATGAGGGAAAAACCCATCATTCAAACAAATGAAGAAGTCAAGCTATCAAAACTCGTCCTCTATGTAATCTTTCTTTATTTTGAGTCCTTAGGTATATTTGTAACTCAATAGAGAAAGGCAAATGATAACTGAAACCAAAAATCAGTCAAAAACCCAAAAAGTCCGAAATTGAGGTATCAGACAAGTATACCCGATGTATACCGTTTATTGTCACAACAAGTCTGGCTGTGTAAAACGGCATACCGATGGTATACCACAGTATACCGTTTGGCAAAAGTTAGCGCATTAAATGCAATCCAACGGCTAAAAAATTATCCGTTTACGACCGTTAGAGTGCATAACAATATACCGGCAGTATACCGTCAGCATAGCAATTTTTTGGTTGCTTGCTTGCCTGTTATTTAAACCAAGTGCATTCATTTGTTTCTCACTTCTTTCACTTCTTGGAGCCTTCACTTTCTATCATTTAGAAGATAAACCTCTCCAGATAAAAGAGCTATCACTTGCCAAAATCATATTGAGATAAAATTATATTGAGTTATTAAGTTCGATATTCAAATTGTTGTGAGAAGATCAAAATCTTTCTTGTAAGAGATTGAAATCTGTCAGCCTTCGTATCAAAGCTTGTGTAGAAGTCAGTGAGCCTTAGGATCAAAGCTCGTGTGTAAAAAGTCGATGAGCCTTCGAATCAAAGCTTGTGTTGTAACTATTTGAGATAATAGTGGATTAAAGCCGGAGAGTTGCGGGACTAGAGTGCCTCATGGAGGATACGAGGATACATCAGGTGTCAGTATTCTTGTCTCTTATTTCTAGCACTAAGTTTAAAATTGCCTATTAGCAACCATATATGTGCTTGAATATTTAGTTAGACCATATTCACCCCCAAGGTGCTTTTAGCTCCTTGGTTGCATGAGCTTAAACTGCAATCCAAAAGATAGATCTACCTACTAACCAACTGGCCACCTAGATTTTATGGCATTGCTCTTTCACGATCATAGCCACCTTGGCTAGAAATTTAGCACCAAGATAGAGGGTTGACGTTTGGTCGATAACAGGTTATTAAACTTTGTTAAATCTGACAAAGCTTTATCTGCCAAAGCTTTCTTTTGCTCCATAGTTGACTCCATTCTGATGGAAAAAGTCTTGGATGATGATGATGACAACATCCTTCGCCCATAATATTGTCCATTCAAAGCTCACAAAAAATAACATATAATACATAAAGTTATGCCTATATGTAAAAAACATTTTCTTGTTTTTTAATAAAAGGTCTTATTAGTTTTGACTTAGTAAACTAAGAACTCTGAAACTCTAATCCTAAACCTTTGAAACTGCAAAAGCCCCCAACACTGAACTCAAAAGAAGAGTCTTACACCTGATATCGATACGGCAAATCTTGACCAAAATGCTTACAAATTAGGTTAAAACCAATAAGTGAAAAAACACTATGATACGCAATGAGTATTGGTATATGTAGCAACAATTTTGGTGGTTGAGTATTGTAGTATCTAAGCATTTCGATTTCCAGCAACCAAGAAAAGAAAATCAGAAAATGCTTTTATTAAAATAAAGGTATTGAAGTTCAGATAACCATTAATTATTTATATAGCCTTATGTTATTTGATGACTAATTGCATGATTTTGTGAAACTATAACAGGATAACTCCATATATATCCATCTTACGGTTTTACCATATATAGGACTTACGAAAAAGTTTCTAAAACATGAAAATGAAAGTAAGCACCCAGATCAACTAAAGTTTCCGGGCAATTCAGCCTTTGTTCTTAGTAGTTTATGCTAGTTTCTGTCCAATTTTTGAAAAATATCAGAATATTTTCACCAATGCGGTCAATTGTAAAAATAGATTGAAGAGTTTTAACAATTTCAAATTGTTTGGAGCCATTACCAACTTGAAAGTTGGTCAGAACATCCCAATGTTAGCTCGAATTGGAGATGTTGCCTTTTACCAATTTCATACACGCAATTTTGGATCAGTCCAGCTCAAAATCCAATATGATGTGACTGAGACGTATCAGCACTGTCAATTTTTAAATTGCTCAATACTCGAAAATCATCTAAATGTTTTTGATGTATTTCCTGTGATAGTTTCTTCGAAACCATCTTTTCAAAAACAACCTAATTTATCCTCTTCCTTCTACCTCACTGGTCACAAAGTTAATCACTACCACCAAAACAACCACCAGAATTTCTTGCCTCAAATTTTCCTCCAAACCCTAACCTTAACTCCCTTACCTCTCTATCCCTCTCTCCAACCCTCACCACCTTCTCTGTCCCCTCCTATCATGGTCGAGTCCTAAAGAACCATCACTAGATCTGCAATAGGTTGCAATAGATCAAGACTGCCACCATCGCAATGTTCTAAAAATCGGGATTAGGCACTGCCTAGGCGCCCAGTGCCCGCCCGACGCATGCATAGGCACCCCCGTCTAAAGCACTTAGTATGCCCATGTGCTCATCCGACTATACAGATTATTTAGGGTTTATGGCAAGGTTCGCAATATCGGTATCGGAATCGGCATTGGACCATTTCTATGAGTATCGATATTGGTAGTGTCGGCACGATCGGTGATTTCGGATTGGAATATCGAAATTTTTTGTATCGGAAAGCAAATAATTATTAGCATTTAAGAAAATATATTTTATATATTTAGGCATAATTTTAAGTATTTTCAGTGTTGTTTCTTAGTAGTTTTGAAATTGAGTGAAATAGTCGTCACCCTTGCCGATTGGTTTACATGCGATATATAAGTTTTATTCTTTTACATATTGTTACAATCTTATTACGCTTTTACACCCTTGTTGATTGGTCTTTTTCGTTCAATTTCCTTTGCCGAATTGATCGAAAAAGAGACCCCCAATATCGATATCGGTGAGTATTGGATATCGGTGGGTATCGGATCGGGACATACCAAACCGTATTGATATCAGCGGTATCGGCCGATACTGCAAACTATGGTTTGTAGGCAATTTTAAGCAAATTTTTACTCCTTTTTGTGGAGCGCAAGAACTAGGCGGGGCTAGACGTTAGGCAGCAGTGCCGGCCCGACTACCGCATAGCAACTTTTATAACCTTGCACTAGCGACCTCTAGTCTACAGATATCTCCAAGGAAAATTCGTTAAAAATTAAGACCAAGTGGGGTACATCTGTAGGCAGGAGGCTGGCGAATACCCTTCAGGCCTGCCGACGGTAAAGGTTCTTCAAGCTAGGATAGGAAAGGGGGAGGAGGAGAGGGACGGATGGAAAGAAAGTGGTACGTGTTAAGATTATGGTTTGGATAAGATAGCTCACCAGTGATGGTGATAGTGATGGTATTCTAGGTTAAGGTTAGGGTTATGATGGAGGAAAGATGACGGCAGTTGTGGCGGCTAAGGTGCTTGGAGGTGGTGGTGAAAGAGAATGAGATGGGCTGGTTTGGAAGAAAAAAATTAATTTTTATTTAAAATATAGGGATTAAAATATATCTTCCTAGACCTTTTACCTAGAGTTATGGAGATTTTACTCTTTCAATCACATAATTGTCGCACAATGGCCAAAGCTTGGGCAATCAAATGGTTGAAGCTTCCTCTTGTGGGGGAAGCTTAGACAATCGAAACCTCAGGGGATACTGATTGCATAAGATGGTGATATGTGCTACTCTAGGTCAAGGTTAAGGTTTTGAGAGGTGATAGCCATTGAGGTGAGTGTGGTGCTTGGAGGTGGCAGTAATGGAGAATGAAGACTATGTTTTAAAAAATGCGCTTAAGCACCGCTTAAGCGGTTTTGGAGACCTCGGTGCCTCGCTTAGGGAAATATTGTCCAAAAAAATGGACCCGCGCTTAGGCGGCGCTTAACAGCGCCTCGCCTACCGCTTGGCGCTGTTAAAAGCGCCAAGCTTTAAAAAAACTAAAAAAATCGCTTGACCATGGTATGTTGTTGACTTTGTATTTTGTTTATAGTATTTATATTGTGTCTTTGCTTGATTGATAATTGATATTGTTATTCATGCATATACTAATAGGATTCTATGGAAAATATATTAAAATTTATATGTATATAGAGTATTTTATATGTAGGTAGGTAAAAATGGGTGAAGCGCTAACTAAGCGCTTAGGCGACGCTTAAGCGCACTTAAGCGAGGCGCCAGCTTCATCGCCTCGCCTCACGCTTAATATAACATAGAATGAAGATGGGTTGGTCTTTCAATCACATAATTGTCACGTCATCACTAAAGGTTGGATAATCAAATGGTTGAAGGTGCCATTGGTGTGGGAAGCTGAGGTCCTGCATTCGTTACCTCAGGGGATACTGAAACTGACCCTAATTCTAAAACAATTGGCACAAGGTGCCCAAGTGAATAGTTTCAAGCAAAGTTCAAGTGGTTGAGACATCACTTTCCAACTTTATCAGTAGGGTGAGTTTTGTGGTCCTTAAGATGTTTCCTGTGACTTACCCAAAGTGAACTAATTTGACAAGACTTACCATTTCATTGAACTTCTTTCCAAATGAACATAAAATGATCAGTCACATTTTGGTGATCCTAGACCTAGATGGAGGGATTAACTTTTTTTCCTTGTAACTATTTTATCCATGAAGTACAGGATGTTAAGATCATTCAAAGCCTAAAATTTTAAAGACGCGATAAAAAAAGTCACAGCTCGGGATATCTAAATTACTATGTGCTCTAGGTATAAACCACATACTTTAGAACCTATCTGTATTTTGGTACGTAAAAAAACTCAAAATCGTATAGAAAATGCATTTGGTAAGATCTTTTCAGATTTTCCTACAAATCATCACTGATAATAGCTTATTTAATTCTATACTTAGCAGAAGGGGAAAAACATGATACAAAACTATTTGTATCTCAAATCAAATCATCTTACTTGTCCTGTAAGCGACTTAATTACTTCCTTCGCTGCTTTGCATTTGGAAACTTCTTCCCCAGCAACTGCAATTGCCTCCTTCAGTTGCTTAGTTGTTCTTTCCAATTCAACCTCTTGCAGTTGGGCCTTGCGAGTAAGATTTTCAACCTACAAAAAAAAAATGACTACTCATAATCCTTCCAACAAATTTAACACTAACTTATCTCAAAAAATTAAACATTAACTGGTTTTAACAGAAACTGAAAGATAAACAGAGTGCTGAATTCATTGGAAATAAGATTTCCAAACATTATATTAAAACCAAAATGTAAAGATTTAAGAGCAGAAACACCTAGCATAGAGTTCAAATTATAACAATGTGAAATGATCTCCCAGAGCTCTTCTCCACCTTGTATATGATTACTTGTTCAACTTATAAGTAGCACCATGTAAGTACCACAGTAATTTGAACATATTAAAATAGGCTTCCAAAATAGAAGAACAATATGAAACACATCTGCCAAACCTAGAACTAGAAGAGTGTTAATAGTATGGTAAATGGTGATGTTACGAGTATCCAAATGCATATCATGTCTAAAGCCAAACAAGACCAAAAAGCATGGCCAAACATTGGAGAAATGTACCCAAAAAAATTGAAGTTCTTGGCAGTACAAAAATTGGGAAATATATATTCTCTAGCTAAACTTTGGTAATTTAGTATAAAATGTTCAACGTTAAAAAGAAGCCTTTAAGGTCAATGAAGACACAGCAGAAGTGATTTAATAATTTAACAACTTGCAGCATAAGCAAGGCTGGAAATCTTACCTGATCACTATAATATATGGACTGACCATGGACCAGAAGCAAACTGACAATTACCTGACTCTTATGGGTAAAGTATTAAGACTTTGAATCAGTTCCAGTTTTAATTTTGGGTAGGATGACGGTCCAGCAAACCATTAACCAGAATAGGGAAATGGGATGATATATGAAACATGATATGGGACTCAGGATCAAATGATGAAAGAGTGAAGTAATATGAAAAGGATATACTTCCTCAAATGTCTTTTACAAATGTCACATACTTTCTCATGTTAGAGGGTAATCAGCTACTATAATTGTACATATCAGGAACTCAAATCTGATTCTCCAATAATCAACTGACTTGGTTAGAAAGTGTCTGTTGCATTTTGCTTTATCAATAAATAATCAGTGATCGAGAACAAGAGGTTATGACAGCATCATGCAGAGTGCAGACATGCTAAACTGCAAGAATTTACAATTGGATTCAATGATCTGACATAAGTCTCCAGCAAAATTAGGCTCAAACATACATTTCCAATATATTTGGTATAGGAACTAGAAAGCATGGACATTCAAAATAAATAATGTGTCAGTGAAATGTCAGAGATGTGTCAGTGCCAAAACTGAAATAAGAAAAAAAAAAAATGAAGTAGTGTCTGTGTCCCTTTGTTTGTATGTGTTGTGTCATGCGGCATGCAGATTCCATTCCCGTGCAAAATAGTATAGGAACCTTACCTGTATGTCATAGACTCTGCCCGGAGATTGATATAGGCTTACATACAAAAAGACATTACATAGACGTTATCGCCATAAGTTAAGACTTCTCCTTTGGAAGGTAAAGTCAAATACAAGATATATGATATGGAAACAGTATTGATTATTAACTCACTCGAATAAGTGGGATAGCAGCAAACAAAGAAAGGATGTGCAGAGGCGCATTTTATTAGGTAATGATGTACCTGTGCCTTCAACCGAATAACTTCTTGGCTTAGGCCATCATTCGTCCTTTTCCCATCATCTACAGCAAACTTTGGAGACATAAGTCCTCCTAGAGTTGGTGTTGGTGTTGTAGAACGAGGGGGACTCGTTCTTCTTGATTTGGGGGAAGTCGCACGAGAAACAATTCTTGACCCAGGCACTGAAGCAGAGAAAATTTTCTTTGATGACCCAAATACTGGATTTAAAGATTTTGAGATGTTTAGGGCACCCCAATGTGAGGTTCCATTTGGAATTGGAGATACACGGCTACCATTGAATTCAAACTTTTTGTTTCTCTTATGCGTAGATGACTCCATGGAAGAATACCTGGAGATCCGCACCTGAGATCTTGAATCCAACTTCTCCTCCTTCTCCATCATCTCACTGAATCCCTGAACAACACTTCCTTTCCTATTTGCAGCAGAATGAGATGACGGGTCACTATCCAAGGCCTTTGCAAGCTTATTGAAGCAACCATCACAAACACGATACGGTTTGTTTGGATTTGGTGCCATAGAAGCCTTAAGAGACTTTTTACTGCTGCAAGAGTGACAATAGACAAGTGCACAGTTGTAGCAATTGTGACGTTTTCTTTTAAAATTAAATGGTAGGCGACATCCTGAGCACATAGATTGATCGATGCCAGACACCCATTTATGTATACAGATTGCTGCAGTGAAATTGGCACCACATACAACACTTCTAACTTGTTTGTCTTTCAAAGATTCAACCAATGACGGGGAATTTCTATCACTAGTATCACCATGACCTAATCTGCCATTTGCTCCTTTACCCCAAGTATACACTTCAGTTCTTGAAGTCAGAACTGCAACATGATAAGCACCACAAGATATTTCTTCCACAAAATTTTTTGACAGCTTTCCTTCGACACGGGAAGGGAGTTTTCCATCTGCCTGAGGATTTCCAAGCTGACCATACATAGTACTGCCCATTGTGTAAACATGGCCTGAAGTAGTAAGTGCAACTGTCATACTGTGCCCACATGCAACTTGGCAGAAGTTTGGGTCAACTAAAGCAGCAACACAAGTAGGCACAAGTTTTGGTTCCTTGTCACCATGTCCAAGTCGAAACTTATCACCGTCTCCCCATGTGAACAGCTTCCCTGAAGAACAATTACTAGAACTAGTATTTCCAGCCATAACTTCTACAACCGCAGCAGTATGCCAAACACCACATGCTGCTCGTACTGTACGTAGTCCCTTCAGAGATTCTACTTCCTTAGGTATCAAGACACTTAATCGATCTCCATGACCAAGAACACCAAAAGTCCCATCGCCAAAAGTAAAAAGCTGCCCTGAAGAGGTAACAACAGCTGTATGCCAAGGTCCACAGGATATGGACGAGACATGTATGCCCTCCAAGGGCCCGTTGACTCGTTTTGGGACCCAGTGACTAACTTCATTTCCATGCCCCAGGAGCCCAAATGTACCATCACCCCATGTGTAGAGGTCTCCAGATAGTGTAACAGCACAACTATGGTACTCCCCGCATGCTACAAGTTCAATGTTCATATTGACAAGAGAATCAAGGAGTTTTGGTTGTGAGACATCAGAATCCACTCCATGCCCAAGCCTTCCTCCTGATTCCTCACCCCAAGTGTAAATTTCCCCTTGCTTAGTGACTAAGGCTGCATGTTTTCCCCCACAAGATATATTCTGAACATCAAGTATTACAGCAGATTCCAAGGCTTTTGGAACGAAAGAATCCATTTTATTGGCAGAACTTGCAATTTTGACATTTCCACCACCTAGAATTCCCTCCCCAGATCCTTCTCCCCATAAGAAAACATCCCCTAAAGCATCACCGTCATCATGACCAGAGCCTTGACTTGATGAGCTTACAGCACTTGATAGACTTACCCTATATGCTTCTGTTGTAATTCCTCTTGTATTGCCATTTGTGCTATCTGAGCATCCTGATGACAAAGAATGAACTGAACCAGCACCAGTATCTGAAGGAAAGAAACCCTTAGGAGGTACTGCATATAATACATCGGAAAATGATTTGTCCACACCATTCTTTGGTGGACTTCCATATGGACTTCGAAACCGAATAGGATCACTACCATCCTGAGTTAAATAGAAGACCAAGGAGTTACATACTTGAAATGGGTAATGAAAGTTACTGCAACAAAATGTAAGAAAGAACATGGAGAACCTTCTGCGTGCTATTGCTGCTTCCAAAAGGGGAGCTTATTGGTGAACTTCTTCTAGTATATGTTCTTGGACTATTTGTTCCAGATGATATTCCATCACTTCTAGATTCTGTTCTCCATTTCCTGTGATGACTCCGTGATATCAATGTTTTTAGACCAGCAAACCAGACTTCTGCTTCATCTTTATCCTTGCAGATCTGGTAAATATGAGAGCGAGAAAGTTCATAAAAGAAAGATACCTTACCTACTAATAATGTATAAACTACATCAAGTGGAATAGACTGAGAATTGACTAATTGGCATGAAAGCATTAGTGGGTTGCTAAATAAAAAAATAAAAAAAAAGAACACTTACAAGATCTAATGATCTATCACTATATATTAGAGAAAACGACTGGCATTCCTTCTCAGGCCGTGGATACCTCTGAAAAATTGCCTGAAAAGAAGAAAAGCATCATTCTAATCAACCTTATTTTATACAAACAGTTTAAATTAAATGAATTACATGTAAAGAAACTAGGAATATGTACCTTGAAATCAAAAGGATTTATATACTTATATTACCGTACAATTAATCCTACAATATACTTTATAGCACAACTAGCAAATAGCAAATATGAAATTATCAATAAGCTCTGGTGAGTAATGAAACGCAAGACGCATCCTAAAAAGCAATTTGGATAAAGACGATAGAAATCTATGTAAACAAGTTCAAATGGATTAATGTTGCTGCGACAAGAAGGGATAATCATGTACATAAATATGGATACAGTATGAAAAATTGAAGAATAGTAAAGAAAAGCTTCAACACTCCATAAAATGACTTGATAAAACTAATATATCACATGTTTGTGCAACTGGTCCCATCGTTTGATCCCAACTGATAGTAACAGAAACTGTGCAAGTACTAGTAAGCTAAAATAACACAAATATTAATGAAATGGGCTTGTTGACAACAAGAAAAAAGGGAAACCAGTGGAAATGCGGCTTTTAAATCCATCAACAGAATCTCATAAGTCTTTATAGCTGACCAAAAAGCAGAATTTGAGAAGTTAACAAACAAAATTCAAGAAGTCAGAAAAAAAAAATTGAGGAGTCGGTTAACTCGGGAGTAGATTTATTGTGTCTTAGCCTTAGTTAGGATTGTAGTTTGGGGAATGGGTGTTTGCTCACACACTCATTTCTGGAACACTCATCGGACTAGTGTTCCGGAAACACCCATTTGAGCCCCCAAATGAATGGCACATTTAAGCTAACGTTTATCCGGAAGGCAAGTTGTTTCGTTACCCGGTTCCGTTTGGCACCAAACGGAGCCCCAGATGAAACGTAACTTCGATCCAATTGGCTCTTAACAGTCTAAAGGCGTATGCGCGTATATGCATAAGCGCTAGAGGCATGTGCCTCATAAAAGTGACTCGCCTTAAGGGATATACCTCATTTGCACCTAGGATCTAGGCGAGCACCTCTGACAACACTGCCTTTATCCCAAACTTTTTGCAGGCGGCTATGGAATCATTTAATGTGTCTTAGGCTTAGTTTGCTTGTAGTTTGGGGAATTGGCGTTTGCTCAAATGCTCACTTCTGGAACACTCATTGGACTAATGTTTGAGCAAACGTTTATATGAAAGCAAGATGTTTTGCTACCCCTTTATGTTTGGCACTAAACGGAGTCCTGGATGAAACGTAACATCAACCAAAACTGGCCCTTAATAGTCTAAAAGGCGTCTGCACAAGCGCTAGAGGCATGTGCCTCATAAAAGGTAACTCACCTTGAGGGATATACCTTATTTGCACCCAGGAGCATCTAGGTGGGCACCTTGACAACACTGCCTTTATCCCAACTTTTTGCAGTTGGCTACGGAATCCATTTCTTCCATTCAGCTTTATTAAGCACCATCTTTTCAATAAAATTGCAACTATTATGTCCTTTCCTATTTCCTTAGTCCATCTTTTTCATCTACCCTACTCCTCGCAACTTCTCAAACGGTGATCCTACTCCTAACTGATGCATGTACTGGTCTCTGACACAGGTGTCCAAACCATCTCAAAGAATTATCCCTTGTCCTCAAGTAAAGCCTCCTCTAAGTACCGACTGGGAACTCATTACTTGGGGATCTTTTCTTGAGTTTCCACTCATCCATCAGCTAGTCAAGCATGACAGCCTAAAATATTTGAACAAACCTCTGTCAAATGTTGGATGTTCAAAATTCAACTATAATATAGCTAGACTATTTAATATTTATGGACCAGGTATGGAAGAGCCATTGCTGTTCTGTAAAAAACTTTTGTAATAACCAGTGTTTATCTGCTGCAGGACACATGATTATTTCTACCGTCTTTTGTCGTTGATGTAAATAGAAACTTGGTTTAATACTTGGCTTAATTTTATTGATGGATAGGACTACATATATATAGGAGAGACTAACCCCTCTCTCTACTATTCTACTAGATGTGGGACTAAACACCTACTAATACTCTCAACACTCCCCCTCAAGATGAGCGATAGATATCAATTATCCCCATCTTGTCACATAGTTTAGAAAGACTCGATGAATTAAGACCCTTAGTCAGACAATCTGCAACTTGTTCTTCTGAGCGAACATGATCGAGCTTTAATGTCCCTTTTTTTAGCTTCTCTTTGATGAAGAACTGATCGATCTCGATGTGCTTAGTTCTGTCATGTTGGACTGGATTGTTAGCTATACTTATTGTAGCTTGACTGTCACTCAGAAGACGCAATAGTGTTCTTTGGTCCAGCTTCAACTCCGTCAGCAGTGCTCTTACCCACAGTAACTCTGACACTCCCAGAGTCATAGCTCTATACTCTGCTTCAGCAGTCGATCGTGCTACTACATACTGTTTCTTGCTTCTCCATGAGATTAGGTTACCCCCCACAAAGACACAATACCCTGAGGTAAACCTTCTGTCGTCCATGCAGTTTGCCCAATATGCATCGCAGTACCCCTCAACACCCAGGTGTCCATTTTTCTTGAACCATAGCCCTCTTCCAGGAGTCCCCTTCAGATATCTCAGGAGACGAAAAATTGTATCCATGTGACTCTTCCTTGGATCATGCATGTAGAAATTCACTACACTCACAGCAAATGAGATATCATGACGAGTGTGGCCTAGATAAATCAATCTGCCTACAAGTCTCTGATATCTCTCACGATCAACAGGCTCTCCTGCCTCTGCACCCAACTTTTCTGATCGATTGGAGTGGTTGTCGATCGACATCCTAGCATACCAGTCTCTGTGAGTAGGTCTAGTACATACTTCCTCTGAGAGAGGACGATCCCATCTCTTCCTCGAGCCACCTCGATCCCGAGAAAATACCTCATCATTCCCAAGTACTTCACTTCAAACTCCTTGGCGAGTTTTGACTTCAGCTGGGTGATCTCCTCCTCATTATCACCTCATCATTCCCAAGTCCTTCACTTCAAACTCCTTGGCGAGTTTTGACTTCAGCTGGGTGATCTCCTCCTCATTATCACCTCATCATTCCCAAGTCCTTCACTTCAAACTCCTTTGTGAGTTTTGACTTCAGCTGGGTGATCCCCTCCTCATTATCATCTGTGATCACTATATCATCAACATACACTGCAAGTATGGTGATGTGGCATCTTGCATGCTGAAAGAAAACCGTGTGATCTGCATTGGTCTGGCGGTACCCCATGTCTGTGACAGCCTTCCTGAATCTATCAAACAAGGCTCGAGAAGATTGCTTGAACCCATACAGTGATTTCTTTAGCTTGCACACATTTTCCGTCAACTGCTTCATGCAAAACCCCAGAGGGGTCTCCATGTATACTTCCTCTTGCAGGTCCCTATGAAAAAAAGCGTTATTCACATCCAATTGATACAGCTGTCACCCATGGTTTGCTGTAAGGGAGATCAGGGTTCTCACAGTGCTCATATTTTCCACTGGAGCAAATGTCTCATCATAGTCGATGCCATAGGATTGAGTGAATTCCTTTGCAACCAACATTGCCTTGTACCGCTCCACATTTTCTTCTGTCGTCTATTTACTGTGAAGACTCATTTGCATCCAACTGCTCTCTTTCCTTTAGGCAACGGAACAAGCTCCCATGTCCCATTTCTTTCGAGTGCCCCAAGTTCCTCCAACATTGCAGCTCTCCACCTTGGATCTTCCTTCGCTTCCTGCCAACACTTAGGCAAAGAGGTGGTGTCTAACGATACAATGAATACTCGATAGGTAGGGGATATATTAGAGTAGGTTAAGAAATTTGCAATGTCGTGTCCATAACCATAACGATTAGGGACTTCCCGCATTACTGCGAGAAGATCTCCTTAAGGGAATATGAGGAAGTGGTGAAGAGATCATACCATCCGAATCAGAGAAATCCACATCTGAATCAAAGGGATCCGGTGCGGAAGGTGCATCTTCAAGAGTTGGGACAGGGTTAGGCGAGGAACATGGCATAGTAGAGACAATAGGCACAATAATAGGCACAGTAGTGGACTGCTGCTTTCTCCTTCTGTAACTTGGAGCTCTGTAGATTATTCTGTAGTTTGTTCCTTTCCCTGCACTGGAGCATCATTTTTTTCCTCCTGATTGTTACCACTTTCTTCCTCCTGATTATGTGCATCATTATCACTTTCCTCACCCTCGCTATCTCCCCCTTGTTTTCTTGGACCAACCTCCATCATTGGACATGGAACTGACCCGACAATCACGCTTGGGCCCATCTCCCCCTCACTCCTAACCCCTCTTGTGTTAAGTGTGTCACCTAATGCGGAGCCTTCACCTGAACCAGTGTGGTAGTATGGTTCCATATCTCTGAATATAACGTCCATGCTTACAAAGAGCCTTCGCTCCACCGGACTCCAACAAGAGTATCCCTTCTGAGTCCCTGAGTAGCCAACAAAGATGCACTTCACTGCCCGATGGTCCAACTTTTCCACCGCAGGTCTGTTATCTTTCACAAAACATACACATCCAAATACTTTTGGGGGAACAATGTACTTATTCTCCTGTAAGCATCTCAAAAGGTGTCTTCCATCCTAACACCTGAGAGGGCATCTTGTTGATGAGATATGCAGCCGTCAACACGGCATCCCCCACAAGTGTTTAGGAACATTCATGGCAAACATCATTGACCGTGCTACTTCCAACAGGTGTTTGTTCTTCCGCTCTGTCACGCCATTCTGTGTTGGTGTATAGGCACACGAAGTCTGATATTGTATCACATGGATTGATAAGTACTCTTCAATAGCCTTGTTGGTATATTTTGTCCCATTGTCAGATCTCAAAATTTTTTACTTTAGCACTGTATTGTGTTGTAACCCTGCGATAAAAATCTTGAAGCATGCAAAGACATCTCTTACTCTTCATTAGGTATATCCAGGTGACACGAGTGTAGCAATCAATAAAGGTGACAAACCATTTAAAACTATTAACTCCAGTTGTAGGACAAGGTCTCCACACATCAGAGTGTATCATATCAAAAGCAGCTAAACTTCTATTTCCAGAACTCACATAAGAGCTTCTGGTATGTTTTTAAGCTCACAAGCATTACAAACCAACTTTTGTTTATTAGCCTTTTGATACATAGATGGATACATCCGACTCAGTAGACTGAATGAAGTGTCTCATGTGCTGATGTTGAAGTAATAATTTTGCTTCCACTGTTCTTTGCGGCTCCTCCGGTTGTGCTTCTTCCACCAGTGACACTAGTGCTGCGTCCAGCCCACCCTTGTCCAAGTACCATAGCCTATTATGCCAAGTGTCAGTCCCCAACCGTCTCCTCATTCCCTTCTAAAAAATTACCTTAGGAATGTCAAAGGAAACAACATAATTAAGTTGAAGAACAATGGCACTAATGGGTCTAGTCGTACCATCAGCAGTCTGGATGCTTTCAGGCATCGTCAGGTAAATGTAATCTTGGAACTCATCAAGGACACCCGTGAAATGGCGGGATGCCCCAGAGTCAATTATCCAACCTGGTATGTGGATAGATGCAAGGGCATGAGCAGGTATACATGTGCTTGTATGGGCATAGTGGGTCATGTTACCCCCGGAGGTGGTTGGAGTTGATGCCCAAGAGGTGTTGGCTAGACTGTCGCTGGTTCCAAGCTTCATGCTTCTCCATATCTCTAGCATTTTCCTCTCACTATGGGTCATATCGGGTGACTGACTCTCACTTCCCTCTTCTGCCAAGTTTGCCTTGTGTCCTCCGGAATGATTACTTCTGCCACCAGCATAGCCTCCTCTGTCAACCCTACGCACTCCATGGCTGCGTCCGCGGTAGCTGGACTGGCCTCTCAGGAGTTTCGTACAGAATCTGATGAAGTGTCTAAGGTCTCCACAGTTGTAGCACCCTCCCCCTCCGGAAGGGTTTGGATTAAAAGTTGCTAGAGCTGATTTTTCCTCCAGAGAGCTAGTGATACTAGGCATCAGCTTCAGTCGTGCGTCTTCTTGTGCCATAGCAGCTATGGCCTCCTCCAGTGATGGCAGTCTGGGTTGAGCAAGTAGGATATTCCTCCTCTGCTCGAATGCTGGGTTAAGCCCCTTCAGGAACTTCATCATCCTGTCGCGAAACATACTCCATGAACTTCTTATAATGTTTCACAACTGTTGGTTCCACTTGCTCATCTTCCACGTCAATGGGATCATAGTGGTTGAGATCTGACCAATACTTCTTCAGCAGAGCCGCATACTCAGAGATGGTGTGATCTTCTTGGACCACCTTATCAAGTTCAACTTGTAGTTGAAAAACCCTCATAGGGTTGTCCGACCCTGAGTACATATCTCTTAGCGTCACCCAAATGTCACCAGCACCCTCCATTGCTTCCACGTTGCCCGACACTTGGTCAGTCAATGAGGATGTCAACCATCCAACAACAACATTATTGACGATCTCCCACACAGCAAATTCCTGTGAGGAGTGATCTTCAGGTGCCTTGGTTTAGCCATTCACATAGCCCACCAAGCCTCTTGCCTTCAGAGTCTGCATCGCCTGATGCGACCACTTCAAGTAGTTGGAAGTACCCTCCAACTTTATCTCCAGTTCCTCCAACTTTCCCATTTTATATGGTGAAGGATCCACATCTGCGTGTGCACCACGGGAGCTAGTCTCGGTCAGCCTCTTGGAGAAGAGATCGTCCACCAAAGCCTTCATCTCTTGGACCGTCAGCTTGTCGTAGATCGTCTCTATCTTCTTCTTGTCATCTTCCATCAGCAAGATCAGCAAGACGATGGCAGATCTAGATTGTCTCCACCTTTGATCGTCGTCTTCACCACGTCTATTGTTCCTCCTTCAGCAGCAGCGGTGTCCCTAAGAGTCGTTGCTTACGTCCCGTGCATGGCTTTGACCCGAGGTCGCATGGCCTGACGAGAAGGAAGAACCGACAGTTGTAGTCGAGATCAGAAGTTCACACAAGAGTTCCCTCACTGATATATCTTGATCCAACAAGCAACTATATAATTAATATCCCGATTACAACTTACTGCTACAAAACAATTATCAGAAAATTAAATTTTTCGATCTTCCGTGCAATTGCAGTTGTATATGGACAGAACCGAGTTACAACTTGCAGGAGAGAAGACGAAGAAGAAGATCGTCGGGGTCGGTGGTCGCCGGGATCGCAACGGCAACAGCAGCAGTCGCGACAACAGCAGCAACAGTCGCGACAGCAGCAGGAGCCGCCGCAGCGGCGGGGCAGGTCGGCGGCCAGGCGGTCGCCAAGGGCCGGCGGGGCTGCTGGCGGCGGGGCAAGTCGGCAGCGCTGCGGCGCGTGGCCAGGCGATCGCTGGGGCCTGCGGGGAAAGGAAGGGGGGCGGCTGTGAGAGGGTTAGGATTAGGGTTTGGTGAAGGGTGGGAGGATTTAGCTCTGATACAAAATAGAAACGTGGTTTAATACTTAGCTTAATTTTATTGATGGGTGAGACTACATATATATAGCAGAGGCTAACCCCTCTCTCTATTATTCTACTAGATGTGGGACTAAACACCCAGTAATACTCTCTAACAGATGTAAATGTCTATAGTTAATTACAGACTTCAAATTTACGGAGTTAATTTGTTTTTTTATGTTCATGCTACTAATATTTCGGCAAGTGTGGATCAATTTGCATACAAATTTGCTAGCATGTCTTAACATAATCTGAAACAAGACGCAATAAATTGTAAAAAAAGGTTCACTCTATTTATATATAGAGTGGTTGTGAATCAACTCTTAATTGCATGAGTAGTTGTCAAAATCCACGTAATTGCGTTCACGATTTAAGTCTCAACATGTTAGCAACCACAAGTTGTTCACCCTTACATGAGTAAAGTTCCTAATTTTATGGATTCAAAAGCCTCATTTTGATTGTTCTCCCTACTAGATGATTGCCAACAAGCCTATTTCATTAATATGTGTGTTAGGCTAAATTGCACTTAAATACCCTGAATTATTGAGCTTTGACACTTTAATATCCTAACTTTTTTTTTATTAGAAACTTGATACCCTATACTTTCTTTTGTCACTTAAATACCCTGAACTATCCTAGTTTTGCAAGTTGTTCCTAACCGAAAAGACCAAAAGACAATACTATCCGCCATGTTTAGTAAATAAAAAATAAAAAAAACTAACATTAGCCCACCCCTCCCCCCTCTCCGGCCACCCTTGCCGTCGTTCGTGCCCCCCTCAATAAATCAGGATATTTAAGTGCAATTTAGCCTATTTGTTATATTAGCTTACTCGCAATTGCGTTTTTTTTAGTTCGCAGCTCATTCTCTCACCACTTAGAAGACTGCAAGTCTCTCCGTCTTTTCTATAGTCTCTCCCAGCTTGCCTTGATGGTCGTCTAAGCTCTAGGTTGTGGGGGAGTGTTATGTGAAAGTGTTGAAGAATATAGGTATTTTTTTTCTTTCTAAATAGTTTCCGTGAAGTCAGTAGTGATGTCACATAGGCTAGCTATTATCTAGTTGTCTATTTTTGTCCTCGATACTTTTGTATCTCTACCCAGTCTAGATCCCAGATGAATCCATCCATTTTATTGCCATTATAACTTATCCTTCAAGTGTGTGTATATGCGAGCACTTTTCTTGCGCATCAGGCAATACAAAAGTTGTAACGCCTTTCACCTTTGACCACGTCGGATTGACGTCTTATGTTTGCTGCTGATGTTCATGTTCAATCCTACACTTGATTCTTTTTCACCTTGTCAATATATTTAAGTTTGTAAATTGTTTACAGAATGCAACAATTACGGCTCTAAGTTCCATAAAGTTTATAGTGAGTACAAGAAGAAAACATCATAAGGGCCAATCATTTTTGTAATTTTGTAACTGAACATATCCTATTTATACTAGGTTGTTAAGTTGTGTCATCAAGCTTTAGTAGAGAAAAGGCAGTGGTTTGAGTTGCTTATGACAGCCACAGAAATAATAAAATGTCAGCTTCACCTACAAAAATATCAATCCAGTCTGTGTGCTGCATATGTGCAAGACATGTCCAAACAGTCTCACAACTTCTCATCATCATAACCTGATGTGTGCTGCCTGTACCTTCCTACTACAAGCACCCTTTTCTTATTATATATCTTACACTGCTGCTGTTCATCTATATCAACATCCCATTTCAACTACAATCATTTAGTGACGTTATTTCTCGATTGCCAAAATTTTGAGTCATAAAGCCTAGCAGGTCCCTATCTATCATTGTCATATTAAGGGAAAAAATCAAAAAACATAGAGATGCGATCTGAGTCACAACAAGGTAATGTGGAAAAAAAAAATACGGGTTAAACAAGTAAACATGATCTAGCAACCACTATATCTTAATGTTGTTTAAGTTTACATGATATATTGGAGAAGTATATTCTTAGAAACTTACTGTGCGTTGTCCAGGCATGATTCTGGCCACATGACTTAATCTGAGGTGTTTTTCCTCTTTACCTGAGAACCATATTAATCCAGATTCATCCTGAAATTGTACATGTAGACAAAGAAATTTATGTTCTTTTAGATAATACAACATAAACAACCAAAGTAATTAGAATAAAGGACGAGAAAGAACAAGGTTGAGGTCCCAAAGAAGATGAATTTTCAGTTAGCAACCATGAACTGTATATACATAGAACATTTGGTGACATATATTAAGTGTCAGGAACAGCAGAAAGAAACATTTTTCATTACATTATTATTTAAGCCAATCTTCTAGAAGTTGTGCCAGGTTCCTGCCCAAACAAATTCGGCAACTGAGGACTCGGGCATTGCCCAAACCTAGAAGACCAATTGGCAGGTAATCGACCTACACAACTGGAAGAAGATAAAATTCTGTTATGAAGAATCACTTTCATCATTGAGGTGCAAAATAAGACAGAACCAAATGGTTCTCTCTGTGCGTATCAGATTGTAGTTGCACTACCATCATGTTGTAAATGGGTACATCTTCATCTTCCCTGTTGGGACAAGATTTGGAACCTAGAAATAATATGAAGCGCAATTCATTAACTATAATGATTTACTTAAGGATTTAAATATAGTTTGCAGTATCGGCCGATATCGATCCGATAAGGCCGATACCGATACAGTTTGGCATGTATGCCGAACGATACACGATATTAACCCATCCCGACATTGAGGTCTCTTTTCCAGTCAATTCGGTAAAGAAATTGAAACGAAAAAGACCAATCAACAAGGATGTAAAAGTATAATAAGGTTAAGGTTGTAAAAGAAGAAAACTTATAACAAGGTCGTAAAAGAAGAAAATGTATTATTCGCATGTAAACCAATCGGCAATGGTGACTACTAATTCATTCAATTCCAAAACTACTATGAAACAACACTGAAAATACTTAAAATTATGCATAAATGTATAAATATGTTTTCTAAAATGTTAATAATTATTTTCTTTCCAATACCAAATCTGATACTCCGATCCGAAATCGCCGTCGATATTGCCAATACAGTCGTTCCTGATAAGAATGGTCCGATACCGATTCAGATACTGCGAACCTTGGATTTAATATATGATTTTGAAAAAATCTACCAATTGAAAACTATAGCTGGTAACTGTGTAATTTATATACTTAAAAGAGTTGGATTCTTCAAATTTAGATTTAATAAGAGAGAAGGGAAACCCCGCATTATAAGTTCACTAAGTATACTTTCGACTAAGGTTCAAATGGTAACAATTTTAATTATAATACACTATAATATAATGTTTTGAGAAATATGGTAATAGCTATGAAGGAGTTGTATTTTATTTTATTTTCATATTGAGATTGGACAATTGCTTTCTCATCTAAAGGTCGCCCGAGTTGCATGAAATAAAAGACGGCTTTTTATCTGTAGTAAATTTGATTTTGTGATATTTGATTTACTGAATGTCTTTGGTTGAATGAGCTAATACATGACCAAACAGGTAGGTTACCTCCTCCTATGTTTAGTACTTCAATGGCAAAACAATCTCTTGCTCATACTACCTTGACTAGGAAATTTGGCAACAACACAAAAAAGCTGATGTCAGGTTGACAGCAAATATAAACAATATGTCAATTCTTTCTTTTGTAGAGCTTTCTCATGCTCAATAGTCAAGCTTGTTCAAATGTGAAAGTACTTGATTTGCAACAATACAGTATTTGATGAAGATATAATTAATTAATTTAAGTAATTTACAATAAAATGTAGGAATTAGTTGAAAATTTATGTAGATAAGCAGTTGTTTATTTTCCTATGTAATAAAAAGTTCAGCTTGTGTAGGGATTGTTTCAGATACGGGTCCATCTTGTGTCTGAACGAGTTTTGGGACCTTTTCGAGCTAAAGCATTGCTCAGCCATAACTGACTCGAGCACTGTCCAAGCCATGTCCATGTATGTCGCAGACATGCAGCCCATTTCAAAGCGCTCATTGTAGCTACAAGGGTAGTTCACTAAGTTCGAAAAGATCTGAATAAGCTCCCATGGAATCATAAAAAAGACAGAATTCAGAACAGTGCAAATACTAATGATGGTTTTAACAGTAAAACATAACAAAGTTTTGATCAATGCAGCTGGTAAGATATCCTCTGGAAATAACAATTTGAATATTCAAACATTTGGCAGACCATACATTGGACAGCCTGAATGGGCAGAATTTTGGCTTTCCTCTGCGCCCATACTTGAGTAAATATGCTCCTTTTTTAAGAGCTGTGATAGCCTGTAAGATTGAAATTTTCTGTTAACTTCAAATCATTTTCTACATGTGGAAATATATTCAGATATCACAAATAGAGAAAATAGAAAGACAGTGTTTAACTTGGTAAATACAGTAACATGAAAAAATAGAGAAAATACAGCAGAAAATTAGCGTTAGTGCTGCAGGACAGTGTTTACTTTGGTAACAAACAAATATCATATGAAGAACAAATTTATAGGCTAATGAAACTTTATTCTAGAAATTGTATACTACACTTATTGACTATCAATTGGAACCAAATGTACTTCTTCCTGAATCAGTGAATCTTAATAAACACATTCATAGATGTAACAGTCGGGAATATACTGGCGTCACATACTTCATCCCTTGCTACCAATAGCAGTGCATTTTCTACACCTACATTTCTCTCAAGTCGCCAAAGAATTTGGAATTATCCAAAACATTTTGAAAGAAGTATTTCAGCTTCATACAAGAGATACTGGGGATATAAATGCAGCTTAATAAGATACTGGACTTCTATAAACTGGGTAGGGTGAGAATATGAAAAGGGTTCACTCAGGCACCCCCAAACATCTAATTCATGTTACAAGGATTCTTCCATATGGGTGAAGAACCCTTGTCAGACATTTGGACATTGGTAATTGATTGGCACTCATGATTATGCCCAACAGTTCTCCCAGAATCTATTTCCTAGTACCAGTGAATTTATGGATGGCAATAAATGATATTTTAGACTTGTTAGGAAGTTCAAGAATTCCTAATAAACAAGCCTCTTGCTGTGCCATAGATCTAGAAGTGTTTAACAGTGGATGTATTGAAATTTGAAGCCCTTAATTTTGATGCTAACGCACATGTACCATGTGTCCTATCCTATTTTTTGGGGTTTCAAGAAATGTACACATTGTAAAGGTGTCTAACCCCGAACACTCGTGTTTGTTGCAAGCAACTTATCCAGAATACTTATCTGAACTAAAGTGAGGCATATATTCAATCTCAAACATTTCCGGATAGACTTTCTGAGGATAAACTATGTAAACTTATGCCAACTCAGTCCAAAATTGTCATCAATTGTTGTGGAATAATGTATTCACATTCGTCGTCTAAATGAACATATCATGGGTTTTCTTAAATAGCTAGATATTGTTATTGTAGCATATTAATGATAATTTACAGGATACCTCTTAAAATTTCCACAATTATCAACAAATCTTCTTCTTGTTTTCTCATACTTTACCCCAAAACAGAGACATTGTTAAGAAAAACAATAAAATGAAAGAGTAAATAAATTCTAAAATTAAATGAAAAACCCTCATCTTTCCCACTGTCCAAATTTGTCGGTGCATTATGGTGGTGGCAATCACCGATGTTAGTAATGTCTCTCTCTGAAGGACACTCCATAGCAACTGTGCAAACGGACACGATACATAAGTGATCAGATCTTCGGATTTTCTACATAGCACTGCAGGCGCCACTGGAACAGGTCTATTGTCCTTACCATCAGGGTGGTTGTCATTGTTCAAGAATCTCTTTTTATCATCCATTCATCACTGTTGGAGTTATTTTATTTTGTTATTTATCATATGAGGGTATAATAGTAATTGTGGGTGTATTGCATATCAATATAAATAGACATGAGATGCAACCTAGGGTTTAAGGCCCTTGCAATCTCCTTTCTCATATTCTCTCTTCTCCTACTTTCCCTTCTCCTCTCCATCTCCAAACTTCACTTGGTAGCAGAGCATATATTTGTAAGTACTGTACATCCCATCCACGACAGGGCCGATCGAACTCGGCTGTGAGTTCGACAGGGGTTCGGGGGCGGTAGCCCCTGATTGCAGGATTCGGGGCGGCAGCCCCAAAAAAAAAAATTCGGCTGTTTTTCGTCTACTTTTCATGATTCGCCGTTCGTTGTTCGTTGTTCGTGGTCGTTCGTGGTTCGTTTATGAGATCTAGGGTTTCTACAGATCTTCATTGGTTATTCGTCGTCGGTTGAGGTTCGTTGTGAGATCTAGGGTTTCAAAGATCTCGTCTTTCTGTTGCATCTGCAAGTATGGTGGGGACCGAATCTTCTAGCGAGATTAATAGTGGTGATGGTAGCGGAGGTGGTCCTCCTTTTACTGTTATTCATAATGATGAATTGGGAAAGTCGATTACAGCGGTGAAACTCAATGGTGCGAACTACCTTGCCTGGTCCAAGTCTATCAAAGTGGTGTTAAGGGCGAAGAAGAAGTTAAAGTTTTTGACGGAAGAACCCCTGTCTGAAACTTCCACTGAGTATGAAGATTGGATGAGTCATACGTTATGTCGTGGTTGTGGCATAGTATGGAACCACATATCGCTGCTAACGTTCAGTGGTGTGAATCAAGCAAACAGATTTGGGCATCTCTGGAAGAATCATATTCGCAGAAGCGAAACGTTGCCCGTATCTATGAGTTGTACGAGTTATTGTTCAATACAAAGTAAAATGGGAAACCTGTGAATGAATATCTGGCTTCAAAGAAGGCTTTGTGGGAGGAACTGCTTCAATATCATCATGTTACTACTGATTTGAAAGAAGCTCGCAGACAGAAGGAAGAGTTTCATGTTTCACTTATCCTAGCCGGCTTGGATCCTGCGCTCGAACCTTATAAAGCTCAAATCCTTGCTGGAGAGCAGTTACCTACGGTGGCAGATATTTTCTTCCGTCTCAATCGTTCCTTTCTGGGACAGAGTTCTGTGGTGCCGAGTACTGACTCTTATGCCCTAGTTTCTAGTGTTGTTGGTTGTAGTGGTGGACGTGGTAGTGGACGTGGCGGTAGAGATGGTGGTCGTAGTTTTGGTCGAGGAGGAGGCCGTGGTGGTAGAGACAATGGTCGTGGTGGCCGTGGTCAACCACGGAAGTGTAACTATTGTGGAATGCTCGGTCATGTAGAAGACTACTGTTGGGACAAGTGGGCAAACCAGAATATGCACATCAAGTGCATGCTGAAAATATGCAGTCCCAGGTCACCACTTCTGCTCCCAGAGATGATACTTCAGGTTTCAATCAGACTTCAACGTTCGATACCTCATCTCCATTTCAACAGATCCTCCAGAAGTTGAACACGCTTGCTAGTAACACCACCCAACCTACTGCAACCATGGCACATATAGGTAATCCTGCTTTTGTGGCAACCCAGTCACCATCCACCTCTTGGGTCATCGACTCAGGAGCAAGCTCTCACATGTCTGGTATAACATCTATCTTTCATAATCGTAGTTCCATGAAACATAATATTATCTTGGCTGATGGGTCTACTCGTTCTGTGCTTGGGAAAGGTGTCATTCACCCTACTCAATCACTATCATTATTTGATTCATTATATGTGCCTAATTTTTTATTTAATTTGTTATCTATGAGCCAGTTAACCAAATCTCTTCAATGTTCTGTGACATTTTCTTCCAATTCGTATGTTTTTTCAGGACCTCGGGACGAAGAAGATGATTGGTTCGGGGCATAAAAAAGATGGACTGTACTACTTGGATCTACCTGGAAAAGCCTTCACTTCTGTTTCTACTTCTCCGTTGCAGTGGCATTATCGTTTGGGACATCCGTCTTTGGCTAAGTTGCGTCAAGTTGTTCCTAGTTTGAGTCATGTTTCTAGTCTTGAATGTGAGGCTTGTCAGTTGCGTGGCATTATCGTTTGGGACATCCGTCTTTGGCTAAGTTGCGTCAAGTTGTTCCTAGTTTGAGTCATGTTTCTAGTCTTGAATGTGAGGCTTGTCAGTTAGGCAAGCATCACCGTAGTTCATTTCCTCGTCGTAGTGAGAGTCATCAATTAGAGTCTTTTGATCTTGTTTATTCTGATATTTTGGGTCCATCTAGAGTCAAAAGTCCGAAAGGATTTCAGTATTTTGTTATTTTTATTGATGATTATTCCAGAATGACTTGGTGTTATTTAATGAAAAAAAGATCTGAGTTTCCAAATGTGTTATCTGTCTTTTATAATGAAGTCTATGTTCAGTTTAATAAACGTATCAAAATTCTGCATTCTGATAATACTTTGAAGTATACTCAATCTTCTGTGAACAGTTTCTGTGTTGATCGTGGTATGATTCATCAAACCAGTTGTGTCCACACCTCTCAACAAAATGGTATAGCCGAACGCAAACATCGACACATTTTAGATGTGGCTCGAACTCTCATGTTCAATATGCATGTCCCTAAACAGTATTGGGCAGATGTCGTTTTTACTGCATGTTATCTTATTAATCGCATGCCATCATCTGTATTAAATAACAAAGTTTCATTTACCATATTACATACAGATGTCGCACCCTTTTTCTTATCTCCTCGAGTGTTTGGGTGTGTCGCTTTTATTCATAACTTGGAACCTAATCGAGATAAGTTGGCTCCTAGATCTCTGAAGTGTCTTTCTTGGTTATCCCCGTACTCAAAAAGGTTATCGTTGTTACAGTCCACAGTCACGCAAATATTATGTCAGTGCGGTTGTTACATTCTTTGAATCTACCCTTATTTCCTTCAGGAGACCGTTGTATTCCTTTTACAACAGATTTGATATCTTCCATACCACTTTCGGTCATTCCTGAATCAATTTCTGTCTCAATTCTCCATTTACAGGTTTATCAAAGATTCAAGGACAGGCCAGTGGTTCTGCAAAATTCAGCCTTCAACCAATCATCTTCCGTGCCTGAGGTTTTTGCTCCCATCACCACAGATCCAGATGATCTTCCTATTGCTCTCAGAAAAAGACAACGCCTTTGTACCACAAAGAATAAGCATCACATTTCTAACTGTTTCATTACACCGTGCTTCATCATCTTTTCATGCATTTGTTGTTTCATTGTCTTCTACTTTTATTCCCAAAACTTACAAGCAGGCTATGGCATCTTCTGGTTGGAAAAGTGCAATGGATGAGGAGATGTATGCTTTACATCAAAATCAGACTTGGGAGCTTACATCACTTCCTGTTGGAAAACAAACAGTGGGTTGTAGATGGGTGTACACTGTTAAGTATCATCCTGATGGTTCTGTTGAGCGCCTCAAGGCACGGTTGGTTGCCAAAGGGTATACTCAGACATATGGCGTGGATTATATAGAGACTTTCTCTCCAGTGGCTCGGCTGAATTCAGTTCGAATTCTTATTTCTGTGGCGGTTAATCACCAAAGGCCTATATATCAGCTGGACATAAAGAATGCTTTCTTGCATGGTGACTTACAGGAGGAGGTTTATATGGATCAACCACCGGGATATGTTGTAGCAGGAAATAAAAGACTCGTATGTCGATTGAAGAAAGCATTATATGGACTGAAACAGTCACCTCGTGCTTGGTTTGACAAGTTCAGTTCTCATTCAGTATGGCTTTCGGCGTACCACATCAGATCATTCAGTATTTTGCCATTCTTCCTCAGCAGGTATTATCGTGTTGATTGTTTATGTTGATGATATCATTATATCTGGGAGTGATCATGCTGGAATTGTGG
Organism: Iris macrosiphon; assembly: GCA_036927795.1. Lineage (NCBI taxonomy): Eukaryota > Viridiplantae > Streptophyta > Magnoliopsida > Asparagales > Iridaceae > Iris > Iris macrosiphon. The sequence goes on along the minus strand of JAYESA010000008.1, from coordinate 29,836,536 downwards.
ACTTGAAGGCCTACCTTAGTCGTCAGTTTCATACTAAGGATTTGGGTCTTCTTCGATTTTTCTTGGAATCGAGGTTGCTCGATCTAAGAAAGGTGTGTATCTGTCACAACGCAAGTATGTTCTAGACTTGCTCTCCGAGACTGGGATGTTAGTGTCGGCCAATTGAGACTCCTATGGATTATCATGACAAGCTTGATGCTGACAGGGGAGAGTTATTTGAGGATGTTGGATATTATAGACGTTTGGTTGGCAAACTTATATATCTTACTGTTACTCGACCAGACATCACATATGCAGTTGGAGTAGTTAGTCAGTTTATGCATGCCCCTCGGCAACCACATTGGGAGGCTATCTCTCGCATTCTTCGATACTTGAAGGGTGCACCTAGAAAGGGTTTGTTGTACAAACCTTCCCAGTTGCTTACAGTGACTGGATTCAGTGATGCTGATTGGGCAGGCAGTCGCAGTGATAGGAGGTCTACTTCTGGCTATTGTACGTTTGTGGGTGGCAATCTTGTCACGTGGCGTAGTAAGAAGCAGAATGTTGTGGCTCGTTCTAGTGCAGAGGCCGAGTACCGTGCGATGGCTCATACAGCTTCTGAGATGATGGGGGTGCAGTCTCTTCTTCATGAAATGGGAATCATGATTCCTATTCCGATGGAGATGTATTGTGATAATCAGTCGGCAATGTTTATCGCAAGTAATCCGGTGTTTCATGAGCGCATGAAGGATATCGAGGTGGATTGTCATTTTGTTCGTGATTTGTTGCTGAAGAAACAGATTGTCACTCCTTATGTTCGGTCAGAGGATCAATTAGGTGATATCCTCACCAAACCACTTGCTCGTGGTCAATTTTCTGATTTATGTAGCAAGCTGGGCATGTCTGATCTATATGCTCCTGCTTGAGGGAGGGTGTTAGAGTTATTTTGTTTTGTTATTTATCATATGAGTGTATAATAGTAATTGTGGGTGTATTGCATATCAATATAAATAGACATGAGATGCAACCTAGGGTTTAAGGCCCTTGCAATTTCCTTTCTCATATTCTCTCTTCTCCTACTTTCCCTTCTCCTCTCCATCTCCAAACTTCACTATCACTAATACCAAAATGCAAATCTAGCTTATCTAAAATAGACGTGTCCAATTATATGGAACACTGAACCCATTACTTGCATTACACCAATTAATTGACAGTACTATGGGAGAAGAAGGGAAGTTGAGTGAGAAATGAAAATGTTTAGTTTTTCCAAAGTTAAAATAGAAAGTGTTGCAGTCCCTGCACTACGTCTACAACAAAACTCCCAAGTTGTCATGATTGACCGATATTTTTTTATTACTCCAACATGCCCCCGCAAGTTGAACACCCTTTTTTATGGGTTGAGAGCTGGATTCGCACAGTTTTTTATTTATTTGAATTTTGCATAAATGTGAGGCATATGTGATTTGAACCATAGTTGGTGTGGCACCATGTTAAAATCCATGCCGCCACACCAAAACTCCAGAATTCTGGTGAGCGTTGAGGGATCTACTTTATATCATTCCAACATAACCTAATCAGTGCAAGCCACATTTAAAAGAACTAGCTCTAGTGAAACTATGCAAACTTACAAGCTAGCACCATAGGCCTTATTCCTAAGAATCAACATAGGCACTCCCAGGCCGCATGTCCTGGAACTCATAATTTATTGATCTTTGCTCACTCCCAGGCCGCATGTCCTGGAACTCATAATTTATTGATCTTTGCTTATCAGCCAAAGTTGTGCAATGTACACAATAGACACAGACCTTAGCCAGATCTTCCAAAATGGGCATGGCATGTCTGACACAAGTTTTAATCAATATTCAACTACAAGAATTCAGCTGTGTATGGGTTTGTCTCTGAGAATACATATGTTGGGCAATTATGTTTATGTATTCTTGAGTCTGTATGCGGAGCACAAGACAATGAAAAAAACAGTTCACATTTTGTAATTTTACCAAAAAATACAGCATACTTAGGGAAGAATTGTTTTTGCACCTTTAGAAATCTCCAAGTATGGGGTAAATGGGTCATGTGGGTCATGCCAGACGAGGATGGACACACTTTAAATATGGCAATAATGCCTTAATGACTTACAACCATCAAGCAAGTTTTCACCATCTCATAGGTTGTGAAATTCTCATGCAAAGGGTCTCCTTGCTGTCCTAAATTTCATCCACAGAAGAAGAAAAATGTATTATAGGGTTTCTCAAGATTTTGATTGAACCAGATTGATGAATAAGCAATAGTACATCCCTTAACTGGCGCATTGCAATTTACTCATCTTACTCTTCATTCATTTGCAATCATTAACCAAATCACTAAGCCAGTAAGCCATCGGATTTTCCAAATTTTTCTCTGGGAAAAGATCTATTGAGAGTAATATCTTATGTCAAAAAAAGCTTCTCTAAATCCTTTCTTTCCAATCTCAATCCAAGTTAGCGTTAAACTGGCCGTCGCCGTTCCTGAGTTTGTGAAACATATCTAATCACATCTTCCCACCAGGCTCCAATGTGCTCTTTGTTGAAGAGGCATATACTGCCTTTGTCAGGTTCCCACCACATTGTATTCAATAACCACACTCTCCTACAGTTTTTTCTTATATATTACAGGTGTTGTATCTACCAAACTTAAGTATTTGCTCCCGGATAATCCGATGGACAAAATGGAAATATGCAACATCAGGAACTACTGAAGCTAGCAATGTGGTTCAGCCCACTTCCAGATTGGAATACATACATTAGGCTTCAAACTTATCCTTCGTAGTGGTCACAACCTTTCAGAAAACAGTGGAGTTATAGCTCAGATAGCCACAATAACTCTTCCAGAGATACTTCGGAACGATCATTTTGTTATGAATGATGGTTAGTTGAAATCTCCCAAGCTGATTCCTTCCTACTTCCCACCATACCATATGGAAAAGAGATTCGCACATTGCACGATTCCGTAAACAATGACATCAATGTTATATTATATCCCTCTGATTCAACTAGACATGTGCTACAATCCTATAGTCCAACAATGGTTATATGGGGAACTCGATGCAGGTTGATATATCACATAACCTTGAGCTCTATCCTCTTAATGGCTAGCTTTTAGGATGAGTTCTCCCGAGGTTCGTATTAACACGTTAATCAACTGTCATCAACATCAGATATGCCAAGCTTAGGGCTAGAGCCTAGAGAAAACACTGAAAATTTGACATCTTTCATCCAGTCAAGCTGTCTAAACCACGCAAATCAAACTTACTACTCAATAGGAACCAAATTGTAAAGCCAGGAAGAGCGATTTTCCGGCAAAGCCGAGATAGCTGTAAGAAGAAGAAGCAGAAGAAGAAGAAGAAGAAGAAGAAGAAAACTTCCCTGACCTTTATTTTTAGTAAAATTTCGCACTAAATCCCTAATTTTAGACCTAACAAGCAACTACATTTTCCTCAATCGCACGACCAGTTGAAATACTTCACAGGTGATAAATCCAGTCGAAATCAAACCGCGATTTCACCAAGCAGTGATCCTCCCGAAACCTAATTTCCCATAAACTCAGCTCCACAACTCAAAATCTCAAACTAACACCTGCATTTTTTTCCATTTTTTGTTCTTCCGAATCTCAAAACCTCTCCCAACACGAACAAGATCAAAATCTTCGTCAAATTAATAACTCCTTAAAAAAATACTAAATTACGAACAATAATAAGAGCCAATATTCTAATGATTGAGATGAGAATCACCTGCTCGATGTCTCTCTCCACCGGACCGGTCCGTCCATTATCCGCCGCCGCCATCGAGTTCCTCTACGAGGACATCCGAACCTTCCCTTCCCCCGCCATTACAGTTGTAAAATCAGAGGGGGGAAATTCCAAAAAATTGCAACTCGAAATTCTTCACAAAACCCTCAGATTCAGATCCGAATGTATTGGAGAACGATCAACAAGAAACAACAATCTCTCTCTCTCTCTCCTCTCTCTCTCTCTCTCTACTTTTTTTTGTTTTTGTTTTTGCTTGCTTGGTGTCTTCTTCGGATTCTATAGTGTTGGGGATGGGATGCAAATTTACAAATTTACAGTGGAGGACACTACAAATAAATAACAAAAAGAGTGGAAAAGCAGCTGCAGACTGCAGTGCATAATATTGGATAGCCCCCTGCAAATTTTATTATTGACAGACTAGACCCAAAACATTACTCTCAAGTCGGTAGTACTCGGTCACTTATTTGATAGCTGGAAAATTATTATTGCAATTACGACTTTACCCTTTTCATTTTTAAATATCCTCTACTGTTGTACCCAAAACTAACTAGGTATAACTAGTAGTTCGGAATATACCCAAAAGTAACCAGGTACAATTGGTAATTCACAAGCTTGGAGACAGCGCACACATCTTCACTCCCTACTATAAATATTCCTTCATTTGGTAAAAAATATATATATATATCCTAAATTGCAATTTGATATTCTCAACTTTTATAAGTTGGTCCTTCCCTCTCCCCCACCCCCCTCTATGGCTGCTGATAGGGTTGACGCGGGTGGCCGACAGGCGCACAGACGAACGGCGAGTGCGGGGACGCACGGGACACGCACGAGGGGGGGGGGGGGTTGTCGGGGCCGGGTAGGAGGGTGGTCGCCGGAGGTGGAGGGGAGAGGGGTGGTCACCAACGGAGAAGCAGGAGGGTGGGAAAGGGTAGTTTAGGAATAAAATAAATTTTGAGTATCAAATTAAAAATATTAGTTGAGATATGATATTAAATTAGTACATATCAAAGTTGAAAGTATCAAGTTGAATATTGTCAATAGTTGAGGATATCAAGTTGTAATTAAGCAAAAAAAAATTGTAAACACAAATCTCTATACGAAGCCTATTAAATATTTTACCTTTTATAAAATCTGAGCTAGAGACATATTCGAATAGACTATCGGATCAGGTCCAAGGAGTCAAGACTTTTCTATACACCAATAATGTCCTTTGCCTACATCCAACAGTTTTACTAGAAAAAATATATTTGTTGCAAATGTTGTTACAATAGCTTCTATTTTTACGCTTGGTAGCCCTTTCGACTTCAAGGTGTTAATTGGATCGGGCGGCCCAAAATCCGCAACGAGTTCGATCAGGTTATGTAGCGCCCCGTTCTCCCGATGCGGAGAGCGCGGCTAAGAAACAAAAGTCGGTATCGTTCGATCGGGATAGATTGAATTAAGAACTCGTCCTCGTTATGGATTTGTTTCTTCGGAATCGATTCCCATATTCAGTGGACTGCGCCCCAAGGATCGGCTTAGCGGCAGAGTCAGGAGGGACCTCTCCGCTGCTATCTTTTATTGCCTCGGTTTTTGATGTCGCTTGTTGCTTTCGTACTTTGAGTTGGTTTTGGGATTTGCTTGTTTTCCTTGAACGGTTTCGATGGTTTTCATTGTTTTCGTTCATTGACTTGCACTTCTATTCCGAGATTGGAAAGAGAGGAAGAAGTATTAATCGAGCTGTTCGTGTGCAGGTGAACGAGCAGTAGGCGGCTTGCGAGCGGAGTCGTGAAGTGCCTCTTCCCTCCTTCTTTCCAAAAATCTAAGTGAGTGGCTACCAACCCGATTAGCTAGCCCTGCTTCCAAGCTTCACTCCTTTGCCCCGATCAAACGATACCAAGTAATAATAAAAGAAACCAAGATAAAAGAGAATAGACTTGGTTATATGCTTGTCAATAAACTTCACGAACGGATACTTAAATGCATGCTTGTTCGCTTGGGATAAATCATTGCATGTCTTGTACATTGCTTGTCTTGTATTCTTGTTGCCTCAAAAGCATGAACTGTTAACTAAGTAAACATATTGTTCGATCACGGACAACTTGTGCACAAGGTCATTGGTTCCTGCGGACGGTCGCTAGGGCACTGGCACCGATCCGGTCCGGACAGAATCCCTATTGTATAGTCCATTGTGCTGAACGGAGTGGCATGTAGCGCTCCTTGTTCATTCGCTGCATACCATTCCCGCCAGTGACTATTGTCCATTGTGGCATCCCGCTAGTGATCTCTTGTATATTTAAACCTGTTGCATACTAACTTGTGTCTCCGTGGCAGGGAAGGCATGGTAAGTATTGTGCAGGTAATTCAGACGGTCAGGTAAAATCCACCGAACGGTGGCACGTTCATTTCAGTAATATTCAATATGCTGCTTACTTGTAAATGAACTAAGGCAAGATAGAAACCCACAAAATATGCATGCTTCACTAAACAACGTGTCGATTGGTATAGTCAGGCTAGCTCGCCTTCACCAGCATGTTTCGATATGCTGACCCTCGTTGAAACAGGTTCTCCGCACTAAGGCGAACCGAGCGAGGAGCCGAAGTCGTCTTCCGATCCAGTCCAGCTGTTAGCGCATCTTCACCGCGCCTCAAGGCCTTTTGAAGTCCGAAGCTGCAACTCTTCATACACAAATGCAGCTCCGTGGCAAAGCGATCCTCCAGCCTGGAGGTCTTTATCATTTTGAGTTTATAAAAGGATGTAATGTACAGGACTGCTATCTCATTTTGAGTCAACCCTTTTGTAAGCCGTTCGGCATATTAGCTGACTCGTTCAGGAGTTTGTAATAGATGTTCATTATCATTAAAGAGAACTTTTCTATGTTTCAAATCTGTGTTTCAATTTATCTGCGTACTCTGAATTTGTGCTTGTTATGCAAATCATTAAAGCCTTGTGCGGGCGCAACTCCAGGCCCGCACGGCGGTCACGACTCGGGGGACGCCTCGGGGCGTGACATGTTAAACCTGGACTGGCTCATCCCTAGCCTAGGCCATCTCCTCCTACAGCTTGGGTTGGGTTCTCCTTCCCCTAACCCGGGCCCGACACCGTTCGACTTGGCTCCCTAATCGGGTCAGAGCTGAGTTCTACCACCCCACAACCCGGTCGACCTAGCCCGATGGGCCCCCTACCCCCTTGTAATATCAAGTGAGAGTGGCGAAAACCCTAAGGACGATCGACAGGGAATCTCCTCGCAAGGAGAAGTTGCCATTGTTCGTGGCCCTTCCGACTTATCACGTAGCCTTAATACTCGGCTAAGGGAAAAATTATTATTATGATATAATTTCTACTGATGTTGGATTGAGTGTACTGGAGGTGTTTGTGTGTTGTAGGGTGTTTGGCTTCTAAATCCTAGCTTCCATTTTTTTTAAATTAATACATTTTTTTTCAAAAAACAAAAAATATATATAAAACCTAAAACTCAAACAATGTTGCTTTTGAAGGGGCTTAAATCCATAACTTTGGTACATGGAAAGGTAGGTGCGGGATTCGATCTTCGGCTTAGGTGCTTTGGGGGGGGGGGGGTGCATGGTGGCTATCCGAGGTAGTCTAGAAGTAGATTGGGGGGGTAGGGTAGGATATATATATATATATATATATATATATATATATCCCCTATTATGCATCTTCAAATATTTTTATGTTTACAATCGTTTGATCTTGTTTAAGTCATCTAATCTTAACCGTTGATTTGAACATTCAAATCAATGGTTAAGATTAGATGATTTAAACAAGATTCAACAGTTGATAACATAGAGATGCAAAAAGTCGGAGATGTAGATCCCTTATATATATATATATATATATATATATATATATATATATATATATATATATATATATATATATGACGGGATATTGTACCAAGATTTATTGCATCATTATTGTACCAAACAATCTTAGTCACACATTTTTTTGAATCGTGTGGTTATAAAGCATGTTGGCGTGGCAACAACTTTAGGAGATGCTTTATAACCACATGATTCAAAAAATATGCCGTTGAGAAAAATTGGGCCAACCCATGCCTGACCCAGAACCGACCAGGACCCATCTCGGTTAAGCCCGACTTGACTTTTTTCGGGTTGTGTATATATATTAAAATTTGGACCAACTCGGACTTGACCCAAAATCGACCATGACCTATCCCGGTTAAGTCCGACTTGACTATTTTCAAGTTGTGGGTCGTCTTGGGTTTGATTTTGCTCTATGGGTCCGGGCCAGACCGGACCAAAATTTCTAACTGGACTGGCCTGGTCCGGCCCAAGCCTAATCATACCCAGTTAAGGTCGGACTCGGATGGACCCACTAACAATCTCTAGTTTTGACTGCATACTACTATAAAACTGTATAGTATTGGCATCTTTGTTATCATGCATTAGTTTAATTTTTTATTATTAAGACTTAAACAAGGCTTGATTCAATGTTCAAAAATAAACTAGTATAAATGCACATACGTTGTTCGTATTTCATACTATTGGAAAAAAATAATAATAGCCTCTTAACTTTTCCTACTCGAGAAGAACAAATAGTATATTTTTTTTTCGTTTTTTACAATTTGGAAAGAGAAAACAAGATTCCCCCATAATTTTTTCTTTTACGTAATTACTTAACTATACATGTTAAATTTAATGAACAATTTTAATTAGTAAATATAGATAAGAATATTTTTGAAACAAAAATTTCTACGGAAAAGCCTCCAACTTTTTTCTATTATACAATAGTATAGATAAATAATAATATTTACATTAACAATTAATTGCTAGCATAATTAATGAAGAATTAATAGATATACAGGGGTGGCCCATAAAAGTATATAAGTATATGGTTCCGCTCTATACAATATATATGATATTCCCATTAATGTCGGCATATTAATTGGTTTGCATATGGACGCTAGCTGTGTTAGGAGAAAGATGTGCACCCCAATATTCTCCCAATACTATTTTTAGAATTCGGTCGGTATAATAAATTATTAGTTGACCAAGGTCATTAATCTCATTTTCATAAATTTGGTGGGCTTAGGCACTCGAAATATGCCACAACCCCCCATTAACATTACTATACTATTTTGGGTCTTTTTTATTTTCAAATAAATAAAAAAAAAACTATACAATTTCTCTCTCTCTCTCTCTCTCTCTCTCTCTCTCTCTCTCTCGGATCAATTAGAATCATCATCCGGGGGTCCATGAAAATACAAGTGTGGACCAGTTATAGAGGAAGAGGGAGAGAAAAAAAAAATCTCATCAGGGACGATCCTGGTCCAAGATAGACTGGATGGCGTCACATAGCTCAAAAAACTAAAACGACATTAATATTGGTGTTCTAATTGTGATGTTATATAGGGACGTTTGGATCAAGATTTTGTATTCCTAAGAATTTATTTTTTATTTTTTTCCAATGGAAAATGAATTTAACATTTCAATACCCATGTCTGATTAGGTTAGATTGAAAATATGAAAAAAAAAAATTTAATTTATTTACTTTTTCATAAATATTTTTTATTATTTTTATAATGCTTATATTACCTAAATTCACATGTTTATGATAGAAGTTAAAATTTTGAAAGTAAAATGCGTGTATTATTGTCCAAACAAAATATCCAAACAACATTTTTAGGAAAGCAAAAAATATTTTCAAGAAAGACCTTGGATTTTACTTTCCCACAAACATGGATATACGAAGCTTCTCGTAATTCCGTCAAATTTTCAATGCTACACATACCAAATAAGGATAAAGAATCTAAAATCTATTTCTAAGCCTCCAAAACTTGAACTAAACGTCTTCAAAAAAATTGTGACAAAATAATTATTATATTAAATTTACACACATGAGATCCTTAGTTCAATTCCGAACGACAACAAATTTGGGACCCTATTTCGAAAGTACTTGTTATCCCATTAGCTCAGGGTCAGTCCTAAATCTAATCTATTCTTAAGAATATATTCCTCCCTATATGTCCTAGAGGGAGAGAGTGATGGACCTAGTTTAGGCCTTTTTTCTCTTTTGCAAGGAAAGTTGGCATCAATCTTTCGACCTATGGACAACTAGGCTAAAGCCAAAACATTGTTCTTTCTTTGTACAACCAAGTCCTCCTCCTTTGTCTTTCCCCTCCATGGGAACTCCTTTATATTAGATTGGAATTGGATGCCATTGCTAGTCTCGCCAAATCTCCATTTGTTGCCAATCAATCAATCACTTGGGTCATTTCCTTCAAAAATAATCCTTATTTTAATTGGAGGTCTACAACTAACTAGTGCTCCATGAGTAGTTCCTTGTATATATTGTTAATATTAATATTATTACTACCTTTTAAAAACAAACAAACAAACAACCACATTTTAACTAAATATTGTTGTCAAATTTGAATCGTTTTTATGGTTATCGAAAAAAGATATAAGATACTAACTGGATGTCGAAAGATCAGTAGATCGAGCCACGAAAACGTATTATTCCTTCCATTTAAATTTAAAATTTTAAATTTGGTATAAATAACACTATAAGAATTAGAATTCAGCCAATCTAAAAGAATACCTTTCACCTTAATCACATGAGTTACAAGATATATATTTTTATAATTAGATAATATTATGTAGTTAACCGTTTCAACTCTTTATGAAAAGTAAAAAATAAATCCATAATTAATTATAATTAAAATATATAACAAATTCTAATTAAAATATAAAAATATATAATAAATCTTAATTTAAATATACTTAAATATTTAAATAATTTTATATTAATTTTAGAAGGAAATAAATTATTTTACGTGCAATGCACGTGAATTTACTAGTATATATAAGCCATCTTAGAAAATTACTAGGGACAACTACATTTTTTATGGGGATATCATAATTTTGGCAGTTCTGTATACGCACGAACTGTCAAAATTTTGACAGTCCTTGCTATATCTTGAACTGTCAAAATTTTGGCATTCCTATGCATATCCAGGACTGTCAAAAATTTAACATTACTGTAATATATTTACAGAACTGTCAAAATTTTGGTAGTCATGAATATGCACGAGACTGTCAAATTTTTGGTAGCTATCTATTTTTTTTGTGTTTCAGGCCTGTCAAAATTCTGACAATCATATATATATATATATATATATATATATATATATATATATATATATATATGTGGATTATTTACACTAACTATTTCTATATTTTTTTGTTTATAATACGGAATACTCCTGCTTTTAAAAAAGTTATACTAACCATCCTTATTTTTTGGGTTTATTACACGGGGTACCCTTATTTTAAGATAAAAGTAAAAATGTTATAACACTAACTATTCCTATTTTTAATTTTTTTTTTTTCTAAAGAGTGGTGGTCACTGTTATTTGTTCAAAAGCAGAAATACCTCATATTATAAACCAAAAATATAAAAATAATTAGTGTAAATAACCACATATTTTATCAAAATAAGGACCTCAGATGACCTTTATGAACATCAAAGAATGAATGAGGAGGTTGGTTTGGTTGCACAGTGGTGGTGTGGGGTGCACGCTCATTGACAGTGACACAAATCATAATGCTTGCCATGTGTTAGATTTTGTTGCTAGGGATAACCTAATAGCTTGGGAGAAAGAAATGGAATTATGGAAAAGGCTAATTAGGCTTTAGGCCCTGGGTTTTAAATAAGTTTAGAATTTAAGTTCTAACATATTCAATTAAAAAAAATTTATCATGAATTTTTATCTTTTATTTCATTCTTTCGATTATATTCTCCTTTTCTACATGGATTGGTTGTTGCACTTGTATTCATGTTGAAGGTAAAATATGAAAAATGATAAAAAAGATAAAAAAGATAAAATGAATTTTTGTCAGAAATCTTATCTGTACTAAAAACAGATTCTGATGCTACCGTAGAGACGAATAGAGTTAAAAGATCATGTGCCATATATAATAGACAATATCGAATAAAAATCGAACATATATATATATATATATATATATATATATATATATATATATATATATATATATATATTTTTCCCTCTTTACTTCGTATTAGATTGTTACTACATTAATTAAAATTTTGTTTTGGTGCTAAAGGTAGAAGAGAAAGGAGTAACCGTTGGAGTAGAAGTGGGTGCAATATTACTATGTTCTGTTTGATAAACATCAAACGTTTTGATCTAAATAATACTCTGGTCTCTTCTATTTTGTTATCTAAAGATATTTGCATATTTTTATAATTTATTTCTAAATAAGCAATTACACAAGCTAACTTAACTCTAGGATCAAACATAGCAGCTAAAAAATACATCGTGAGTACATTTACTTAATATTTATTTTTTAAAAATTGTTTTTCCATTCTAAAAATAGTCTGTTCAAAAAATTCATTAATCTGCAAACATACTCTTCAACTTCTATTATTTTAACAGCCATTGAATATTTTTTGTTGTAAATATTGTAATTTCTCGATCATTGAAATACAAGATCTTAACATTGTATATGCTGAATTTCATTTATGTTTAACATCTATAACAAATATTCTTCACAAAATTTAAAAAACTCTAGCTGTCTAGTCTTTGATGAAATAATATATACTAGGCTATTTCTAATTGTCTCTAAATGAATATCAATAATATGAAGACAATTACATACAATTAAGTCAATCATATGACAACCACATCTAACACGAAATAATTTACCATCTAATATAAGTCATGCTAACCTTTCAGAATAAAATAATGTTGGAGTTATTTTATTTGGACTAGTAAAGATAGTCCCATATTGGCTACAACTTGTCACAACCCGCACCCAGAATGAGGGCACGAGTACATGAACAACGTCCAGCCTACACCACGGCATCGGCGGTAGAACGCTATTCTAGGTCAACAATACTATCTAAACTTCTCACACCATATATATAAGGTACCTGCCATGTCATCTCAACTCCAAAGGGAGGAACAATATGATATATGATAATGAAATCAATACTCAATCACACTATCAAACTAGAGGAAGAAATAGCATGATATGGAATAAAGAAAAGAAGTACAAGAGTCACAAATACAACTCAAGTCCAACAACTAATCACAACAGCATAATCTCTAAAATAATAATACATGCCAAGGCTCTAAAGAGTCAAATACAAAGCAATAATAAAAGCTAACTCTCCTCTGTGGCTAGTGCTACGTCCTCCTGTACTAGAGGTGTTATCTCTCCCGTTGGCTCACCATCTTGTGCCCCGTAATATGTGGGACACATCTCCACTAACCAGTCATCTGAAAAATATATCCAATCAGGATTAGAGCGAAGCACAAAACTCTGAAAGCAGTTGCAAATACATGGTAGACATATATGACAAGTAATAGAAAAGAATACAAGATGAACTAGCAACTAAGAAATGGAAATGAACTAGAATAAGCATTTAAACTACTAAAAGAAGAACATGCAATATGAAATAACAACAAATAATGGAAATAGATAATACTAGCTAATGTGCCTTAGAGTACAAGTTCGTTATGTCATCGACTTAGATTGAACATGAGGTAAATAGGGTAACTCGATTATACGTGGGGTGTATAATCGACATATACATGAGGTAAATAGGGTTTGATCACATAACCAATTTCTACTCTCCCGTACCCAACCAATACTCAAGGATCCGATCATCACACGTTACGAACACGAGTAATATGGGCACACTATACATGAGACAATGTGTGAACACAAAGTACATGATAATCAATACCCGATGCACACGATGAAATATATGTGAAGGAGTACCCGCTGAACATGGTAAGGAAATAACATCTCCTGACATGATCCATATAGTACCAATTCTTGTAACCACTGTTGTAGAAGCATAAAAAATACGCTGGATAGCTATACGCAGCATGTTGATGCTGGACAGCATAAAAAGATGACTTCAGAGCCATCAACGTGCAACAGAGATTTTTCGCTGAGTACAGCGTAAAATATAAGCTCAAGGACTATCCGCGTAATGCAGTATGTCCAGGCTGCTTCAGCGTAAAAAGGGTGCTACATCGCCTTTACGGCGTAAAACTCATCCGCTTTAATGCAGCATTGAAGTGTACGAGGAACGCTTCGTATTTCCTGAAATGAACCTGTCAAATCATGCAGTGAACCTGACGTCTGACTCCTGACAAAGAGTACTGCACGACTACCCAGACGACGGTTATAATGATGGCGCGGCACAGCAACCCAGACTGTCGTTTAGTGCCATTTCCTTGGCGTAAACTGCTTTTATGCGTACCAGGGAATATGCTGCCTAGTTTTACAAAGGCAGACGTAAGCTTCTTACGCTTCGCAGAAGACAAACAGACTGCCACGTTAAAAGCTGCTCTTCGTACAGAGCTCGAGGCACGTCTCTGCATTTAATGCGCAGAGTGATGGTAGAGCTCGAGGCACGTCTCTGCATTCAATGCGCAGAGTGATGGCAGAGCTCGAGGCGCGTATCTGCATTTAATGCGCAGAATGATGGCAAATCTTCGAGACACGCCTCTGGAATACGCTGCCTAGTTTTACACAGGCAGACGTGAGCTTCTTAAGCTCCACAGAAGACAAACAGACTGCCACATCATCAATTGCTCTTCATACAGGGTTCGAGGCGCGTATCTGCATTTAATGCGCAGAATGATGGCAAATCTTCGAAGACACGCCTCTGTATTTAATGCGCAGGATGGGGGCAGATCTCTGCATTTAATGCAAGAGATTTGATTATATCTCCAAAAGTCGTAATTTCGGCTAAAACGTCCACATCATCACTTTGGCACATTACGCCATCAGGCTATTCTCAGCTATGGGAGCACGCTGTACGCTATCTCCTTGGAATACGCCAACTCAGGCCACATTTGCATTGGCGCGTATTAAGGCTATTCGGTCCAGAATTCTCTCAAGGCCTCAGTCAGGGGAGGAGGATCAGCTATCTTCTATGCCCACTCGGCTTCTACGCCCACTCGGCTTCTACGCCTACTCGGCTTCTATGCCTGCTTGGCTTCTACGCCATGGTGACAGTTATTGGCTTCTACGCCAACCTCTTCTACGCGAAGGATAACTACCTACGTGGCTTTTATGCCGTGATCTTCGCAGCAGTTATACGCGTTATCTCTTAATAGGACACGCGTCACACGCTCATTCAAAAGGTCATCTATACGCGGGCAACGGTTATTGTAACCATCGTATAAAAGGGTGATGTACTTTCCACTACTCGATTTCTACACCGACTGAGTGGTCACTGTCACTAAAACTCTATAAATAGAGACCTCTATTGACAGAGGTCCAAGGTCGAGAAAACTGAAGGTAGAGAAATTGGAGGGAAAACGGTCGAAGATTTGAAGATCAGAACCGAAGAGTCTTTGAGAGAAGAATCCAGAGCTCAGGCAAAGAGTAGTGATCGACGACTTTGGCATCGAGCATCCACTCTCTTCAGCAACCTTCGAAGCTGCTTTCTATCTTCTACGGCACTTCTTCATCATCGTGTGGTCCAAGGGACAAAGTGATCAACTGCAGATCAGACTCCTATAGCAATATTTACCCAGATTAAAAAATTATACTCGACATCCTCGTATAGGATTAATTGTACTTCTTGTTTGTATACATAAGAGCGGGTTTCGTATAAACCTTGTTTCCATTTCTTTTGTTTATTATCAAACACAAGATGGCGACTCTGCTGGGGACATCTTTCTCTTCTGATGAGGAACCAATTGCTCAATACGATGCGGTATCCGTGGGATCCATGAAGAAGACCCTGGTCGTCCAGTTCGACCAGTCTGCCTACGAAGATATGCTTCGAATAGGGGATAGCTCTCACTCTCTCTCTGTCCAAGACAATAGGAAGCTGCGTAAGGTCTGGATGCCCAAGACATCCCTTACCATTCCTGTCGACTCTCCAACCTCTCCGACCAACGAGGTTGTAGCATCGCTCCCTCCATGCCTTGCACGTAAAATTCAGTCTCCCTTCACTGACGGAATAGACAAAACTTCTGGCAATGCCTCAGTGCTAATCCAGAAGTATACATCGCGCTCTGTGCGTAAAACTCTGTCTCCCGAGCGCTAGTCCAGAAGCCTACTCCGCGCTCTGCGCGTAAAATTCAGTCTCCTGTCGCTGACAGGGCAGACAAAATTTTTGACAATGCCTTAGCGGCAAATCAAAAATTCTAAACATGCTCCGCGCGTAAAAATGTATCTGCCCTCCATGGAAAAGCAGACGATCCCTGCAATCTACGCAAGGGAAAGCAAGCGACGGACTGCTCAACTCCTAGGCCTTTACGCCAGCAAGGGAAGAGTCTGCCTGCCCTCCGTATTACGCGAGAGGCTGGCGGCCGACTGAGGACAGCCTCAGCTTTACGCCAACCTGAGTAGAGCTCCAAATTATGCCAGGGGAAGCCCCTCAGCGTAAAGAAGGCTCAATTTGCGGAAAGATACCCTCCTCGGGGATTATCCGCTACCCAGATGGCCAACCTGTTGTATATAGGTGGCACAGGAAAAACTATGGTTCCCAACATCCGCATGTCCACTGATGTGAACAGAAGGAACAAGCCATCTTCTTCTTCTTCTGTAAATCCTGCTAACCTGCGTGAGTATCTGATCCAGAAACGCAAGGATAGGGGATCTTCCGGCATGTCTATTATGCCTCCTAACGAGCACTATTGTAATAGTCATAGGATTGTAATTAATTATTGCTGTTCTGAAGCAAAACGGTCGATTTTCGACCGATTGAGCTACTCTCCGTCTTTCCAAGAAGAAGAGCCCACGCATGCATTTGTGAACATGGCTTCACACATACCTAGAGGAAGGTCGGGCTTAAGACGTCATCCCTCTAGAACTCCGAGCCGAAGGAGATTCAACATGCTCCTTAGGAACACTGAAGCTGGGGTGTTCCGAAACACTCATTCGAGGTCACGACAACTGGCTTCGTACTCTTCTGATTCCGATGCTGGGGGTCGCCAGTCTCCCGAATCAGATGTCGAAAGTATAGAGTCAACTTCTACAGAGACTTATACTAATATTTCAATGACACCCAGGGAGATGGGAGTTTATGCCATTGGAGATGAACGCGAGGAAGCTTCCCCATCAGGGAGCGCTGAGCAACGCATTACTATACTGGAGACATCCCTGAAAGAGATGCAATCCATGATGGAGAACATGCATCAGATGATGCTGACTCAACACATAGCTGCTATGGCTCAAGCATCGGTCCCTCCAAATCAGATACGTGTGGGGGTGGACTTACCACCATCCAACACGATCCAAGAGCCTGCTCTAGATCAGAAGTCAGCAGTTCCTCCGCTTCCTCACTCGGAGAATGTATTACCTCCTGTTGGAGTCGCGATACAACCGATTTCTCACCACTCCGTGGTCCCGCTACCGGCTGAAAATCCGATACAGACAGTACGGGAGTTGAAAGCCCAATTTGATGCCTTGAAGCACAAAGACCAGCTCAAGAAATTGGGGATCAACCAGCCTTACCCAGCCATCTGGGAAGAGGCCCCTTTCCCTCCTAAATATAAACAACAGACCATGGCTCTGTTCGAGGAAAAAACATCACCGAGTCAGTACATGAACTACTTCAGTATGATGATGGTGTTACTACAGGAGAATGACGCCCTCCTCACTCGGGTGTTCAAGGGCTGTCTCTCGGGAGTAGCTTACCAGTGGTACCGTAGCCTGGCGGACAACTGTATTACTTCCTTCGAAGACTTCAAAGCTCTATTCTTCGCACAATTCTATGAGGGAGGTATGGACATGTCTATGTCCTCTCTCATCAAAGTGAAGCAGAAGGAAAAAGAGGACGTTCGCACCTTCATCAAACGTTTTCGTCAAGCCACTTTGCAAATGCCTCTAGGAGTTCCAGACTCGGCATTGGTCGACATTTGCAGGAAGAACCTTCTTCCCGTAATCTCGGTGTTCACAGGACCATATCAGTTCCACGATTGGCCCTCGTTCATCATCTCAGCGGTAGCCGCCGAGGACAACAGTCGGAAGGCGCGTGATAATGGCATCATGATCTCTACCTCCGATAGAGGCAAGAGGTCATCCCCCAACAGCGACCATTCCCATGGTTTCAAAGGAAAAGAAGCTCTGGCAATCAATACGTCCAGACAAAAGACTGCGGCAACCACGCAGACGAAACCTGGGACTTCCAGGCCCATTGAAGTATACTCTTTCGACGACGATGATATTCCGAGCATATTTGAGTGTCTCGTCAAAAGCGGCAAGATTACCCTTCCTGAGGAGAAGCGGCCTAATGAAGTCGGCAGTACTAATAACTCCAACTACTGCATCTTCTATAGATACATACACCACCCTACAAAGACGTGTTATGTACTAAAAAGGAAGATCCAGGAGCTGATCGATGCTAAGGCCATCACTCTGCGCAACAGCGAGAAGACGGTCATAGCCAATATGATCTCTCTGCAATTTGGCAATCTGCCTCCCCAAGAAGTCCCGGACGGTGTTACACCTATTTCCCGGACAACGATGAACATCGTTAATCTTCCTCCAACTAGGGGTCAAAATCATGACCTGCTACCCCTAACTACCCAGCGGGGCGAGATCATATGGGTTCATCCAGATCTGGTGTCAGAGATCGAGAAAGAGACTCAAGCTGCTAAGGCTAAGTCTAAGAAAAACTCAAAACGTAAACCATGTTACACGGTTACGGTACACTCGACATCAGAAGATGAGGTCTTGGCTACTGGAACCCGTTCAGGGAAAGCTTACCTCCAGGACTATGGAGCAAGTCAGGAAGATGCACCGGCAGACGCTTCAGCTACCAAGCCTTCAGAACCAGAAGCCTCCTCCCTTGGTCATCAACCTTCGGCGCAACAGGCAGCCGATTGATGTAAATGCAACCAGGAACGCGGTTTCGGCTGATAATAAAGATCCTCTTTTCCAGTATATTGACGCTCAAATTCCAAATCAGGAATCCTCTCCCCATGACGATATAGAACCTATAGCACAAAAATTCTTGGAAGCTATAGATTCCTATCATCCGTATATGTGGGAAGTAGCGTCATCATCCAATGCCACCACGACATATGGACCACATGAGGATTCTATCTTCATTGTCCCGCCTACTTGCAGCAGTCAGCATTCAATAGTCTTCGGCCGCATGCGCAACTAACCGACTGTATAAGAAGATTCTTTCGATGACGATGCTGGTAAAATATAGGTTCACAGATACAGCCCGCAAGCTTTGAAGATCATGCAAAGTATGGGTTATGACTTGAAGCTGAAACCAGGCCTCAACTATGGGAAAGGCAGACGAATACCGCTTCACGGCGATCCCTACTATCAACGAACCAGTTTCGGGTTAGGGTATACCACCTTCCTTGCAACTCCTGAGTCAAACGAGGATATCTTTTCCTCTTCTCAAAATGGCTCAGCACCCTCGGACTCATCTCATGCTCTCGAACGAACATTATCAGTAAATATGGTAGTGACGGATTCCTTCTAAGCAGACGAACAAGAATCTGAACTATTTGAGAATGACGCTTGGGCTCAGCAAATGGATACACAATGGGAATTCTGCTTCGAGCAGAGAGAACCTCCCACTGAAGATAAAGTTATCCAGATTGACGTTGGAGATAAACTTTCGCCAAAGCCGATATTTATCAGTAACAATCTTTCCGAAGAAGAAAGGAAAGAAGTTATCCAGCTGATAAAAGAATATATCGACGTCTTTGCGTGGAATTATGAGGATATGCCAGGTCTTGATCCAAAGGTGGCTACTCATAAACTCAATATATTGCCCGATTCGAAGCCTGTGAAGTAGCACCAACGCCGGTTCAGCCCGGATATGATGGACGCCATTGAAGCTGAAATCAAGAAGTTGATAGCCTGCGGTTTCATCCGGGAAGAACAATATACCGACTGGGTCGCCAATGTTGTCCCGGTCATAAAGAAAAATAGGAAAGTATGTGTCTGCATCGATTACCGAGATATGAATGCAGCCTGCCCCAAGGACGAGTTTCCTCTTCCCATCACAGACGTCATGATTGACAGTACATACGGTTTTGAACGTATGTCTTTCATGGACGAATTTTCAGGATACAATCAAATCAAGATGCATCCTGAAGACGAGAAGCATACTGCCTTCCGGACACCATTGGGGGTATATTGCTATACGATCATGCCCTTCGGATTAAAGAATATTGGGGCTACGTACCAACGAGCTATGAGTAACATATTCCATGAGCATTTATGCAAAACAGTGGAGTGTTACATGGACGATGTAGCTGTCAAAGGCCGCCTCAAGGATAATCATATCCAAGACTTGAAGACAGTATTTGAGTTGATGCACCAACATCAACTCAAAATGAATCCTACAAAGTCCTTTCTGGGGGTATCTAGTGGCAAATTCCTGGGATTTGTCATTACCGCCAAAGGCATTCAAGTGGACCCTGACAAAGTCAAGGCCATCTTAGAAATGTGATCGCCCCGCAATCTGAGGGAACTCAGGGGATTTCAAGGTCGTCTGGCTTATATCCGGAGATTCATATCCAACCTCTCTGGGAGATGTCAGCCCTTTTTTCGTCTCATGAAGAAAGGTGTATCCTTCGTATGGGACGAAGCCTGTCAGCAAGCGTTTAATGATATCAAACGCTACCTCACTATTTCGCCAGTTCTGGTGCCTCCCGTCATAGGAAGACCATTCTTGCTGTATGTTCGAGCGATGGATCATTCTCTGGGAGCTCTTCTCGCACAAAAGAATGATATGGGTCATGAACAGGCTATCTACTACCTCAGCAGGATGATGGTCGGAGCCGAACACCGGTACAATCCAGTGGAAAAAGAATGCTTGGCTCTGATGTTCGCTATCCAGAAAACGCGATACTATGTCACGGGCCAGACTATTCATATCATCTCCAGGATCAATCCTCTTCGGGTACTGATGAACAAGCCAAGTGTTCTTAATTCCCGACTCGCGACTTGGGCGATGTTATTAACACCATATGACATGGTGTATGTCCCTCAGAAGTCCATCAAAGGCCAAGCATTGGCTGATTTCCTAGCTGCTCATCCGATCCTGGAGGCCTCCAAACTATATGAGGATATTCCCGACGAAGTTGCAGAATGTAATTCCGCAATGGAAAGTGATGCATGGCAACTATTCTTCGATAGTGCCTCCAGGACTGGTCCGAGGGGAAACGTGGTTTCGGGAGTAGGAATTGTCCTGGTTACTCCTGATAAACTCGTCATCTATCGGGCATATTCTCTTAGCGATCCCTATTCCAATAATGTGGCAGAGTATAACGCTCTACTAATCGGGTTCCAAGTCGCTAAAGAATTGGGCGTCGAATCTCTGGAAGCTTTCGGTGATTCTCTGTTGATCGTCAATCAAGTCAGAGGAATATATGAAGTCCATAATCCAGACCTCATCCCCTATCACCGAGCAACGGTCGAGATAGCCATGACATTCAAAGGGTTCTTCCTAGAGCATGTACCTCGATCTCAGAATCTGGAAGCTGATGCCCTAGCCAGTCTAGCTGCAGATTTAGTTACCCCTATAAGAAGGCAAAATTCGGTGATCCTTCTTAACAGAGATTTATTCTGTGTGAAAAATAAATTTCACATAGAACACAGCTACGCTGTGAACACAGATCTTCCAAAGAGAGACTGGAGAAGTCTCTTTATAGATTTTGTAGCATACGGAATCTTGCCGGAGGACCCTAAAGAAGCAATATCCGTCAAAAGATGATCATTGCGCTTCTATTTCGACGCGTCTTCACAGTGTCTATATCGCCGGTCTTATGACGGACTATTATTACGATGTCTCTCTGGTGATGAAGCACAGCGAATTATCCGTGAAGCTCACGACGGCGTATGCGGAGCGCATCAACCTGGTCCTAAGCTACAGGATCGTATCAGGAGGATGGACTATTACTGGCCTACTATGATCACAGATGCCATAAAGTATGCAAGATAATGCAGAGCCTGTCAGGTCCACGCAGACTTTATACATCAACCTTCTGAACATCTACATCCTACGGTTGCGTCCTAGCCTTTCGAAGCATGGGGTATGGATATCATTGGTCCTATTCACCCGTCTTCTTACAGAGGTCACCGGTTCATACTGGCCATCACGGATTATTTCTCCAAATGGGCAGAGGCGATCCCTCTTGCTGAGGTAAAGGCATCTAATGTGATCAGCTTCATCAAGCATTACGTCATTTATCACTTTGGGATACCCCGGAGGATAATTCATGACAATGGGCCTCAATTCATCAGCCAAACGTTTTATCAATTTTGCGATAAAAATTGGATACAAAATATGGCCTCTACGGCATATAATCCCGCTGCTAATGGTTTGGCGGAAGCTTTCAACAAAACCATTATCAAGCTCTTGAAAAAGTTTGTCTCTTCGAACAAGAGAGATTGGAATGAAAAGCTAGGAGAATGTCTTTGGGCATACCGTACGACGGTACGAGCACCGACAGGTTGCACCCCATTCTCATTGGTTTACGGGAGTGAAGCAGTTCTTCCCATCGAAATCCAGATTCCGTCACTCAGGATAGCGGTGGCTAATGAGTTGACTCAAGAAAAGAATGACCTGTTAAGGCTTCAAGAGCTAGAAGGATTAGACGAGAAACGCCTCCAAGCTCAACAGCGTATCGCATTCTACCAGGCACGCATTTCCAGATCTTTTAATCAAAAAGTAAAGAAAAGAGTGTTCAAAGTTGGCGAGCTGGTTTTAGCTGTGAGAAGGCCAATGATTCTTACTCACAAAAGTAAGGGTAAATTCTAGCCCAAATAGGAAGGCCCTTATGTGATCGAGACGACATTCTCAAACGGTGCTTACAGGTTAGCCAAGCCTAATGGAGACTTATTAATGGCTCCTATCAATGGCAAATTCCTGAAAAGTTACTACGCTTAACCTCCTTTGCTCAAGTGGAATAGGGCGAAGATCTCATTCTGACAAAACTACTTCCAAAACGAAACTAGTTGGATCGTATTCTATCATGTCCATATAACCTCTGAATAGATATATTTAAACTAATTTGGAACCTCAAGACCTATCACGTCCATATTACCTCTGATAGTGTTTTGTGTACAAATTTTAGCTGAAGCATATTCTATCATGTCCATATAACCTCTGAATAGATATGTCCTACTAAAACTTACCGAGAGTATATCACGTCCATATTACCTCTGATATCACTTTCACCCAAACCTGTCATTTATATTCCAAAATAATGGGTCCACAAAGCCAGATAAGAAGCCTCTTTATTATTCCCAGAAAGAGCAAAATTACATTGGAAAGTAAAAAAAAAGGTACATCATTTAGGGGGAGCGGTCAGGTCGCGAATCTGCTGTGCCAGTGCGGTCATCTTCTCAGTCCTGGAGCTTAAAATAATAGCGCGGGCCCGCTCCAGCCGTGCCTCATTATTGCCCAGGAGGGACAGTTCGGATCTAGCCTGAACAAAACCAGCACAGGCGACTCCTGCACGCGCCAAGTTCTGTTGAGCTAGGCCTCGTCGACCATTCACCCCATCTAGAGCTTTCGACGACTGAGAAGCCCACTCCTTTGCCTGAGCGAGTTTTGCTTCCAGTTTGTGGACCCTCGCTACATTCCCTTCATGCTCGGCCTGGCACTTCGTTTGAAGAGGAATGACCTCCTCTAAAATAGCTTTTTCCTCATCCATCTCCTGCTGATGTGTCTGGATGGATTTATTTAGGCCTTCCATTTGTTCAGCAAGCTACGCAGTCAAGGAGTCATATTCAGCCTGGACCAAGTCGTCAATGCTGCCTCGAGATAGCTGCTGATATTCGTTAATGGGTTGCTCCAAACCATTAACTATCTCCTCCAGTGTGTCAGCTATCCCAGTGTCGTCGTATTCTCTGATCGGCACTATCGCAAACTGAGAGGACCTTCTCAGCGCCTCGAAGCTCAGATTCTTCTCCAACACCATTAATGTCAACGTTTTCATAGCGGTGTAGAAGATACTGGTATACTGCTCAGTCAGCATGGCTAGATCCGAATGGATGCTGGGAGTGGCTGCAATATTGGCGAATCCCCCTCCAGGAACGACCGCAGATGATGTTGCCATAGCCGTCGCCTCAACAGGTGGTGCGACAAAAGAAGATGCGCCAATACCGGACGAAGTGACCGGCGTACTCGAAGGAGGCATTGTCGCAATGACAGGCTCATCCTCCTCTTGAGATATCAGAACCGTCTCGGGCGAGCCGACACCCAAAAATATTTCCTCTTCAAAATCGGGCACCTCCATGTCATCGCCAGGAGCTGACATAGAGCCAAAGGGCGCGTCGACACTATCCTCCCCGAAGAGGTCTTCCCCTGAAAAGAAGACAAAAGAAAGTTAATATCAAAATAATGTTAATTTTTCTAAAAAGAGGCGTAAAGACGACATTTACCTATGGCCGATGGTGTATATGTCGTGTCTGCGGCCAGTACAGCTAAATCATTTCTTAATGATGCTAGGCAAGCTGTCATACCTGGAGAAGGGGGTGTGCTAACTGACATCGGCAGGTACTCTTCCGAATCTTCGCCGAGATCCACTCGAGGTTCACCAGGTGGAATCTTGCTGGGTGCACCTACAGACACGGCAGGGGTTTCTACCGATGCTGACATGGATAAAGATATCCTTATTTGGCTCGACCCCGAAGGCGATCTCGTTCCACTACCCGAAGCGGTAGCAGCGACAGCAGCCTCAAGCAGGAATTCTCCGGCACTGCCAGCCGAAACTGTAGAGGGCCCCTATCTAAAAGGCGAGGAACCTCCAATCAAAGAATCATCCCCAACAGGGCAAAATGCAGGCTCAAGAGCCTCATTGCCGGGAATTCGGAAAGGACGAGTAACCATCTTCTTCTTCCTCTTGCGAGGGAAAGTCTCCTTCGGAGCAGGAGCCCTTCGCTTCCCAGAGATCACCAGAGGCCTTGCAGGCAGAGGTATTTCACCCCTCGGTACCGCCAACAGAGGCTCATCTGGACTAACAGAATCTTCACCCTCGTCAGAAGAAACTGAGGGGATTTCGACTCTTCCCCCAGGCTTGGAAAAGGGCATCCTAAAACTTCCATGCATATCAAATTCGCGATGGAAGGTGTTGGTTGCCACATAGAACTGGGCATACGAGTGGAGAATGCGCAGCTCCGTGGTGAGTGAAATGACGGGCACAGTAAAAATTGCTCCAGTGTAACCCATGATGAAGTATCGCCATCCTCTCGCTCCATCAATGAGTCCGTCCCTGGACCTGAAGCTGGTAACGGCATTGTCCACATGCAATTGGTCATACCCAAACTGCCTGGCAAACCGACTAGGCAGGTAGGGCTCCAAGAAGCAATGGTCTTCGCTTCTGTACAGTAAATGGGAAGGTCTAATGCAGACCAACCAATTAAAAGCCTCAGGAGAAAGAACGGTCTTCCCGTCGCCTATATCCTGAAGTCTGATCCCCTGTTGATTGAGATGTACAGAGGGGACAGTGCAGAAAATCTTCCAGCTGTGACTGAAATTCAGCACCCGCCGACAGTCTAAAACTGTGGTCACGTTCCAGAAGGAATTCTTGTAATTCAGCAAGAAACTACCCCCCGAACTACTGCCAGAGCCGGGAGACATAACCCTGGGGTTATGGAGAATTAACCATCCCATCAAATACAGGTATGGTAATTCTACCCTGGGAAAGCTATCGCGCCGAGTTTTATCGACAAGCAGCCCATCAGTAATGGCCCTCAAGCCAGCTTGTATGTGGCACACCATGGCAGGGAGCAAGCCCAGTCTTTTCCCGAATACCAGACGCACTGCAGGCCATAGCGTGTTATGGTGAATGCGGTCCGCAGATGCGATGCCGGGTACCACCAGTCGGCGCAGCCATATGGAGAGGAAGCCAGCCAGTTGAGCTTCCTTGGACAGAGGCTTGCGGCAATGCCTCAAATAGCTGTAGGCCTTAGTGCCTGCGGGATATTTCCCTATCCCTTCGTCGAGAATCTGGTCCGGAGCCCCAGCGTCCTCCATAAGATCGTCGACTACCTGAGCAGTAAGCACGCTCAGAAGATTCAAAGGCTGATCCTTGCTATCCAAGACCTTCTCCGACTTAGCATTTCTGGCCCGGTGAAAGAAGAGGTAGGACGCCCATTTATTGGTATGAGCCAAATCTGAGGGCTCACCATAAAAAGTGGTACAAGCGAGGTTGTGGCACATCAGCTCCTGGTACGCAGCCACTACCCGAGGGTCTGAATCCCCCAACTCCCGGTTTGTGGGAACATACTCTTCATATGGAGTATCCCCCATCGGCAGTCTCGAGATCTCTGCCATCTCGTGGAGGGCCAATCCCAACTCCCCCAGTGGAGTGGCGAAAGTCCCGGTGAGCGAGATATATCGCTCTATCAGTGCCAGAAATAGGTTGGGGTTGAGAGGTAACCCAACACTGGTAGCACTCACAGCCGCGAACAGACCAATGCTCTCCAGCTCGGTCTGGAAATGCTTCAGGGCCCAGTCAGCTAAACGAGCCCATCGAAAATTTGTAGGGGTGATCCACCCACTTGTCCGAGGGTTCACCTTAGGGTATACTCCCCCGTGCCCCATGAAATCGTTGCAGAAAGTCGGTAATTGGACCGGCTGGAGCACTAAACTGTCTTCACTCGGGACGCTGCCCGGGTACAGTCCCCTGAACGGCATCACAGAGCCGGAAGGGCGGTTGACAAATGACCCCTGGTCAGCTCCTTTCAGATGAAATATCTTCCCCGTCCGGCCGTGAAGATCGGGAGTCAGCGTCCATGACATCCTCCTGGGATGTGTAGCATGGAAGAATGCCGAGATAGGATAGTCTCTCAGCATCTTGGGCAGATACAGAACCAAGCCTCCGGCAGGGAAAACCTAGAGTTCTTTCTTGGGCTTCGTCTGGGACTGCTTGTCAATCATGTCCCCGAAAAAAAAAGTTGGCTTTATGTATTGGTCCCCGTCTATATACATCAGGGGCTCTCCGTTGATCATGTTCAACAGCGTTCGCTCGCCTTGAGCCGATATCAGAATTCCCCTTCCTTCAGGATATTGGGGTCCAGAGATGGGAAATGTCACGTGGGACAAATCCTCCAGGTAGTTGGAATGAAGCATCCCGGCAGCGGAACCCATCACCTCAGCCAGCGGAGACATATGCAGGTTAACTGCAAAAGTGCAAGAAAGACACGTCAGTTTCTATACTAGACATTACAAATCTTGCAGCATATGCCAAAAAATCAACAGTCTGTGCTTTACGCCATGACTGTAAAAACTTGATCATTATGCTGGAATCCATTTCCTAGACGTAAAATTCAAGGTTGTCAGTATACAGTCTGTGTTTTATGCCAGATTGTCAAAGTTGAGTTATTACGCCGGAATTTCCATTCAGAAGCGTAACACTCAAATTTTATAGTATACGCCAAGTTTCGACAGTCTGTGCTTTTACGCCCGACTGCAAAAATATGGAGTTTTTACGCTGACACATTAGAAATATGGGCGTAAAAGATGAAACGTCTCTGTGCATCATCTTCCTCAAAGAGGCTATCAGCACAGAAGACAACCTAGCGCGTTCACGTACAACGTGTGCGAAGGATTTTCAGTCGTTCTTTTTTGTCCCAAAAGCTCTACCTTTAAGGCCGGGTGCGCTGCTCGTCGGCGGGACACTTCGTTCAGAATGAAGCTCGCCTTGCCCGACCGAAGTCGCTCTCGCTTGGGCAGAAGAGCGAGAAGAAGAATCAACCTTCTTTCCCTTAGAGGAGGGGAGTTGTTTCGGGGCCATTACTGAAAACTTTGAAGGATCGGAGAAGAAACGAAGAAGAACTCGAACAGTCGAAGGCTTTCTTTCGCAGAAGACGGATGAAAAGTTTTTCTCTCAAAAGCTTGGGGTATATATAGAGTTCGGATGGACTCCTCGAATCCTGAACTAAATCCGATAATTAATATTCGATTATGATTGGGTACTACGTCAGCCTATTACTCAGGGAAGGTGGATAGTCAGTGAATTCGAAAAGTTTTTATGCAAAGCAGATTCGTGGTTTTTACGCTAAGGAGCTTTTTACGCTCGACAATTACAGATCTACGGTTTTACGCTCACATGCTACAAGTCTATGGTTTTACGCCCGGATGCTTTTATGCTCGGTAGCTTTTACGCTCGAGAGGCTACAAACCTACGACTTCACGCTCAGAAGCTACAAATCTATGATTTCATGCTCGGTGGCTTTTTACGCTCAGAGGCAACAAATCCACAACTTTACGCTCGGAAGATTTTCTTTTCAGAGGCTACAAATCTACAGTTTCTACGCCCGGATGCTCTCGTGCTCAGCAACTTTTACGCTCGATAGGCTACGAGCTTATGATTTTATGCTCATCTACAGTTACAGATCGATGACTTTCCGTATATCTAAAAAATATGCAGGCCAGAGTACGCGTATATCTCAAGACGGTCAATTGCAAGAGTTCACACAGAAGATACTCCTTCTTGACCTCAAAATATCCCAAGTACCCGAAGCATACAGAGTTCAACATTGAAAATGACTCTTCTCCTTGGATCGATTGGGGGTTCATCCAGAATCCAGTCTGAATATTTCGTCTACAGTTCAAGATGGCGACTCAGTTTTGACATCCATTTCTCGCCCTGTTCCAAGGGATTTTCAAAAAATTATTCTTGAAGATGATGGTCTGAACAAGAATTCTGTTTATCAGAAGTGACAGTTCAGAATTCTACTCGGTTCCTCATTCCTAACAGCAGGACAGTTCGAATACTCGAATGCTAAGCGGCTTTCTGCGCATCCTTAGTTATACGTAAAAGACAGGACGGGACCTAGCACTCTTTCTATCAGAGTTGGCATAAAGTTACCAGACGTGTCGAAGCTACACATATTCAGACTTCACAGCAAAGTATATGGCAAGATAATCATATGCACAGAAGAAAGACGATTTTATTCATTTTCATGATTATATATGAGGGAAATCCAATCTACAAAGGGGTTTTCTTCATTTTCATGATTACATATGAGGGAAATCCCGTCTACAAAGGATTTTTCTCGTCGTCTTCGGAAGGCCGCCCCCAGAGTTTGTTCTGCCAGGTTCTCGCATGGGTGGAGATCTTCATCCATCTTCTCTAGCAGTTAGTCGGTTTTCGCAACCGACTAACAAGAAAATGATAAATGGCGGGAGGTTACAAAACTGGGCCTGCATAAATTATGCAGATCCCATGCTTCGTACGCCATGACAGATTGAGTTGAGGTATTTAACCCAACTCAATACTCGAGGACAGAGCTAGTTTGTCTGCTCTTGTCCACGAACGACAGGAGAAAATACAGCTTGCAAGCTGTGTAGTCAAATATGACCCTTTCTCTCTCCTGAAGAACTGCCATACAAAGTTGCTGATTATCCCGAGCAAAGGAGGCTATGATATCCTTCCATGATCCATCATTGCAGAGGATATTTGCTCGAAGATACCGTCTTTTTTGGCTCCTTACATGCTGGAAGAACATGGTCTTCTTCTTCCTTAAGTCGACCCGACGAACTCAGACGATCATCTCTGTGTGGTGAAGGAAGTATGGGAAGAACATGTTAAACTCCTCAGCCTTTTATAGGCAAGAGAGAGCCCACCGAATCCCAACGGATCCCCAATAACTCCGCCATAAAGTCAGCCTTGAAGAACGTGTCAGACTTGACCGTTTTATGCTCTATTCAAAGCGTTTCAAATTACGAGGAATTTGAAAGCTTTGAAAGGGGTCTTGTAGAAGCATGAAAAATACGCTGGATAGCTATACGCAGCATGTTGATGCTGGGCAGCGTAAAAAGATAATTTCAGAGCCATCAACGTGCAACAGAGCTTTTTCGCTGAGTACAGCGTAAAATATAAGCTCAAGTACTATCCGCGTAATGCAGTATGTCCAGGCTGCTTCAGCGTAAAAAGGGTGCTACATCGCCTTTACGACGTAAAACTCATCCGCTTTAATACAGCATTGAAGTGTACGAGGAACGCTTCGTATTTCCCGAAATGAACCTGTCAAATCATGCAATGAACCTGACGTCTGACTCCTGACAAAGAGTACTGCACGACTACCCCGACGACTGCTATAATGATGGCGCGGTACAACAACTCAGGCTGTCGTTTAGTGCCATTTCATTGGCGTAAACTGCTTTTACGAGTACCAGGGAATACGCTGCCTAGTTTTACACAGGCAGACGTAAGCTTCTTACGCTCCGCAGAAGACAAACAGACTACCACGTCAAAATCTGCTCTTCGTACAGAGCTCGAGGCACGTCTCTGTATTTAATGCGCAGAGTGATGGCAGAGCTCGAGGCACGTCTCTGCATTCAATGTGCAGAGTGATGGCAGAGCTCGAGGCGCGTATCTGCATTTAATATGCAGAATAATGGCAAATTTTCGAGATACGCCTCTGGAATACGCTGCCTAATTTTACACAGGCAGACGTGAGCTTCTTACGCTCCGTAGAAGACAAACAGACCGCCACGTCATCAATTCCTCTTTGTACAGGGTTCGAGGCGCGTATCTGTATTTAATGCGCAGAATGATGGAAAATCTTCGAAGACACGCCTCTGTATTTAATGCACAGAATGGGGGCAGATCTATGCATTTAATGCAAGAGATTTGATTATATCTCCAAAAGCCATAATTTCGGTTAAAACGTCCACATCATCACTTTGGCACATTACGCCATCAGGCTATTCTCAGCTATGGGAGCACGCTGTACGCTATCTCCTTGGAATATGCCAACTCAGGCCACATTTGCATTGGCGCGTATTAAGGCTATTCGGTCCAGAATTCGCTCAAGGCCTCAGTCAGGGAAGGAGGATCAGCTATGTTCTATGCCCACTCGGCTTCTACGCCCACTCGGCTTCTATGCCTACTCGGCTTCTACACCTACTCGGCTTCTATGCCTGCTTGGCTTCTACGCCATGGTGACAGTTATTGGCTTCTACGCCAACCTCTTCTACGCGAAGGATAACTACCTACGTGGCTTTTATGCCGTGATCTTCGCAGTAGTTATACGCGTTGTCTCTTAATAGGACACGCGTCACACGCTCATTCAAAAGGTCATCTATACGCGGGCAACAGTTATTATAACCATCGTGTAAAAGGGTGCTGTACTTTCCATTACTCGGTTTCTACGCCGACTGAGTGGTCACTGTCACTAAAACTCTATAAATAGAGACCTCTATTGACAGAGGTCCAAGGTCGAGAAAACTGAAGGTGGAGAAATTGGAGGGAAAACGGTCGAAGGTTTGAAGATCAGAACCGAAGAGTCTTTGAGAGAGAAGAATCCAGAGCTCAGGCAAAGAGTAGTGATCGACGACTTTGGCATCGAGCATCCACTCTCTTCAGCAACCTTCGAAGCTGCTTTCTGTCTTCTACGGCACTTCTTCATCATCGTGTGGTCCAAGGGACAAAGTGATCGACTGTAGATCAGACTCCTATAGCAATATTTACCCAGATTAAAAAATTGTACTCGACATCCTCGTATAGGATTAATTGTACTTCTTGTTTGTAAACATAAGAGCGGGTTTTGTATAAACCTCGTTTCTATTTCTTTTGTTTATTATCAAACAACTGTGTCGAAATCAAGTATACAGTTCTAGAATATATGATATATACACTATCATAAAATAAAAACTAACAGAGAAATGCACTCGTCTCTGGTCCTGAGCAAATAATGTATCTCAATGCCCAAGCTAGTGTCACACAATCCTATATATAAATATTATGTCACTTTGGATGTAATAAATGTGATAATGAGTAAAATGAATCAACACATGCTTTCCAGGCCAATATTAGGTCAATTCCTAGATTTTAGGTTGATTACAAGTCTATTCTAGTGAATACTAGGTCTCGATTGGGTTTCTAAGTTATTTCCCTAAAAATATTAGCTAACTAGCTAATATCACTATATATATATATATATATATATATATATATATATATATATATATATATATATATATATATATATATATATATATATATATATATATATATAACCTATGAAGATGTAAACACCCTGATTTTTGAGAATAATTTTAAACATGAGTTATTACGAATTCTTGGTATTTTCTGAAATTTAAAGCGATAAGGATTGTGATGTAAAGAATTTTAAGTATGGCTAATTGGTGTTAAAATATTCTGGAAATAATATAATATGATGCGCAATGGAAAACCGGACCTATGGTATTTTTGGGGAATTATTTGGACTCCGGAAGCATTTATAAAGCCTTAAAAGCTATTGGAATTTAACCTAGCCAATTCTGAATTAATTGAACCGAACCTAAACCGCTGAACCAAACCAACCCGACCCGAAACCCGCGTGGAAACCCTAGCCCCGCCGGAGTTCCTGTAGCAGCCTATAAAGGCCCCCTTGATTTCCGTGCCCAGCCTCGAAAAAACCCTAGCCAAGCCCCGCCGACTTCGCCATTGCTCAGCCCCTTCTTCTTCCCCGTGCCGCTGTCGCCAGACTACCGGACGCTCCCCTCGACCCCATTCACGCCGACCCCCACCCAAGCGCAGAACCCTCCGACGCCGCCCCGCTCTTCCCATCCTCCGACAGGCCCGCGGAGCAACCCGACTCTACCCCGCTGTCGCCCGAGCGACGTCGCCCAGCACCCCAACCCCGGCGCCTTCCCCATTGCTCAACCCGTCGACACAGCCCCAACTCCGGAGCCGTCAACTCGAACCGCTGCCGTTGAACTGGGCCAGATCCACCTGTCGTCGACGACCCGACGCCTCACGAACGCCACCCCGCTGACCCGAGCCAGAACCCTAGCTCAGACTCTCGTCGGACACGGGAATCCTCGACCAGAATTCGGTTCGCGTCGAATTGGCTTTCGGACATGCAGAATTCAGCATTCACGGAGCCCTGTTCAGGTACCGATTTCTTTCACCTCGCAACTCCGTTTTCAATTCCGTCAGTTGCTATGCGTAGACTGTGTAACCCTCTCGGTGCCCGTGCAAATCGCTCGGTGCATCGCGTCCTGTGGTGATCGTACACCGCGATCCAAAAACAGGAAAAATAATGCCCTGTTTTACCCCGGAACTGAGTACGCCCCGCCAACCGGGACGACTTGGTCGCACGCGGTCTTTACTGAACCGTGCGCGTCGTTGATACGGTCGTGTGAGATTTCGTAGAAGTCGATTCGGAGGTGCGTGCACCCCGGAGTCAACGCGTATCCGCCGACGGCACTCCATATCCGACCTTTCTGGAACACGCTGTAACTTTGTGTACACACGTCGGATCGAAACAAAACTTGTGCCATCGGAACCGTAGCAATACGCTGGTCCTGTGAGCCAAGTTTGGTTCAATTCTGAGAACGTTGACAAAATCGCGTATCGTGGGCCCCACAGGCTCCACTTGACGGGCGATTTTGTGATCGGCTCATCGGAATCCAATTCTGGAAGTTCCGTTGAGTTCGTATCATCGTTCCTGACTTGTAGACATTGAGTTGGAGGAATTTGGAGACCTTTTATCCTGACGCGCTTTTCGGTGCAAAGTGGCCCACATATGGACCCCGCTTTGGCCCGAAAATGACCTTTTTGCCCCTGTGTCCAAATTGGACGTAAGGGCAGGCATTTCTAGCAGTTTGACATCTTCTGAGACTGTTGGTGATGTGTATTACAGCTTTTGGAGTAGCACCTACCGGACCCACTGATCCAGGGACAGTTATTGGTATTCCAACATCAGGCAAGTGTACCTTGCCAAACTCTGCAGTATTGTTACTTATTTTCCTTGCTTCATTATATTGCTGTGCATGCTCAACCTAGGACCGTGTGACGTACTTAGCGTCCGATTATCAGTCGGGTGCCAACATCGTACGCGGTGTTGGGTACTGTCATCTAGAGATGGACATTCGTGACACTATATATTCTAGTACTTGTCTTATCAAGTACCATATGACCCAGGATACTTGACACTGTTCATGAGACAGGATATTCCCTAGATATTTGTGGTGATTCTGTATAGGATACGGGACTTGACAGAGATACTATATTCATAGATACATATGACTTGTTGCATTAGTGATGATCCCGCTTGACATGGACATGAGACGTTATGGTCATGATATGCGTGGTTACATTGGGTGGGGAGAGACACACAGGCTACAGGCTGTTTTCTATATATATCTACTACTATTGTGAGGCCGTAGACTCTCGTAGCAGAGCTAGGCACATTACTTGTTATTTCCACTACCGGCTC
Source organism: Iris macrosiphon (assembly GCA_036927795.1). Classification (NCBI taxonomy): domain Eukaryota; kingdom Viridiplantae; phylum Streptophyta; class Magnoliopsida; order Asparagales; family Iridaceae; genus Iris; species Iris macrosiphon. The sequence continues at coordinate 29,802,585 of JAYESA010000008.1, read as the reverse complement.
CCCGACACAGAGCTTGTAGTGGCACAGCCTGAGTACTCGTGCTGCTCTCACTTGCATTTTCACATAGATGGTTATTTACTTGCCCTATTTATTTCATTATTCCCTGCACTGCTTATATTTTGGCTTGTATTATTGTCTGTACCTTGCTATATCCCCTGAGGACCTGGATATGGATTGTGTCCCCAGGATTTGAGGACGAGATCTATCCCGAGGTATACGGGACTGGAGCAGGAGTTGATCCAGGAGCTGTACCGCCATCCGAGGATGAGGTGTTAGTCGAAGACTTTTCCTGAGCATCCATGGTTCATGCTCAGTATTTAGTTATTTATTTCAGTCTTTCATATTCTGGTCTGTTGAACCATTGTACTAGATATTTATCGGGTTGTTCCCCGAAGCACTTGTGAGACTGATTGATGATTTACATTTCTTTATTTACTCTGTGGATCATATTTCATATCTTGTGTGGATGAGATCAGTTGTACCATGATTGTCGTAGACTTGTTATGTTACAGCTTAAGTATGCCCTGATGGATCCATTAAATTGGGATTATCCATCGGTGCGTACTGCTGGCCATTGCCACGTGTCTAGTCCCTCGGTATTTTGGGACTGGGGCGTGACATGATTTTTGTGGTGGCCCATGCAGGTCTACGACTAAATTGTTCGGTTTTAACTTAGGAACTGAACCAGCCTGCCCTAAGAATAGGATAAGTTATAGGATCTCATCCATCATTTAAACTCTTATTGAACTCTATACCGAACTCGAAATTTTCATTTGATTTGCCTCCTGTTTGATTCCTCTGAGCGTTCTTACAGTCATCTTTTGATTGCAGAGTAATGGATCCCAGGAACGGAGACGAGATTCCTTTGGATACGCCACACGACGCTGTGGTTACTGAGATAGACGGAGTGACCCCGGGGGATGGAGGACAAGCATCGCAGAGCGATCAGACCGGTCAACCTAATCCAAGGTTCCGGAGAGATGACATCCCACCTCCACCACAGTTCACTCCCCAGATGCCAGTTTTCCTGCCCGCACAAGCCATGGACGGGCAACAGATGTTCCAGATGATGTATGCCATGATGCAGGCCCAGCAGCAGATTCAGCAAGAGGCCCATCGCCAGGAGGCAGAGTATCTGAGGACCAGCCTGGTGTCCGCATTGGAGTAGGCAAATCCACCAACGAGGCAAACAGGGATGGGATCTATCACCGACTTCCGTCATCTCAAGCCTCGCACATTTTGTGGTAAAGAAGGGCCAACAGAAGTTCATGAATGGCTCACTAACATCCAGCATTAGTTGGAAGTCGCTGAACTTCCGAGAGAGAAGTGGATGACTGCAGTCAGAATGCAGTTAACTGATAATGCGCATCACTGGTGGCTAGCAGAGGAAAGAAGGCTCGGACAGGACCGAGTCACTTGGGAAGAGTTCTCCAGACTCTTCCAAGAGATGTACATTCCGGCAGTTGCACGATCAGAGCTCAGAGACAAGTTCAACCGCCTCATCCAAGGCAGTATGACAGTGGAGGAATACAACACGGAGTTTACACGCCTAAGTCGCTTCGCTCCGACATTGATCTCGACAGAGGAAGAGAAAGCTGAAAAGTTCTTTGATGGACTGAAGTTCGAGCTTCAGAGATTGATTGGCTCGGTCGCACCTACATCTTATACTGAGGTCCTTACAGCAGCACGACGCATGGAGCGCGTCACTAGAAGGGAATCGAATCTGAAGAGGCCAAACACATCCGTACCAACCAAGACAGCACCAGAAGATTCTGCAAAATGATTCCAGAGGAGTATACCGGAGAGAGCAGCACACCGGGCCGTAACTCTTCCTACCTGTAACCACTGCGGCAAGGTAGGACACATCGAGAGAGAGTGCAGGCGTAAGTTGGGACTATGCCTGCTTTGCGGATCAGACCAGCACTTTTCTAGAGACTGCACTAAACCAAGAGAGGGAGCACCGAGACTGGCCTTGCCAGCACCACGACCAGCTTATCCAATAGTAGGAGCACAGCAGACAGGAGTGGGAGGCGTCAGGCCACCAGCCCCAGGAGGGAACCAGCAGAGACCACCCCTGGCACCGCAGGCAGCCCTATTCCAGCAGCAGCAGAGAGGACCAGCTCAGGGTAGAGGCCAGGCATTCACATTAGCTATCGAGCAGGAAGCTACTGCGGGCGAAGTCATCGCAGGTACTATTTTAGTAGCTTCATTACCAGCTGTAGCATTATTTGATTCTGGAGCATCGCATTCATTTATAGCAGCTAGCTTTGTAGCCACCCATAGAGTAGCTACCGCACCCCTTCCAAAGATGAAGAGAATTCTAACGGGAGGTGGAATTATCCCTGTTAGTGATATCTGTAGATCATGTTCGGTAGTAGTCTGTGGCCGAGAAATGCGAGCCCAATTCCTGATCTTTTCTATGCCTGACTATGACGTTGTACTTGGTATGGACTGGTTAAGTCAGTAGCATGCGACTCTGGATTGTCGGCTTGGAAAGGTTATATTTAGACCGCCGGGATATCCAGAATTCGAATTTCTTCGAGGAGCAGTAGAGCAAGGAGCTCAGCCTACTCTTAGGGTACTAACTGTAGAAAGGGAGACAGGTTACCCAAGAGTTATCTCAGAATTTGTGGATGTATTTCCCGATGATCTTCCAGGCTTACCCCCTGATCGGGAAATAGAGTTCACAATAGACTTAACTCCAGGAGCAGAGCCTATCACTTCATCAGTATATCGGCTGGCACCTAAGGAGTTAGTGGAGTTGAAAGCACAGGTTGATGACCTTTTGGAGAAGGGTTTCACTCGGCCCAGTGTTTTACCTTGGGGAGCACCCATATTATTTGTGCCAAAGAAGGATGGAACAGTGCGATTATGCATTGACTACAGGGCACTGAATGCTGTGACTATCAAGAACAGGTATCCCTTACCACGCATTGATGATCTATTCGATCAGTTGAGTGGTGCAAGGGTATTTTCGAAGATTGACCTTCGATCCGGCTATCATCAGATCAAAGTAAGGAAGGAAGACATCCCGAAGACAGCTTTCAGGACGAAGTATGGGCATTATGAGTTCTTGGTAATGCCGTTTGGTTTAACCAACGCGCCAGCAGTGTTTATAAGTTTGATGAACAGAGTCTTCCATCAGTTCTTGGATAAATTCGTGGTGGTGTTCATTGATGACATCCTCATATATTCCAAGAGCCCTGAAGAGCACAAGGAGTATCTCAAAATCGTGTTAGAGACCTTGAGACAGGAGAAGTTATACGCCGAACTCAGTAAGTGTGAGTTCTGTATGGACAAAGTACCTTTCTTGGGCCATATTATATCAGGAGAAGGACTTTCAGTGGACCCAGAGAAAGTTGCGGCAATAGAGACTTGGCCTACACCCACATCAGTTGCAGAGGTGAGAAGTTTTCTCGGACTCGCGGGATATTACCGAAGATTTGTAGAAAATTTTTCGAGGATTGCAGAACCGATGACGAAGCTGACACGTAAAGACCAGGAGTTTATATGGACAGAAGACTGCCAGAAGGCCTTCGAAGAACTGAAGAGAAGATTAACAACAACACCTATCTTTACTCTTCCTTCAGGGTCAGGAGGCTTTGTTGTTTACAATGATGCATCAGGTAGTGGACTAGGATGTGTTTTGATGCAACATGGCAAAGTCATTGCTTATGCATCGAGACAGTTGAAGGTCCACGAGAAGAACTACCCAACCCACGATCTGGAGTTAGCAGCAGTTATTTTTGCATTGAAGATTTGGGAGGCACTACCTTTACGGGGAGAAAGTAGACATCTTTACAGATCACAAAAGTCTGAAGTATGTATATACTCAGAAGGAGCTTAACATGAGGCAGAGACGCTGGCTTGAATTGATGGTAGATTTTGACATAGATCTGCAGTATCATCCGGGAAAGGTGAATGTTGTTGCAGATGCGCTCAGCAGAAAGCCTACGGCTTATTTCTTGACGATGCAGCCCGAGTTGTTGAAGGATCTACAGGAGCTTCAGATAGAGGTTGTGTTACCGGGACAGAATGGCTTGATGGCTAATCTTGAGATTCAGTCATCACTCGTGGAGAAGATTAAAGAGGCACTGCCCACCGATGCCAGATTTTGAAGACTGAAAGAGAGGACAGAAGTAGGCATGCAGACAGGACTTCGCATTCACGAAGACGGGACATTGAGGTTTGGAAATCGCCTGTATGTTCCAAATGGAGAATTGAGGCAGGAGTTAATGACGGAAGCACATAGCTCTATGTACTCTGTTCACCCAGGAGGAACCAAGATGTACCGAGACTTGAGACAGTATTACTGGTGGCACGGAATAAAAAGGGAGATTTCGAGATTTGTGGCCAAATGCTTAGTCTGCCAGCAAGTGAAGGCCGAACATCAGAGAACTGCAGGTATGTTACAGCCGCTCCCGATACCGGAATGGAAATGGGAGCATATCACGATGGATTTTGTCACCGGATTTCCAAAGAGCCCCAGCGGAAGAGATGCAGTATGGGTGGTAGTGGATCGACTCACTAAATCGGCACACTTCTTGCCATTTAGAGTTGGACAGTCCACAGAGGTACTAGCCGACATGTATATGCGACAAATCGTCAAATTACATGGAGTACCTGTTAGTATTGTATCGGATCGAGATTCGAGATTTATATCTCATTTCTGGAGAAGCATGCAAGAGAGTCTGGGCACCAGACTCAAATTCAGCACGGCATACCACCCACAGACAGACGACCAATCAGAGCGCACCATTCAGATCTTGGAGGACATGTTGAGATCATGTATGCTAGACTTTGGAGGATCTTGGGAAGATCATCTGCACTTAGTGGAGTTCTCCTACAATAAAAGTTATCAGGCCAGCATTCAGATGGCGCCATTTGAAGCTTTATACGGAAGGAAGTGCAGATCGCCTATATATTGGAGTGACGTTGGTGAACGTCAAATACTGGGTCCAGAATTGGTAACACAGACAGTGGAGAAGGTAAAACAGATCCAGAATCATCTACGAGCAGCTCAAGACAGACAGAAGCATTGGGCAGATACGCACAGACGTCCCCTGGAGTTTAAAGAAGGAGAGCATGTGTTCTTGAGGATTCGCCCACTCGTGGTACTATCAGATTCGGAAGCAGAGGCAAGCTGAGCCCAAGGTATATTGGGCCATTTGACATCCTAGAGCGCGTCGGGGAGGTGGCTTATCGTCTTGCATTACCTCCATCCTTAGAAAGAGTGCATGACGTATTCCACGTCTCGCAGCTGCGAAGGTACGTGACCGACCCAAGTCACGTAGTCGATCATTCAGAAATCGCAGTGGGCCCAAGCTTGAGATATGAGGAACAACCAGTTGGCATCCTCGACGTCAGTGAGAAGACATTGCGGGGACAGACCATCAGACTAGTTCGTGTAGCATGGAAACATCATTCCCCTGGAGAATCGACTTGGGAACGAGAAGATAGTATGCGCCAGCAATACCCCCACTTGTTTGAGGAGGCAGTTGTAAACTAAGCAACTTGTATTTCCATAATTCTTTTGGTAGCTTATTCCTTGATTGCGAGGACGCAATCCTTTTAAGGAGGGAAGATTGTAAACACCCTGATTTTTGAGAATAATTTTAAACATGGGTTATTACGAATTCTTGGTATTTTCTGAAATTTAAAGCGATGAGGATTGTGATGTAAAGAATTTTAAGTATGGCTAATTAGTGTTAAAATATTCTGGAAATAATATAATATGATGCGCAATGGAAAACCAGACCTATGGTATTTTTCGGGGAATTATTTGGACTCCGGAAGCATTTATAAAGCCTTAAAAGCTATTGGAATTTAACCTAGCCAATTCTGAATTAATTGAACCAAACCCAAACCGCTGAACCAAACCAACCCGACCCGAAACCCGCGTGGAAACCCTAGCCCCGCCGGAGTTCCTGTAGCAGCCTATAAAGGCCCCCTTGATTTCCGTGCCCAGCCTCGGAAAAACCCTAGCCAAGCCCCGCCGACTTCGCCATTGCTCAGCCCCTTCTTCTTCCCCGTGCCGCTGTCGCCAGACTACCGGACGCTCCCCTCGACCCCATTCACGCCGACCCCCACCCAAGCGCAGAACCCTCCGACGCCGCCCCGCTCTTCCCATCCTCCGACAGGCCCGCGGAGCAACCCGACTCCACCCTGCTGTCGCCCGAGCGACGTCGCCCAGCACCCCAACCCCGGCGCCTTCCCCATTGCTCAACCCGTCGACACAGCCCCAACTCCGGAGCCGTCAACTCGAACCGCTGCCATTGAACTGGGCCAGATCCACCTGTCGTCGACGACCCGACGCCTCACGAACGCCACCCCGCTGACCCGAGCCAGAACCCTAGCTCAGACTCTCGTCGGACACGGGAATCCTCGACCAGAATTCGGTTCGCGTCAAATTGGCTTTCGGACACGCATAATTTAGCATTCACGGAGCCCTGTTCAGGTACCGATTTCTTTCACCTCGCAACTCCGTTTTCAATTCCGTCAGTTGCTATGCGTAGACTGTGTAACCCTCTCGGTGCTCGTGTAAATCGCTCGGTGCATCGCGTCCTGTGGTGATCGTACACCGCGATCCAAAAATAGGAAAAACAATGCCCTGTTTCACCCCGGAACTGAGTACGTCCCGCCAACCGGGATGACTTGGTCGTACGCGGTCTTTACTGAACCGTGTGCGTCGTTGATACGGTCGTATGGGATTTTGCAGAAGTCGATTCGGAGGTGCGTGCACCCCGGAGTCAACGCGTATCCGCCGACGACACTCCGTATCCGACCTTTCTGGAATACGCTGTAACTTTGTGTACACACGTCGGATCGAGACAAAACTTGCACCATCAGAACCGTAGCAATACGCTGGTCCTGTGAGCCAAGTTCGGTTCAATTCTGAGAACGTTGACAAAATCGCGTATCGTGGGCCCCACAGGCTCCACTTGACGGGCGATTTTGTGATCGGCTCATCGGAATCCAATTCTGGAAGTTCCGTTGAGTTTGTATCATCGTTTCTGACTTGTAGACACTGAGTTAGAGGAATTTGGAGACCTTTTACCCTGACGCGCTTTTCGGTGCAAAGTGGCCCACATATGGACCCCGCTTTGGCCCGGAAATGACCTTTTTGTCCCTGTGTCCAAATTGGACGTAAGGACAGGCATTTCTAGCAGTTTGACATCTTTTGAGACTGTTGGTGATGTGTATTACAGCTTTTGGAGTAGCACCTACCGGACCCACTGATCCAGGGACAGTTATTGGTATTCCAACATCAGGCAAGTGTACCTTGCCAAACTCTGCAGTATTGTTACTTATTTTCCTTGCTTCATTATATTGCTGTGCATGCTCAACCTAGGACCGTGTGACGTTCTTAGCGTCCGATTATCAGTCGGGTGCCAACACCGTACGCGGTGTTGGGTACTGTCATCTAGAGATGGACATTCGTGACACTATATATTCTAGTACTTGTCTTATCAAGTACCATATGACCCAGGACACTTGACACTGTTCATGAGACAGGATATTCCCAAGATATTTGTGGTGATTCTGTATAGGATACAGGACTTGACAAAGATACTATATTCATAGATACATATGACTTGTTGCATTAGTGATGATCCCGCTTGACATGGACATGAGACGTTATGGTCATGATATGCGTGGTTACATTGGGTGGGGAGAGACACACAGGCTACAGGCTGTTTTCTATATATATCTACTACTATTGTGAGGCCGTAGACTCTCGTAGCAGAGCTAGGCATAGTACTTGTTATTTCCACTACCGGCTCCCCGACACAGAGCTTGTAGTGGCACAGCCTGAGTACTCGTGCTGCTCTCACTTGCATTTTCACATAGATGGTTATTTACTTGCCCTATTTATTTCATTATTCCCTGCACTGCTTATATTTTGGCTTGTATTATTTTCTGTACCTTGCTATGTCCCCTGAGGACCTGGATATGGATTGTGTCCCCAGGATTTGAGGACGAGATCTATCCCGAGGTATACGGGACTGGAGCAGGAGTTGATCCAGGAGCTGTACCGCCATCCGAGAACGAGGTGTTAGCCGAAGACTTTTCCTAAGAATCCATGGTTTATGCTCAGTATTTAGTTATTTATTTCAGTCTTTTATATTCTGGTCTGTTGAACCATTGTACTAGATATTTATCGGGTTGTTCCCCGAAGCACTTGTGAGACTGATTGATGATTTACATTTCTTTATTTACTCTGTGGATCATATTTCATATCTTGTGTGGATGAGATCAGTTGTACCATGATTGTCGTAGACTTGTTATGTTACAGCTTAAGTATGCCCTGATGGATCCATTAAATTGGGATTGTCCATCGGTGCGTACTGTTGGCCATTGCCACGTGTCTAGTCCCTCGGTATTTTTGGACTGGGGCGTGATAAAAGACATTAGCTAAGTCTGAGTATTTAGTAATACCTTAGTATAATAATTAACTTAGTATCAATAACACTAATACCTGTACTTAGACACCCCCAACATCTTTCACTTGTCTGCTGGACCCAACCCATATCTCCATATACAACTGCCAGTACTTAATCCCTTGCACTGACCCCTTTAACCCTTACAACTGACCTACAACTGAAACACCATCAGTTCACTTGATACCTGTTCTAAATCGTTGTGCTGCACTGTACAACAATTTATCTTCTTGCAATTGCTGTACATACATAGGTGTTTGAGTACTTCACTAAACACCCCTTTTCTAAAATGATAACTAATACTCTACATTGGTTTGCAGAAACTGATGTTGCTGCAATCTGATACTTAAGATATCAAACCTCAACTGAAAGGTAATCCTATTTGCAACTTTTGTTGCTACTAAACTTCTTTTGCCTGAAACCTAACTTACCCAAGCTTGCAACCTCATCCTTTCTTCCTTAGTGCCAGGTCTGCACTCAAGTGTGTACTACCTGATACTCCAAGCTAATGATATTTAGTATCAATCATTCCACCCTCAATCTTTCAAGCCTATAACCTTTCCTACTTCATATCCTATTTCTGATCAGGTATGTACATACACTTGATCAAAGTGCAGGGCATACCTACTACTGAAGCATCAAACCAAATAGCCATACTCCTTGCTCGAGCATTGGCAATGCCATAATTGTATGGCACCAAAGTCACACCCCCACAGACATACATTTACATACACTGTCAGCCAACTCCCTTTACTAGTAGCACACACACACTCACACAACTGAACCACAAACACTCATACTTATATATATATATATATATATATATATATATATATATATATATATATATATATATATATATATATATATATATATATATAACATAATAATTTTCTTGGGCTGACACCCTACATACACCAATACCCATTTTATCAAATACCTTAAGTGTATCAATATGATACTCATGATATGTATCCATCCCAAGTGTCAAAACTTACAATTCTCTATGATGATCATACACACATATCAATTACATATAATAATAGCTATTAGAACTAGTTATAATAGGAATGAAAGAGAATTGCACAAAATTCCCTAAAACGAGCTTCGTATCGCAAAGTATCACACCGTATCGTGATACGGCCTACTCGTGTCCAATTGTGGACACGTAGTTAGTCCCAAAATTCTGATCTAAATCTAATTAGATCTAATTGGTCTCATGACACACAATTGATGTGTCAATCCCGTAATTTCTCCTATTTGGACACAAATTATTATGCAACTTCCACAATACAAGTCATATGGACCTAATTCTTGATCCTATGGGTAGCCCTAGGCCAAGGGATAATTTCTAATGGTTATTTGCATGAATTAAAGTCTAATTTAAGGGTTGGATTCATAATTTACCTATTGGGAGATGGATTTCCAATGCATTGCTAAATGGACACGATCCGGACACAAGCTCCTTGCCAAAAGCTCCTCCTCCAAGTGTTCCTTGTAAATCCAAGATCTAATGCTCCTTGCTTGACGAAATTGAGACGGAATAAAAGAAATTGGGTTGAAATTGATGAAGTGATAAAGTGAATTGGGGATCTAAAAAATTGGAGATCTAAAATGAATGAAGAGAATGGGAAGAGGAGAGAGAAAGCCTTTTTATATGGACATCCCCTTCCTTTCCCCTCCTCAAAGCAACAACCATTGTCCACTATACCCCTACATGCTAATTATAAGGAATAATTAAGAATGGCTATTTTGGAAAGTCTCTAAACTAATGCCAATTAAGCTAATCCTCCTAATTAACTAGAGAGAATTGGTTTATTGGACCTTGTCTATGTTGGGCTAAATTGTTGTCATGACAAGTCTAATTGGGTTCATTAATGTCAAGTCTAAATAATTGGCTAGCCCACTAACTATAAATAAATAATAGAAAAAAAATTAAAATAAATAGCACACTATAATTAAATATTAATTCACAAAAAATAAAATATACAAAATAACTAAAATATCCTAATATAGAAATGTGGTAGTGACACAACTCCAAGTGGGTATCTCAATATAAGACTTTTCTTGTGTTGAGGGTGGGGCACATGTGGGTGCCATGTGGGAGTAATTTTCTAGCAGGAATAAGGATTAATTCCTAAAAAAAATATTTATTCTTTTTGTCACTCTCTTGAAAAAATTTCTTTAGGAGCCAGCGACTCGGTCCCGGACTCGGACTCGAGCTCGAACTCGAACTCTGGCGCAAAGTAGCGCATAACGCACTTTGCACGTTAGCATTTGTTGTGCTCGTTTTATGTGCGAGTTGCATGCGCTGACGCCTGTGCGGGTTCATGTGTAGACGCATGAGCGGGCTATGCACGGGCTACGCGCAACCATGCACGTATGCACATTTACGCGTATGTGCGCATGCACTTCTGTATTGCTGCACGCATACGCGCAAGAGCTGCTGCGCTGCTGAATTATGTGTGCAGGAGCAGCTGCGGCTGTGATACTGTGCACATATGCGTAGATAGCGTAGTTGGCGCATGATTCCGTTGATTGTGGGATTTGAGTGGTTATGGAAATATTTGGTCAATTAATCAGATTTGATTTTTGTGGTATTTGAATTTATTTTGTTCCTATCTTTACGTAACCTGTTGGGGGCCAGGACTAGGGTTAGGGTTTCATCCCTCCTCTATAAATACTCTCTTCGTGCCTCCTTTGACTTCAAAATTGAGAGACGAAGATAATATCGTCCTGCTGCCCTCATTGGAGTCCAGGAGTTAGTGCGAGTTCAAAACCAAGGTGACGACGAGCGTTCCAGTAGTTCTATTCAGAACTTGCTGATTCCTGGGAGCAGATCGTGTATAAAAAATATTGCTTTGAGCAACGGTGATCGTCATCATACCAGCAAGCAGAGAGTCATCTTTATACTTCTTTTTCTCCTTCCTTCTATTGTAATATGTTATATCTCAATTGCAACTGTGTTTACAAAAAAGAATAAATTTTTGATTTCTGTTTATTGTAATTAAGTCTGTAAGTTGTAATTGAGATATTTATAGCTATTCTTCGTTGGAATCGAGGATAGTTAGAAATGGAACTCTTGTGTTAATGTAAAACCCCTAATCCTAAAAAATCTTATTAATCTATTTTTTTATTAATTATTAATTGAACTGTAGTAATTATGAGCTAATTAGGAGAAATATATTTTATTTAATTTTTATTTAAGGTGTTTGTGAATTTAGGAGATTTATGGAGCCATTATAAATTTTTTTTTAATTTATTTCATATAGGAGACCCTTTGGAGAGTTGCTAGCTTAATGGTATGCATTAATACAAATTCTAGATTTTTTTATACGTATATATATATATATATATATATATATATATATATATATATATATATATATATATACACACATATATATTTATAAAAGAAATAGAAAGAGAGAAAAAAAATAAGAAAAAGAAAAAGAAAAACATAATTCATAATGGATCCCCCCTAACGGATCCAAACCACTTGAATCCGCTACACCCCATGAGCCCATGACCCGCTGGAATAAGCAGCAGCAGCCGCACGAGGAGATTCCCACCCGCGTTTAAGACCCAAGCCGCTTCCTTAAGCCCGTGATTCCCTCTCTCCCTTTGCTATATATAACATCATTCAATCGAAAACCCTAAACCCTAGATCATTCTCTAAACCCTAGCGACCAGAGCCCTCGACCGCGTCTCCAGCCCCGCCGTCAAATGCCTCCAGCCACCGGAAACCGAACCCGACGACCGCGACCCAGCGCAACCCTGCGCGCTGTAGTTTCAAACAGCGAAGTACCTGTGTTCCAGCCCTGTCTCCCGCCACCTCGCTGAACCAAACTCGACCCCGTCTTCACCGGTACGTTCATCACTTAAACTCTTCAATATCTGTATGATAGTTGACCTCGAACAGCGCGTAACCCTAGGCGAAAACAGCGTGCAAGTTGACGGAAAAGATAACTTTTGGGTATCGCAGAAAACTACGATGACTACCTATGTTCCCGGATTCGTATCTCCCACCACAGAGATCCGAATCCGAATTTTCTTTTTGGTACGCGGAGCCCACTTGTCCTAGTTTAATTTTTGTCAATTAAATTAATTTATTAACTGCTGTATGTAGAATTAAATTCGTTGGAAAACTCCGAAAACCCACTTTTTTCAAATTTCCAAAAATTGCGAAACGGAGCGCATCCCGACAAACGGGACCGCCCCGCCGTGTACCAAGTGTACCAAAGGGTGCGCGCAGTATACCCGGACGTTTGAGAGTTCGAGGAAACTGATTCGGACGCGTGTGCGCGTAAAAATTAGTCCGTATCCGCGGACAATCTCCGTGTCACAACTTTTGCGAAAGTCCTGCGCATTTTGTGCACGCTCGTCAGAATACGACAAAACTTGTGCCACTGGACTCGTGGTAACGCGCTGGTCCTGTGACCCAATTTTTACGCAATTCTGAGACAGTTGACGAAGTCAGAATACGACAAAACTTAGAGATCTTTACCCTTGGCGGGCCCCACGGTTGACTTTTTGGACGAAATTGTGTTCGGCTCACCGGAATCCACATCCGGATATATCGTTAAGTTCGTATTGACATTTAAATTTTGTTTGACCTATAATTTATCCCATTTAGAGATCTTTACCCTTGGCACGCTTTCCGGTGCAAAGTGGGCCACATGTAGACCCCACCTTGATCCGAAATTACCGTTTTGCCCCTTTGTCCAAAATTGGACGAAAGGGAAGTACTTTCTAGCTATTTCGCTTATTCTGGGAACGTTGGTGATGTTTATTTCAGTATCCGGAGATGTTCATTCTGAGGCCGTAGCTTCTGATCCTGTGTGCTTAACTTCTGGACATTGCACCTTGCAGCTTTCTTACCAGGCAAGAAATCTTGCCAAATTGCTTACAGTATTTTGCAAGCTTATTTTATTTCTGTATATTCATTCTATTTCTGTATATTTCTTGCATGTGTAATATTCTTTCAGTCATTACTATGTATTAGATATGTTGACACACACATGGTACTTAGTATCATAGAGGACAATCAGTAGGCGTATGGGCTATAACCACTCTGGTGAACCGTAGTAACTAGCACGCACTATGGTAGTCGTGTCCGATGGTCGCTACCCCCGAGGTATGTCGATTGATGGAGTCACGAGGGTCGCTACCTGTCACGACCCGCACCCGGAATTTGGGCATGAGTCGTGGGTACGTCCAGCCTACGCCGCAGCATCGGCGGTAGAACGCTGTCTAGGTCTAAACATAATATATCCTGTCAATAATCTCAACTCCGTATGGAGGACAATGATAATAATCCACAGTTCTATGATATACTCAATCACAAGCTAATAGAAATCATAGCACGATGAGAATAGAAAAGAGTTCTAATAAAACCAACCACAATAATCCAACTCAAATCCTGGGTCTAAATGACCTCACAAAGTCACAAAATAATAAATACATCTCAGTCTCAGTCTAAAACAATAATGCAGAAAAAATAGTCTAAGAGCAGCCAGGTACGTTCTCCTCTAGGCTAGGCAACTCCTCTGGGGTTTCTGGAGTGAAATCACCCTCTAATCCTGGGCCGTAATGAGTGGGGCAAAGATCCTCCAGGTCCTCTGAAAAATGTTATCCAGTCAGGATTGGAGCGAAGCACAAGCACTAACAGCAGTTTCATTAAATTGACAAAATCTATAAACAGTGTAAGAGATACAAGATAGAAATAAATGCTGAAAATGAGAAGTACAGGAGAAATGAAATAGACAATAGAGCATCTAGCAATGAACAAAAAACAGTGAATGCTAGAACAAGTAAATCTGAATAAAATAAACATCTAGCTAAGTGTTTGAAATATTAGTTTATTATGTGATCGGCTTGGGACTAGATCAGGCTGGTTATATATGATTAGCTATGATTCTTGAAGGTCAGGCTAACCATATGGTTAGCTATGATGTATGATAATGGTCAGGCTAATCATATATAACAGCTATGAAGCATGATGATGGTCAGGCCGCACCCGACGTGAGAAGTGGGGTGAGCTATGATGCATGGTAAGGATTTGGATATGATCACATAATCTACTAATAATTCCCCATCCCCAGCTAGCACGGTGGATTCCAATCACGACTCCTCATGATGGGGATCTAGGGTGCTAACTCGTGTATCCACAGTGTCGGAATCAAGTATGTAATACACTACAATTTATAGAAGTAATCAACAATGAAAACTGTCAGAGAATGTACTCGCCTGTGGTCCTGAGCAAGGTGTGAGGATCGAGGTCCACACTGAAATCACAATCACCTAAAAATATCAAATATTCATGTCAAAAAGTGTTTTGAAAAGGCTACATGCATACCTAGTTCTATGCTAGGTACAGGGTCCTTTCTAGGTCTATGCAAGGTTAGTTAGGTCAACACTAGACTAACTATTAGTCTACATTAGTTAATACCTAACTAATACTACTAATACTAACTAATATTTACTATACTAGATGCAATTAATCATATCACTGACTCATATACTATGGTACTAAGTTATTACTTAACCATATCACACTTACCCTGATAATTTAGTATTACACACCCCCATGTATCAATACCTTAAGGACTGACACACACTTAACCTCTTGTTTTCCTTACTGTACACCTAGCTTCACTAAACATTAGCTCCCCAAACCATCTTACTAACTGTCACTACTGAGCATAGTACTCCTACTACCAACTGAGTACAATATTACTCTCTACCTACTGTAACTGAGAGCACCCCCCTTATCTATCACTTGGTGAAATTTGCCACTACACACACACATATATTTCAAAGGTTCAGTCTGAACTACACACTTAGACACACTAGGACTAACATGTTGATACACACAGACACTTGAGGTATTGAACTGAAACTCCGTACTGATAATGAGGACTCCACACACTCAACTGGTCAGGATCTCCCTGCACCTAGGCTACAACCTACCTGTGAGGAACCCAACTGCTATCTCACACACTGTGCAGGTAACTCACTGCACACAACACAGCCACACACAATTACACAGGGAAACCCACACACTCAGATTAACACTGATACACTAATCCCCCCTCCCTTTCTTCCAAATACTGCTACCTGAGAGACTGCTCCACTGAGCCACTCATACATAATTTTGCACACTGCACTTCACCAGATTCACACAACTGACACATACTAAAACCTAGACACACATAGATACGTGCTAACACTGGTTCTCACACTCTCAGGCACACATTGGCACATAGGCTCTCACACTGGGACACACTGAAATACACTCACAGATCTCTCACACAGGCACATAGGCAAACATACACTCAGAAATCACTCACTAACACACTGATACATAGGTATTTACTCTCAATAGCAGGGACACACACACTGTGCTGAATACTGATACACTAAACCTGGGTAAGTTATCCCTCCTCAATTGACTGATACACTGCATACTTGGTTAACTCACTGATACATAGTATCAGTTAAAGACACTGATAATATAGGTATTTACTGAGACACACAGCATTTTACACTGGCACTCACCTAATACCTAAACACACAGGCACACTGGCTACTAGCTAGACTCACACACACAGAAAAACTCTACTGACTCACAGCACTCATACCACACAGTCTAATACTGATGCAATTATACTGCTACCTCATGCTGAGACACACTGGATGCTAACACACAGTTTGCTGACACAGGGACTCACACACCTATGTATAATATCTCACAGGTTCTCTAGTCTTAAAGGAAACTAGGATACACACACACACACTGCACATACCTCAGAATTCCTCACTCAGTCTTCACACCTACACGCAGGAATATAGGTCTGGGTACACAAGTACATAAGCTCTGGGACACACAGGAAATAACATAGGAAATAACATAGGAAATAACATAGGGATACACAGACATAGGGGCACAAGTTTACACACAGCATGTGGGTTCTCACTACACAGTTACTGCTATTGATGAATAAAACTTGGGACACTCTTAAAACAGGGTCACACACAAATTCACACAGAGATAGGTACACAGATACAAACACGATGGAACCTGACCTAGACACTGAGACACAAGGGAACCCGATTTAACACAGCTACACAAACTGAAATATGCACAGCAACACAGTCCCAAATACCCGACTGCACTGTGCTGATTCATACAGGAAAAAAATATACATAGTTTTACACAACTAGTTACTGATAATAGTTCCCTGAATTTGAATACTGAAACACACACACAGTATTGATACACACTGAAATACCTAACCCAGAATTCTCAAAACCCGACTGTGTACAGTGGAAAAACCCCAATTCCTGATTTTCCTTTGAGAACATCAGAAATCTCCAATCAAACCCTAAACCGATGTCTAGACTACACGTAGGGGATAAAATCATGCCTACACGAAATCCCTAGGATTAGGGTTTCAGAAATTTGGGGAAAACCAAACGAAATTCACCAAAACCCTAGATCTCCTAGGTTTACATGTAGAATCCCTAAAATTCGAATTCCAAACCTTAGGGTGGGTTCCTAATGGCCATTAACATCTGAAAACAGAATTTAAATGAATAAAAAATAGGGTTTTTACCTGCAGGGATGGTTTCTTCAATGAGGTTCTTCTTCCCCAAGGCTTCCTGACCCACGTTCCTTGCTTCCCTTGCTTTGGAGGAGGAAGGTGGAAACCCTAGGGTTAGGATTTCGAAATCTGGAGGTGGGGAGATGGTTTTTCTCTTGTGGAGGCTAGGGTTTCTTCTCTCTACATGAAGAATGGCTTCCCTTTTTATATAAAGCCCAGTTAGGGTTTCTAATGCATAGTCTAGGTTTAAACCCCCCAGGCCCTCTCATGTAGAACCTAATAACTCAGGTTTAGGCCTTCTAGGGTTTGAGGTCCAAACCTAAAATTAGGATTCTAGGGTTTCACTAGAACTGGTTTACAATTAGGGTTGACTCACTAGGTCTGTCCTAATGAGTTCTAGGGTTTGACCTAAAACTAAACATTACTAATAATAATATAATTAGTTACAAAACTCAGCAATTAATTAAATTCATAATTATTTAAAAAATAGTTAAATTACACAATTGCCCTTATATGGAAAAGCGGTAGTGACACTACCCCCGAGGTATGTCGGCTGATGATGTCCACTGACGTGTGTGTGAGTTGTGAGATTTAGATCGAGTAGCCTACCCTTGCCCATACGTCGAAAACTTATCCTTATTTGCATTCATATAGATTGTCTTGTACAGCGTACTTATATATTTTCAAACATTATGCATGTTCACTGTATTCAATTGGCTTGCTTCTATGTATCTTGTTACGTCCCTCTGAGGACCTGGTCCCTTTCCAGGTGTAGATGTTCATAACTATTCGCAGGAGCACGGATCAGGACTTACCACTTATCTCTTCCGAGGAGGTCTTACCTTCGGAGAATCTTTAATTTTCTCCAGCGACGGATCGCTTCGCTGATACCTTTATATCATCATCTTACTTATATTGGAGAATTACCCTTCTCCTCCATTTTAGTATTGGTATAGTCATTGGTAGTGGATTTGTCTCCACCCGACTATTAGTTTGGATTATTCAGGCTCATTATTCTAGTTTAGTTATTTCTTTTCTATAACTTGTTGTGTGGATGAGATTAGCATATCTGTGACTGGTGATACTATATATACCACATGTGAGTTTATATTCATATTATAGCGTACGTATGTATTATGGTATCCATATATTGGAGTTGCCATATACATACGGCTGGCATGCTTACGTGTTCCTAGTCCTACGTATTTTGGGACTGGGGCATGACATATTTTTGTGATGGCCCATGCAGGTCGAGAGTATATTGTCTCGGTTACGTTGCTGTACTGAGCAAGCCTGCAAATAGGATTAGAATATAGGATCTCATCCACTATTGACTATGACTCGCGTTCTTCCAATCTGTTCTATTTGAATAATTGTATCCTGCTTGATTCATATGCTTCCCTAATAGTTCTTGAGTATAGCCTCTCCTAGAATATAGAAGTCTCTGTTGTTAGATAATAAGTAGGATAACCTTCCTATTAAGAATACAAGTAGAATATTGACACATCACTAAGTTAGAATACTTAATGAACCATAGCATTCCTTACTACCTAATGAACCCTAGCACCCTTACTTGTAGATGGACTGACCATTATCCCTTGATAATTAGGGATGACTTGAGAGTAGTATAGACACTACTAGAGTTAATTAGAATTTGACCATAATGTTTGACCCTAGTATTGAGGAGCCAATAGAAATCCAAGGTTGAATATTATGACTGAACCTAACTTTCATAAGTAAGATAGTATTAGAGAACCATAAATTTAGATCATTGTCCTATCATTAGCAGAACAGTACCTTAGGAAGCCAAGATGAATGAATGTAATATTTTCCCCGATCATACCCCGAACACAGAAGAGTAGCATCCCACCTATTCCTTAGAAAACCATGATACTATCTAGAGACTTTTTATTTAAGTTCATATCTTGTTCCTTTGTAACCTTAACGTTCGCTAATTGTGCGACGACTAAATTACGTTCTTCTTTTCTTCATCATTCAACTCGTGCCACCTGACACTTCTGATTGTAGACCGAGTGATTTTATTCTATGTTAGGATATATAGTTTGCTAAGGTTATAGTTGTAATCTTAAATTTTGAATTATGTGCCTTGTAGTTAGAACCTGATAGTTGAGCTGTTTACTTAGATTATAATTTTATGGTTATACCTTAGTTTTAAATTGCGTAAATTGTACCCCCACCTCAATACGAGTTATATCCTCTTTTTCCTTGGAGGCCAGTAACTTTTTTATTCAAACTATTGACACATGTCCTATGAGCACTATGACTAAGACTTAAAGATAATCGCTACCTATATAATACGATAGGAGACCCTAATGAGTACCAAGACCTTTTTCGCATGTACCCCAATAAGAGTTTATACCTTACAAGGACCATGTTATTCTGCAGAATCCCCTCAAGACAGCTACATCATTAGTTTAATTAATATAAGTTGGGTAGTATGTCTCACAACCTAGTATCACATAGTCTTTTGACCCATTATTGAGTGTAACCGAATAACATTACCTGTATGCTAGCATAAGACGATAATGCTTATTCAGACTGTAGAACTTAGAGGCTATACCCTATTTGGTCGACTAGCGACTTCGGCAAGGAGTTAGCAGACCACTGTAGAGATTGTAGAGCCTTATCTTTTTATGAAATTGAATTATTTTGTAACTTCTCTCATCTTAATCTAGCGTACTTATATTTTTTGTACTACCTTGACTTATGCTGCTATTATAGCCTAGTTTTTACAAGCTTATTCTTTTATCGAGCTTGCTCATGACATATGTATTATTGGGTGCACGCAATAATACAATTGCCTAATCAGAATCGGTGTATTAAGGTCTAGCTAACCTTAGTGCGCTTGGTTCGCTCTTCGCATGACTACTTTACGTGGATTGAGATATATGGTAGTAGACGAATATACTTGCCCCTAGACATGTCTGACATATCGTATCGGTTACATAACTGTACTGATACGAGCATGTAAATAAAAAATTACCAAAATAGGATTTTAATCCATAACTGTCCTGATAACTCTCTTTTTGAATTCTTTAATCTCTTTGAACCTCGTACTTGTATTCTATCACCTTCACCTTGAATTCTTTATTATTGCTCTCCGTCTTCCCTTATTTCGGAAAGACGAAACCTCGTGCTGGTATAAGTTGACACACTGATAGTACTAGATATACCCCATAAGGCTAATCACATGACTTAGTGACTCTTTTTTATAATTGATTAAGGACATATCATAGGTGATATGTTTGGTGTTAAAACTTTGAGGATTGAATAACATGATTAAATAATTAAGGAATAGTTTTCCTAGATGTATAGCCTTAGGTGATAGATGGGTAAATTTTAAGTTCGGTAGATTGTAAACCCCTCACCCAAAATTAGACCTACTTGGCTTAGATATTGAGACTAAGGCTAGATTGAATCCAGTTAGAAATAGAATACGGTATTTTTTATTTAATTTTGCAATAATTATATCACTTAGCGCACCTTAACGTGCTTCGATAATTGGAGCACTACACTAGCCACTGCCTTCCTACAAATTCTACACCCTTATCCTAGACGTGCCCATCTTCCATTCTGACCTTTGTGCAACTTATAATTAAGCTCCCTTGTACTATATTTTGGTCGCGCAACATCGCCCCCTCATTTAAACCTAGCCTTGCATTTTAAAACAATGCAAATTATAGCCCTCCAAACATCCCCATGACAATTGAAAAAAAATCATGGAGGTTAGGATAGAAGAATGGACAGAAAAAGCTGCAAATCTCTATCTTATACCATCTTTGACTTTCTATCGTGGTTTAGTTTTAATTTCGAGGACGAAATTTTTATAAGTTGGGTAGAATATAAAACCCCTAGTCCTAAAAAATCGTATTAAGCTATTTTTTATTAATTATTAATTGAACTGTAGTAATTATGAGCTAATTAGGAGAAATAAATTTTATTTAATTTTTATTTAAGGTGTTTGTGAATTTAGGAGATTTATGGAGCCATTATAAATTTTTCCTAATTTATTTCATGTAGGAGACCCTTTGGACAGTTGCTAGTTTAATGGTATGCATTAATACAAATTCTAGATTTTTCTATGCGTATATATATATATATATATATATATATATATATATATATATATATATATATATATATATTTATTTATAAAAGAAATAGAAAGAGAGAAAAAGAAATAAGAAAAAGAAAAAGAAAAACATAATTCATAATGGATCCCCCCTATCGGATCCAAACCACTTGAATCCGCTACACCCCATGAGCCCATGACCCGCTGGAATAAGCAGCAACAGCCGCACGAGGAGATTTTCACCCGCGTTTAAGACCCAAGCCACTCCCTTAAGCCCGCGATTCCCTCTCTCCCTTTGCTATATATAACATCATTCAATCGAAAATCCTAAACCCTAGATCATTCTCTAAATCCTAGCGACCAGAGCCCTCGACCGCGCCTCCAGCCCCGCCGTCAGCGGCCTCCAGCCACCGGAAACTGACCCCGACGACCGTGACCCCGCGCAACCCCGCGCGCTGCAGTTTCAAACAGCGAAGTACCTGTGTTCCAGCCCTGTCTTCCGCCACCTCGTTGAACCAAACTCGACCCTGTCTTCACCGGTACGTTCACCACTTAACCCTCTTCAATATCTGTATGATAGTTGACCTCGAACAACGCGTAATCCTAGGCGAAAATAGCTTCTAAGTTGACGAAAAAGACAACTTTTGGGTATCGCAGAAAACTGCGATGACTACCTATGTTTCCGGATTCGTATCTCCCACCACAGAGATCCGAATTTGATTTTTCTTTTTGGTACGCAGAGACCACTTGAACTAGTTTAATTTTTGTTAATTATATTAATTTATTAACTGCTGTATGTAGAATTAAATTCGTTGGAAAACCCCAAAAACTTACTTTTTCTAGATTTCCAAAAATTACGAAACGGAGCGCGCCCCGCCAAACGGGACCGCCCTGCCGTGTACCAAGTATACCAAAGGGTGCGCGCAGTATACCCGAACGTGTGAGAGTTGCAGAAACTGATTCGGACGCGTATGCGCATCAAAATCAGCCCGTATCCGCGAACAATCCCCGTGTCGCAATTTTTGCGAAAGCCATGCGCATTTTGTGCACGCTCGTCAGAATGCGACGAAACTTGCGCCACTGGACTCGTGGTAACGCGCTGGTCCTGTGAACTAATTTTTACGGAATTCTGAGACAGTTGACCAAGTTACCAATTGGCGGGCCCCACGGTTGACTTTTTGGGCAAAATTGTGTTCGGCTCTCCGGAATCCACATCTGGACATATGGTTGAGTTTGTATTAACATTTAGAGTTTGTGTGACCTATAATTTATCCTATTTAGATACCTTTACCCTTGGTACGCTTTTCGGTGCAAAGTGGGCCACAAGTGGACCCTACCTTGACCCAAAATTACCGTTTTGCCCCTGTGTCCAAAATTGGACGAAAGGAAAGTGCTTTCTAGCTATTTCGCTTATTCTGGGAACGTTGGTGATGTTTATTTCGGCATCCGGAGACGTTCATTCTGAGGCCGTAGCTTCTGATCCTGTGTGCTTGACTTCTGGACATTACACCTTGTAGTTTTTTTACCAGGTAAGATACCTTGCCAAATTGCTTACAGTATTTTGTATGCTTATTTTATTTCTGTATATTCATTGTATTTCTGTATATTTCTTGCATGTGTAATTTTCTTTCAGTCATTACTATGTATTAGATATGTTGACACACACATGGCACTTAGTATCATAGAGGACAATCAGTAGGCGTATGGGCTATAACCACTATGGTGAACCGTAGTAACTAGCACGCACTATGGTAGTCGTGTACGATGGTCGCTACCCCCGAGTTATGTCGATTGATGGAGTCACGAGGGTCGCTACCCCCGAGGTATGTCGGCTGATGATGTCCACTGACGTGTGTGTGAGTTGTGAGATTTAGATCGAGTAGCCTACCCTTGCCCATACGTCGAAAAGTTGTCATCATTTGCATTCATCTAGATTGTCTTGTACAACATACTTATATATTTTCAAACATTATGCATGTTCACTGTATTCAATTGGCTTGCTTCTATGTATCTTGTTACGTCCCTCTGAGGACCTGGTCCCTTTCCAGGTGTAGATGTTCATGACTATTCGTAGGAGCAAGGATCAGGACTTACCACTTATCTCTTCCGAGGAGGTCTTACCTTCAGAGCATCTTTGATTTTTTCCAGCGATGGATAGCTTTGCTGATACCTTTATATCATCATCTTACTTATATTGGAGAATTACCCTTCTCCTCCATTTTAGTATTGGTATAGTCATTGATAGTGGATTTGTCTCCACCCTACTATTTGTTTGGATTATTCAGACTCATTATTCTAGTTTAGTTATTTCTTTTCTATAACTTGTTGTATGGATGAGATTAGCATATTTGTGACTGGTGACACTGTATATACCACATATGAGTTTATATTCATATTACAGCGTACGTGTGTATTATGGTATCCATATATTGGAGTTGCCATATACATACGGCTGGCATGCTTACGTGTTTCTAGTCCTACGTATTTTGGGACTGGGGCATGACAGTTAACCTCTAATCTCGACTACAATATCAGGATCCAACAGAGGGTATTCCGAAAGGGTTACGTAAACTTATGTTCCTTCCTCGTTTATCCATCTTTTGATTGAGCCTCGGGACTAACAATCTTAAAGCAAGATCCGAGTTAGATGGAGAACAACCATGCAAGTCTTCTTGACACAAGTTTTTAACAAACTTGAGAAGTTTGACGTGGAGCATTACAATATCTGGAAGAGAAATGTTAGTCTCATTCTTCAACTTATGAACGTGGATCACGTCTTGACAGATGTTGAGCCTACTATTTTGGAGGGTAAAAATGCTCATAGGATTGCTGAGGTCACTACTTTGTAGGCAAAGTGGAGGAGAGACAACAACCTCTGTAAGTTGCTAATTCTGAACTAGATGAAAGACACTTTGGCTGAGTCATACAGCAAGATGCTCCATGCAAAGGACGTCTGGGTCTCTGGATAGACACTACAAGTCTAATGAGAACAAAAATAAGATTCATATGACCGAAAGGTCTGGAAGATGCAATTTGAGGATGACAAGACGATGTCACCTTAAGTCAAAAACTTGAGGATGACGGCATGCCCTTGGTCGACGCATTCGTCGAGGGGGGTATTATAGCCAAGCTCCCGCCTGGATGGGGAGCAACTTTATTTCGGACATGCATCGGAAGAATATGGAGGTCAACCTTGAACTCCTACTGTATTGGATCTATGTTAAGGATAAGTTGAGGGCTCAACTCAAGGTGGACACATTGTCTGAATAGTTGGCTAAGGCCAACATGGTGCATGCTGGGGACTCCAAAGGAAAGCACAAGGCTTCTCACAATAAGAATAAGGACTTCAACCATCTGAAGGTGAAGTCGGCTTCGTTCAAACCAAAGCCTAAGAATGATGGTGCTTGTTTCAACTATGGCAAGAAGGGCCACTACTGGAAGGACTGCAGATCCAAGCCCAAATCGAAAGAGCAAAGTGAGAATAACTTAATTGGTATGCTTGTGCATATTGACTCAACTGGTGTTGACACTGACTGGTGGGTGAAAGTACCTCGGAAACAGCTGGGACTATCCTTGAAACTGGAGAAGGAGCACCCCTGAAAGCTACTGCTGAAACCCCCACCTGGACCGATGAGGCGACCCTCTCAACTGGAGAAGAAGAAGTAGTAGCTGCTGCCCTCTCCGCAGCAGGCCGAAAAGTAGCTTAGGAAGCTGCTGCTGCTCCCGAGCGAATGAATATGATCTTCGGAGGCATCCTGAAGACAGATTTGAAACAAAAGAAGTCAATATTGCGCAATATACGATATCATCAAAGAAGGACAATAACATTCAAAGAAAACAATATTCAGAATGATAAAGATAGCAAAATCAATAGATTAGAAATGTTCCTAGTTGTGATTGAGTATACTCTCATCCTAGATCCTCAGTCCTATATCCTATAGTAGGCTTGTAGTAATACTCCAAGTCTGAGTACTACTACCTTGACCTGCATGGGCCACCATAAAAACGTATCATGACCCATATTCGGTGTAAGGGCACGAGTACGTGGGTACGTCCATCCTACGTCGAAACATCAGCGGTAGAACGCTGTCTAGGTCAACAAGACTATTTAAATATCTCACACAATATATATAATATACCTATCAATGATATCTCAACTCCAAATAGAGGAACAATATGATATATGACAAATGCTAACCAATACTCAATCACAATATCAAACTAAGGAAGATAAAAGCACGATATGGAATAGAAGAGAGAAATAAGGAGTCATAATACATCACAAGTCCAAATTCACAAGTCTAGGCACAACACAACTACCAAATACTATATACATGTCAAAAGTCTAATAATGAGACTAATATAATGTCCAAAATAAATGTCTAAGCCTCCTCGGTCACTGGCACCAAGTCCTCCTGCTCTAAAGGGGTACCCTTTAGTGGCTCGTTATCCTGCGACCCATAATAAGTGGGACACAGCTCCTCTAGCTAATCTTCTAAAAAATATATCCAATTATGATTGGAGCAAAGTACAAAACTCTACAAGCAGTTCCAAATACATGGTGGAGAATATATGACAAGCAATAAAAAATAATACAAGATGCACAAGTAACTAAGAATAGAAATATAGATGGAACAACAAATAAATACAATATGAACTGGAAAGATAAATACATGCAATATAAAATAAACTGCAAGTGAGAGAAATTAGATTACTGACTAAGTGCCTTAGAGAACAAGTTCGTTATGTGATCGGCTTAGGTTGCACACGAGTAAACTAAGGTAAATTAATTATACGTGAGGTGTATAATCGACATACACATGAGTAAGATAGGGCTTGATCACATAACCAACATCTACTTCCCCTCCCCAACCAATACTCATGGATTCGATCATGATACGTTACGCACACGAATATAATATAATCATACTAGCACACAGAATAGTGGATGCATATAAAGTACATAAAAATAATACGTGATGCATACGATAAAATATATGTGTAAGGAGTACCCACTGAACACGGAAGAGAATAACATCTTCTGACATGATCCATATAGTACCAGTCCATGTAACAATGTGTAAGAATCAAGTATATCATTTCTAGAACAAGTGACATATATACTATCAAGAAATAAACACTAACAGAGAGATGTACCCGCCTCTGGTCTGAAGCAAAAGAGGTAACTCGGTATCTGAGCTGGTGTCACACAACCCTACATAGGAATATCATATCATTTGAGTGTAATGAAGTGATAAATATGCTAAAATATGCTTTCTAGCTCATTTCTAGGTTTTACTAGCCTATGCCTAAGTTTTAGGTCAATACTAGCTAATACTATGTTTTTAACCATACTAGTTAATATAGTATACTTAGAGACTCATAGTTATTAATATATATTACATTACCTTAGTCTATGGATAATAACAATACCTTAGTACTCTAAACCATAAGCTCCTATACTTATCTTACCTTACTCTATGATACCCTATGGTACCATGCTCCCAACTTACTATCTTCACTTACCTATACTAGTGCTATATGTATATCCACAATACTCTACCTTGGTATCATAAAGACACTAATACCCAGCTTGCCTTGATACATATACTACCATTTCTAACACTAACCCAATACCTATACCCATATATCTAGTACTAACCTTTACTCATATATACTCATTGGTACACTAGCTTTTGGTATCAACAACCAAAACTTAATATCTCCTACCCAAACTTCAAGTCCTCATTCTATCAAATCCTCACATAAAACACACTATCCACATAACCAAACTTGCACAGACACCACAGTACACACTGTACAATGCCAGGTGTTCACTGCCTTACTGTGATAAGTTGTTGCAACTCCCCAAATCTTAACTACCTGTCATGTGTAGCAACCTTCACTGTAACAAGTTGCAGTTGCAACTTGTTACCCGAGCCCTACTCTTCCCTTAACCCGACTGCAATCAGTCATCAACCCCATAGCAAGTGCGACTGCTGCAAACCTCAAACCCGATCTCTGCTTTGATGTGCATAACACCCCGACACTAGTACAATATAGTGCCCAACTATCCCCTTGATACAAGACTTTTCCAACGCCAAGCATAACTCATTATGCAATCATGCACATGCCTGAGCCTATCCATACACTCCATTATCTGCACAGCAGGTCACCCTCTCTATTGACTACAATTTGCAATTCAAGAAGCATTGCTACAATTGGTATCCGACCTTATGCACTCAGTCACCCCCATTTGGTTCATACCAACCCCAAGTGCACTACTAACTGGACACAGTTCAGGTTATTCCTCTCCCTCTCTATTCTGCTAACAATCTATTGCAACACATCATTTCTCACACCCTCACAATTTGTCAATAGCACACAATGCACATAACACACACACACACACACACACACACACACACACACACATATATATATATATATATATATATATATATATATATATATATATATATATATATATATATATATATATATCTGTGTGTGTGTGTGTGTGTGTGCATATCTTTAATGGTATATATATATATATATATATATATATATATATATATA
Source organism: Iris macrosiphon (assembly GCA_036927795.1). NCBI lineage: Eukaryota > Viridiplantae > Streptophyta > Magnoliopsida > Asparagales > Iridaceae > Iris > Iris macrosiphon. Next base: position 29,774,866 of record JAYESA010000008.1, on the reverse strand, counting down.
TATATATATATATATATATATATATATATATAAGGGATATGAGCCATAGGCTCATATTCTTACATGAACCAATGCACATGTGGACCAATAGGAATAGAGCATACTAGTGCACATGGGTGCACATGGGATGTAGGAATCCATTCCTATTGGTTCACATGTGCATGGCTCATATAGGAATATGAGCCTATGGCTCATATCCCGTTTACCCTATATATATATATATATATATATATATAATACCTCCATGCTTATGTAAAGACACTCATATATCTCTACATAACTATACATATACCTACTAATGCCAATTAACCAAATACCTAAGGTGCAAGGCTAAGTTACTCATGATACATACATAAACAAGTGCCAAAACTCACCAATTCTCCACACTAACCATTCCCACACATCAATTACACTTATAAATAATTAGTACAACTAGTTACAAGGGAAATTAAAGAGAATTAACACAAACCACTCAAAAAGAGTCTTGTATCGCAAAGTATCACACCGCATCGCGATATGGCCTACTCGCATCCAATTGTGGATACATAGCTAGTCCCACAACCCTGATCTAAGTCTAATTAGACTAAGTTAGTCTCATGACACATACTTGGTGTATCAATCTTGTAATTCCCCCTAATTATGCAAAAAAACCTATGTAGAAGTCTTGGTGTCAATTAGGCCTAGAACTTCTATCTATGGGTAGTCCTAAGCCATGGAAGGGTTCCTAATGGTCAAATGCATAATTTAGAGTCTAGAATAAAGGGAAAATTTAGATCTATACCTATTGGAAGATGGATTCCCAATGAACTGCTCAAATAAACATGATACGGGCAGAAGCTCCTTGCCAATTCCTCCTTCTCCAAGTGCTCCTTGCAATCCAAGCTCCAATGCTCCTTGATTGGTGAAAATGGGAGAGAATGAGACTGAATTGAGAGAATTTGGTGGATGAATGAGTCAATTTAGGGAAAAACACAATTGGAGATCTAAATGAATAAAGAATGAGAATGAAGAGGAGAGAGAATGTTCTCCCCCTCCTATAGGTGGCCAGCCCCTTGCCCCTCTCCCAAGCCACACTCAATGACCAATATTCCCCCACTAATTGTCATGTTGGTAATTAATCAGGAGGATTATATTAGGAATTATCTAATCCTAATGAACGTTTAATTAAATTACCTAATTAACCAAGAGGGTTGAGTCTATGGGCCTAGCCCAAAATGTGTCACGCCCTAATCCCAAAATACGTAGGACTAGGAATACGTAAATATGCCAGTCGTATGTATATGACAACTCCAATATATGAAAATCATAACACATACGTATGCTGTAAAATGAATATTAATTCACTATTGGTATATAATGTCACAAGTCACATGCAATACTAATCTTATCCATAAAACCAAACACAAATAAATAACCAAATATGACAATGAACCCAATATAAAATAGTCGAGAAGACCAATGGTTGGGTGGAGACAAATTCACTACCAAACTAGAATATGAAAGAAAATATAACAAGTACATCATCTATTGATTAGAGAGGCTCGAAGGGAAGACCTCCTCGAAGAGAACGAGGTAGCAAGTCCTGGTCCGTGCTCTTGAAAATAGTTATGATCGTCTAGATCTGGAAAGGGACCAGGTCCTCAGTGAAACGTAAGAAGATACATAGAAACATGCCAAAAGTATAGTAAATAAACATTCAAGAGAGACAAGAAAATAACCACATGAAACGATAAAACTATGACAATATGTCACGTCCCAGTCCCAAAATACCGAGGAACTAGCCATGTGGCATTGGCCAGCAGCACAACTCCAATAGGCAAACCCAATTTAATGGACCCGTTAGAGTGCACTTAAGTTGTAATAAATATAAATGCAGTCTATACCATCTATCACAGTATATTTCTAATCTCATCCACAGAAAGTAAACATAAGTCAATATGATAAACCAGTCAAAATATTAGATAAAGGAAATAGTCCATCAACAAGTCCAAATAAATAGTATCTTGGGGAACAATCCGACACAATAAAGGAAAGATAATATCACCAATACATATGACCATGAGTCCAGATATGAAATAATAAAGAGCAAAAATAACTGAGTATGAAACTGAAATACTCAGGAGAAATCCACCGGCACAACCTCGTCCTCTGGTGCTAGTACTGCTCAAGCGTCAGCTCCTGTCCTGTATATCTCAGGGTAATCCTCCTCTACTGTACCTGGGGACATAATCCGGATCCAGGTCCTCAGGGGACATAGCAAGGTACAATAAACACTTAAGCCAAATAAAATACAGTATATAAAAATAAATACTTAGGGCGAGCTATGTAACCAGCTATGTAAAATGCAAATGAGAGCATCATTAGTACTCAGGCTGAGACCACTACAAGCTCTGTGTCGGAAAGCCCGTAGCAGCAAGAATATCACGTAATGGGCCAAGCTCTGATATAGAGACTAAAGGACCTCAATAATAAAGTATATATATATATAATCAACCTGTAGCCTGTGTGTCTCTCCCCACCCAATGTAATCTCATGTCTCATGTTCACAATATCTCATGTCTATAACATGCAAGATTATGACCTCTACCTAGTACAACGAGTCATAATGATATCTATGTATATGCAAGTCTTATGTCACGAAACCTTTAAGCCTATAATGAATTACCACGAATAACTCAGGAAAGATTCTGTCACATAAATAGTGTCAAGTGTCCTATGGTATGATGTACTTGATAAAACAAGCATGTAAAAATATAGGATCGATGATTCAACTCTCTAAGTGACATTATACGACTCCGCGTACGGCGTCGACACCCGAACCTTGTTCGAACGTTAAGCAACGTATCACGGTCCTAGGTTGAATAGGTACAATACATAATTATATAAAAATAACTCAAACAAATAATATCACAAGATCTACTACAAGTTGGCAAGGTACACTTGCCTGGGTTCTGAGCTCCGTCAGTTGCTCCGATATAAGTAGAATCTCCAAGTACGCCTTCGGATGCTGAAATAAATATCACCATTGCTCTCAGAATACATGAAATAACTAGGATTGACTATCCATAAGTCCAATTTGGACACATGGGCAAAATTGACAGTTTCGGGTCAAAGCGGGGTCCATATGTGGCCCACTATGTACCAAAAAATATGCCAAAGACAAAGTTCTCCAAATTTATCAAACTTAGTATCTACGAGTCCAGAACGATGATATGAACCCAACAGAAGATCCAAAACGGGATTCCGATGAGCCGATCACGAAATCATCCGTCAAGTAGAACCGTGGGGCCCACGAAACGGTATTTTGTCAACGTTATCAGAATCAAACCAAACTTGGGTCACAGGTCCAGCGTAACGCTGCGAATTCAATGGCGCAAGTTTTATTATGAAACGACAAGCACACACAGAATTATGACGAGTGTTAGAACATGCCGATATAGGACTTTTCGACGGATACGCGTTGATTCCGGTGTGCACGCACATCCAAATCAACTTTCGCAAAATCTCATATATCCGAGTTGACGATACGCGTCTTTCGATGCAATTCGTACACGACGAAGTTGCCTCATTTAGCTAAAAACACCCTATTTTGGAAAAAAATTGGTTTAAGAAACCAAGTTTTTGACAGAATTCAACAGCAATTAAAACACATCATACAACGAATTAAAATAAGCTAATTGAAGAGATTAAATCTCGGTTATGTTGTCTAAATTACTGTTCAAGTAGAATTTAAAAATATTAACTATGTTTGAAGAAAATCAGACATGAACATGGTGCGGGTCTGTGGGTTAGGATCCGGATCTAGGTTAGTTTAGTGGGTTGGTTTGGTTTGGGTTAGTTCGGTTTGGGTCAGTTTATTAATAACTCTATATATGTAATTAGCTATCTAAAAATAGTCTTAGACCCCAATAAATTCCAGAAAAATATACAATACTCTATTAATAGTTTTACATCCAAATTTTTTTTGCACTATATTAATAATTAATTAAATACATATAATTATAAATCCATGAACGAACATTTATTATAATTAGCTAAAAAATTACAAAAAAATCTCCCTTAACCTCAAAAATTCATAATTCCAATAATTCAAATTCTAAAATTAAATTCTAAAAAATTAGGGTATTTACACAATATGACGTCTAAGAGGGTGGAATGCCATGAGAAAAACAGTATCAATCGTGGCTATAGGTCAATCGGGTAATAGGAACCACAGTCCGGTGAGGCACTAACAGTCATATCACTGTTCTCCATCGCAGCCCGGTGAGGCATTAACGAACGAGAGGTCATATGAATAAATCTCTATCGCAGACCGGGTGAGGCACTAACGAGTCAAAATTTGATCACAATAGCCAATGCCTAATAACGATATCCTCGCATGGGGAACTTAGTAATCAAGTCAAATCGGTCAAGGCAAGGTCATGGACTAATGTCAAGTCAAGTTTAATACGGGGACACATGATCATCTCAAGTCGTACGCAAAAGGTGGAGCATATATCATATACATGACAAGAAAGTAGAGACGAGCAACATATATAGAAGAAAAATAATATACGTGCACTTAAAACAAGAAAAATAATATTAGAGGATCATGTGACAAATCAAATATGACAAAGAGCATCAAGAAACTATATACGACAAAAAATAATAACTGAAAAGGAAAACATGCAAATATTGTACAAGAGTTGGCAATGTATCTTGCAGAATAAAAATTGAGTCATGTACACATAGAAACAATGGAAACAATGCATGTAAATAAACTGTACAAAGTTTGCAAGGTGTCTTAAGGCTAACCCTAGATTGTTTATTTACATGCATCTAGATTGCAGACTTGTGTAAATAAACCACAACTTCTGAATAAAATAACCTAAAATACTAATTTAATTTAATTATATTCTAATCTTAAGGCTAACCCTAGATTATGGTTTAAAGAAAATCAATTTTACGAATTCAAAATTTATGGCATGCAAATCGAGACGATCCATTGACCGAAAAGTTAATCGACACAAACTTAACTTTCATAAATGAATTCTTGTAGATTTTAGTGTCATAAGTACTTTGGAATTTATGGCTCGTCCGGATTCAAAATTGTTTGGAAATTATTGCACACACAAAATTGTATTGCGCAACGGGGGTTGATTGCTAACCTAGAAGTTCCACAGAATTGAAAGCATAGAAATAATATGAAATAAATTCTGAGAAAAACATATATCAACATTCTTGATGTTAGAGTTCTGAAAATTCAATCGGATCATGATTCCAAGTTCGAGATCTACCGAAATATCGAAAACACCAAAATATGTCAGATTTTGGACAACTTGCACTCAACGAATTTTACAGAAATTTAGGTTTAGAATTTATGAAAATAAATTAGGTATTAAAAAACTATACCCTGAGATGGTTCCAACACAAGAAACGGAAATGCATTTGGAGTCCGGAGCTAGGAGATATGGCTACGCGAAGTTGGGAGAAACCCTAGATGAAACCTCCTTAAAGTCTCTCTCTCTCTCTCCTCTAATTTTGGCAAAAATAATAAAACCCTACACACACACACACACACACACACACACACACACACATATATATATATATATATATATATATATATATATAGGTAGTAGCCGACAGGTGGGTCCAGGAGGGTAGGTTAGGGCTGACTGTGTATGCTGACTGGGTATTTAAATATGTTTTAATATCCAAAAATTTATTTATTAATTTGTTTTGACATAATTAACTCCAAATAAATATATAAAAATATTATCAAATTTCAAAAAAAATTTAAAAAATATAAAATACCATTATAAATACTAAATCAATACTTGGGACCAAATTATGCTCCTAGGCTTGCACAATAAATTCTAGAATTCCTAGAAAATTAGTATTTAGCCTATTTTAAAACCAAATAAATTCAAATAAATTCTAAAAAATATATTTTAGTATTTATTCCTAAAATAAATGTTTGGTAGAAAATATACAAGTATGGTCTCACAGTAGATCATGGAAGCTTTAAAAAATTATGTTTTTTAGGTTTTAATTACCCAAAAATTCTAAAAAATCCAAGTAATTCTAGAATAGCCTGAAAATAATTTTAAATAAGTATTTATATAAGTAATTAAATCAAAGAAGTTATTTTCTAATTAACCAACAAAATAGCCAAAAGAAATCAATAATTTAATAAAAATACAAAAATTAAAAATTAGGGAGTTTACAAAATGTTGGATTTAATATGTCATAACAAGTCTAATTAGATCCACTAGGGTCAAGTCCAATTAATAGACTAGTCCACTAACCACAAATAAATAATATAATATATAATATTGTCATGCTCCAGTCCCAAAATACGTAGGACTAGGAACACGTAAGCATGTCAGCCGTATGTATATGGCAACTCCAATATATGGATACCATAATACACACGTACGTTGTAATATGAATAAAACTCACATGTGGTATCTATATTATCACAAGTCACAGAAGTACTAATCTCATCCATACAACAAGTCACAGAAAAAGAATAACTAAACTAGAATAAAGAGTCTGAATGATTCATAAATGATAGTCAGGTGGAGACAAATCCACTACCGATGACTATATCAAAACTAAAATGAGAGTGAATAGTAGAATCTCCAATATAAAATAAGGCGATGACATAAAAGTGTCAGCTAAGGGATCCATCGCTAGAGATAATCAATGATGCTCAGTGGGTAAGGTCTCCCCGGCAGAAAGTAAAGCGTCAGGTCTGGGTCCGTACTCCTGCGGATACTCATGGTCGTCTATACCTGGCAAGGGACCAGGTCCTCAGAGGGACATAACAAGATACATAAAAATAAGCCAATTGAATACAGTAAACATGCATAATATTTGTAAATATATAAGTACGCTGTACAAGACAATCTATATGAATGCAAATGAGGACAACTTTTCGACGTATGGGCAAGGGTAGGCTACTCGATCTAAATCTCATAACTCACACACCCGTTTAGAATATCAGAAATTGACATACCGTGGGGGTAGCGACCAGCGTGACTCCAGAAATCGATATACCGCGGGGGTAGCGACCAATGCGAGACACTACCATAGTACGAGCTAGATACTATAGTTTACCAGAGTGGTTAAAGCCCATAAGCCTAATGGTTGTCCTCTCATGATACTAGGTGTCAAGTGTGTGTCAACATATCTAATATATAGTAATGACTGAACGAAACTACCCATGCAATGAATATACAGAGATATAAATAGCATGCAAAGTTTTGTAAACAATTTGGCAAGGTATACTTGCCTGGCAAGAAGCTATGTAGTCCCAATATCCTGCTCTAGAAGTCGAGCAGAACAAATCCAATAGATCCTCGAGGTCAGCGTGCATAAGCACGGGAATCGGGGTGACTGCTACAGGTTGTCTACGACGAGGGTGACGGGTTCACGATAACGACGACGACGAGGATGATGATGATGATGGTGATAGTTATGGTTAAGGTGGTGATTAGGTTAATGATGAGGGTGATCATGATAATGATTATGATAATGATTAAGTGATGATGGTGATGACGAGGATGATGATAGGGATAATGGTAATGATGTGGATTGGTGATTGGGATGATGATGTGGATGATTATGATGATGGTGATGATGTAGATGGTGACTGAGATTATGGTGATAATGTGGATGGTGGGTGACTGGGACGATGATGATGATGATGATAATAATGTTGATTATGATGATGATGATAATGATGAGGTGATGATTAATGGAGTTGATGATTGTGATGGAGGGGGTGATGATGAGGTCTGCCGGAGTCCGGCCAGGGGAGGTCCGGCCAGGGGAGTTCAGGATGAGGTGGTGGTGTTAATGGGAGGTGATGATGATGTAGGTGATCGTCATGGTGGTGGGGATGATGGGAGGTTGCTGCTCCGCCCAGGGGGAAGGCTGAGCAGGGAGGAGGAGGAAGAGAACATGGAGAGGGTCAGGCTTCATGCGAGGGATGGCGGAGGAGTCGACTGGTGGTCAGGAAGGATGGAGAACGGCGGTGCTGGTCGGGTTGGTCTTCCGTGCAGGCAACGACGAGGTGGAGGAGATAAGGGCCGGGAAGGTGAGTCGGTTGTGGGGGATCCGGCGGGGCTCAGGGACGGTCGTGGAGGGGTGCAGTGGCTCGGGCTGCTTGGTGCAGTCGGGTGGCCGAAAACTGATCGACGACGAGGCGGGTGCAGTGCAGCAACGAAGAGGGAGATGGCGAGATGGGGAGGAGAGGAACGTGGAGGTGGTGATGGTGGTAATGGTTCATGTCACGACCCACACCCGAAAATCGGACATGAGTCATGGGTACGTCCAGTCTACGCCGCAGCATCGGTGGTAGAACGCTGTCTAGGTCTACTATCTAGCTAACAATATTACACAATAATATAGGTACCTGCCAAGATCTTAACTCCAAACGGAGGAGCAATATGATAAGATAATCACAAGTACTCAATTACGAATCTAAGTACGATAAGATAACAAAGAAGTCTAACAGCTACAAAGTCCACACAACAACTACTACTAAAGCAACAACAATAATAATAATACAACAATATCCAGAATCAAATATAATACAAGATCTCAAACCAAAAGTCGGAGACAAATCCGGTACCGGAAGCTAATAAATACAACAACTAAGGTCCTAGTGATCCCGGCTACCAGCCCAGAAATTACTCCTGAACTAGGGGGTCCCTGTCTGCACCATCGACAGGCTGAGGTCCATAAAATGTCGGATACCAATCTTCCGGATCCTCTGAAAAATATATCTAGTCAGGATTGAAGCAAGTACACCTCTAACAACAGTTCCAGTTAAATGATAAAAACTATAAAATAGTTGTAGCAAGTAGCACAAGGTGAAGGAAATAAAGTATGAACAAAGAAATATATATGTCTAACTGTCAACTGGTGCATAAAGGTAAAGATGCATGAAAATTAGAAGTAAAATAGTAATGACTACAAGATACAAGAAATTTAAACTAAGAGCAAGTGTGTGCACAAGAACGTGTAGTGAGTCTAGCAAAAATAAATGTAATGAGTCTAGTCCAGAAACATATAAGTGAGACCAGTCAAGAAATACAAGTTAGTCCAAACGAGAAAGAAAGAACTCGTGTCTTTGAAATACCTGTGTCGATATGTAAACGGCTAGGGGTAAGTACGGCTCACCGCACACTGGATGCGCGACTGCTATCATTCCAGATTAGACACGAGGGGATAATTACAGTTGGGAATGTTTACATGTCTACTCGAGTATTTCCCCGCCCCGACTAGTACAAGTGAATCCACGAACCGACACGCAAATCAAGTATGAGTCCAGCCAGAAATATGAGTGATGCCTGTAGTGAGTCACGATGTGATGCCAGTAGGTAATGCTAGTAGGTGATTCCAGAATAAAGGCTAGAAACATGAAATTTACGTGTCACAAGTAAATGAATCTAGAAATACTAGTCCGTGTCATGCCAGAAAAATCAGATAATACTAAACTAGAAGCTGAATCATAATAATCATCAGATAATAAAAACTATCAGAGAATGTACTCGTCTGACGTCCTTAGCAACTATCGATCCGAACTGGCATCGCAAGGACCTATTGCGAAAAGCAAGGTTAAACATGGTTCTAAAGAGTTAAACAGATATAAAATAGCTATAAACAACCTTCAAGGGTTGTTCTAGGTCAAACGGGTCAAACCGACAAAACTGGATCAAAAGTCAACTCTAGGTCTAAAAAGTCAACTCTAAGTCAAAACTAGGTCAAAAGTTGACTTTGGCGGTCAACCGGGTCAACTACGGTCAACACTAGGTCAAACTAGGGTGCCCCTAAAATTCTAGGTCAAAACTAGGTCATTAAGCTAATAAACCCTCAAACTCGCCTCCTTGAGATACCGGGATACCCCTCGGTATCCGATATCTCAACCTACGCTATATACCCCTCATATACCCTCTATAATATATACTAGCACGTATATATATATATATATATATATATATATATATATATATATATATATATATATATATATAAAAGTATCTCTAACCTCATTCCTAGGCTAAAACTCAATACCTTGCCCCGATGCCCAATACCTTGAGTATCTCAAGGTATTGAGATACTCAAGCCTTACCCCTCACTAACACTAGCTAACTAACTAACTATCTATATATATATTACCATATACTAATATATATATATAACAACAATATATATATATATATATATATATATATATATATATATATATATATATATATATATATATATATATATATATATATATATATATATATATATATATATATATAACCTAGTATTAGGCTATACCTCAATACCTCGATACCCCAATACCTTGGTATCTCAAGGTATTGAGATACCTTACCCTACTAATTAACCTATATATATATACCTATCTATACTAGTATACATATATCTACATATATATATAAGTAACTATATATATATATATATATATTGTTGTTATATATATATATTAGTATATGGTAATATATATATAGATAGTTAGTTAGTTAGCTAGTGTTAGTGAGGGGTAAGGCTAGTGTTAGTGAGGGGTAACGACTGGGGTAGTCCTCGGATCGATAGGTAGAGGAGAATTCCCGAGAGAAGCAAATGCTCCCTCAACCGCAGGAGTGGTGAGTGGAGCGATAGCAGCTGCATGAATACGAGCTGGACGAGTGGTGGCAGACCTCTCGGTGGCAACTGCTGGGATGGTACGATAGGATCATGTCTTCGAAGGCATCTTGAACATAGATCAAAAGAAGTCAATACGGCGCAAGATACGATATCATCAAAGAAGGACAGTAATATTTCAAAAGGAAGCA